>CM062813.1:465702495-466088314 GCA_031772625.1 Pinus tabuliformis
TTGTTTAACACTATACTTTGATTCTGCCCTCCTAAAAGGAACATTGGCTTTCACAATTCCTTCTTTGTCCACCAGAACTACTGGAAATGTTTCGAAAAAGGTAGGCATACGACGTACAAAAAGCTCATTTCCCTCCTTATCTTTGAAGATAGGGTGTCCTAACCAACCAACAGCTATTCCATCTCCATTGTCCATTGCACCTGCTCTGAATAACCCCCCCTTAGCTGGATTATTACCCGGTCAATTGTATCTTTCGTTACATTATTTAAATTTTCATTTTCTATAAAATTTGTTCTAATTTGATCCTTTAAATTGCGACTGAGCCTATTTATAAAATAGAATCTATTTAATAAATTTTTCGAATACCTGTTGTCAATGTTATACTTAATTGATTCATACCAACCCAAAGCTTCAGTTCTATAATTGTTAAAGGGAGTTCCTATCTCCAAGCAATTTTTGGAATCGATTTGGCTCAATTGTTTGTCGATTATTTGATCTAAATAATCATCCGCTTTATCAATAATATTGAGTAGGACCCATAAAGATTGATTCTTCCATTTTTCTCTGTGATTGAAGATCCGATCCGATCTCAACGATCCATTCTTGTTATAATAAATAAAAAATGAAATTTTATCATGAACCTGACTAGGCTTAGTTATTGATAGAGTGAATTGATCTGTCATTTCCAGACAATTTTTGTGCAATATGTATTTTCCTTTGCTTTGATCACAGAATGCAGAAAATAGATTCCAAGGCAGAGTAAAACTCCGCATAGCACAATTCAAGGAAGGATTTTCAATTTCAAAATATGTTTTTATCTTCCATAGATCAACTATCCTATTCATTAATGAATAGGATTTTGAATCCCTTAAATCTTGGGAAAAAACATTTTTTTTTATTTTAAATAACCTTTTGGATAAGTTGAAATCTTCAATGGGCTTTTTAGTAGCACTAGGACCACCCATACACGGTTCATCTATTGGCAATATGTAAAAAAAAGAATAGCGAATTGATTTTGTAAAATTTTCAATGAATCTTTTCCTCTCCAAAGGAAAGGAATTCTCTTCTGTATATCTTTGATCTTCTGTAAATAATTCTTTCGCCCAAGAGATTGGATAATATTTTGATAAACACTTTGAGGACAAATCCGATTCTATTTTTGTTTGTTCTCTTTCAATAAAAGAAAGATCCCAAAGAATTGATCTTTTTCTTCGTTGCTCAATCTCCGTTTTATTCCTTGTGAATGGATCTTCACAAAGATATTTTTCAGGTTTCCAATACTCATTTTCGGTTGAATTAAGAGTTGAATCGTTCTTCAAATTGATATCTTTCTCATCATTTTCCGAATGAGTTTCGCTCGGTCCTTGATTCTTCGAGATAATCTCATCCTTCTTGTTCGTGTTCTTGCCATATCCTGAATTTAAACTAATGGGATCAAAATCCCGATTGTAATATCTTTTCAATTGGAAAGATAGTAAAAGATGCGGAAATCTCAACCAATTTTGAGTGAAAGGCTTTAAATATTCTTCCGGTGTTTCATTTCCAAGTTCCATAAAGTTATGGATAGCAAAGAGTTTAATCGAATAGAAATTTTTTCTATCAATCATACTACTTTGATGATTGAAGCGATATATGAGGATCGATAATGTAAGTACTACTATACCTTTGACCAAAAAATATGGATTGCTTTTCCGTAGATTGCGTAAAAGCAACGTACTGAGAATTCTAGGATCAAAAAGCTTTATAAGGCGCTCCCGACGTGAAAGGATTTGAATTAACCCATAGATCGGTATTCAAGCTCTGATCTTTGCAACTCTAGCTGCAGCTTATATAGGTGAATCCATGGAGGGTCATCATTAAATCACTGTCCAATCAGACAGAATATTTTCTAAGTATCGTACCAACGCATGACTTGATATGTATGGTAGAAGCAAATCAGATTTCTTAGTAAAAAGAGCTTGGTAACAAGATTTAAGATCAGTTAACTACTTCTGTCCATTAGATCTCCAGATAGAGTGGATCCGATTGGTCCATTTGTATAGAAATATGATAATAGGATCGAACAGGTTCACTAATCGGAGTTGTTTGAGTAAAGAATGTACCGGCGTAGAACGATTAAATTTTTGTTCCCATTAAGGGGAGGATTTTTTCGAACGTGTTTACTTTGTATATAGTTCGTTTCATATATTAATCCATTTATATTGATTATAAGCCTTATAGATTATATGGATTAATATCACATCTATAGATGTGATATATAATGACTTATAGGCTCTTACGCAGTCTATTCTCTCTCCGTTATAAGAATTCATATGCCCAATAAAATGGAATATTTAGGAGAGAAATAAATGGACTAATCCATGTAACGCATTTAATCAAACTCATTGGGGAGGGAATGAAGATATGGTAGAGCTTAAATTTTTGATAGCTTTTTTTCTTGCTTTTACAGCAGGTATTCTAGCTATCAAATTAGGTCAAGCACTGTATGACTGCTGATTTTTTTTTGCTTTTCTTGGCCTGGCCGATGGCCAGGCCAAGAAAAGCAGAAAAAATCAGTCATACAGAACTATTTTTAACGAAATGAACAATACGATTGACTGGATTGTTCTTTATCCAACTGAATAATCGCAATATTCATTATATTGCCGATACAATCTGTACATACTATGATATACACCTTTACTCCACCATTCATTTTGTTACACATGAACTCTTCCATCTTGGAGAGATGGCTGAGCGGACCAAAGCGGCGGATTGCTAATCCGTAGTACGGATCATCCGTACCGAGGGTTCGAATCCCTCTCTCTCCATTCGTCCACTATTGATCCTGAAAACGAATAACCCCGAATCTTTCTACGGAACGGAAAAGACCCATTAACCTAGAGACTTTTTTCACTATTCTTTACGTCCGGGATTACGTCCTGGATCGTTCGATAGAAATCCAAAGATAAAAAGAGAAATGAAAAATACCACTACTGCGTAAACGAACAGCTTAAGAGTAAGCATTACGTAATCTCCGGAATCCTGATTATAAGTACAACAGAATAGATCATCAATCTTTGTACCATATATGGATACTTGAATACCAAACAATAGTATTATTGTTACAAATCACGAAATTATTTCTCCGAATCACGTGTGAAAATCAATTTGAAAGAAGGATATAATTTTTCTCTTTGTTTTCAAAATGGTCTTTTTTCCCTCTTATTTTTTTGGATCAACTAGAGATTTATTGAATATTTATGAAAATAAGTCATTGGTGATCGTATCAATACGTGACCCAATAGCCCGATCCGAAGTGAGCGGTGGGATCGGAAGGAATTGATGAAGGTGAGTGGAAAAGTTTTTATCCGGGAGCAGATAAGGTATCTGAATCTGGTATCGTCGGGTGGAGCAAGGATAGAACTTCTGTCACAAAAAAATGGAAAGAGTTATACAAAAATTGGATCAATGACAGCGACCCAAAAACTTGAAAAAGAAAAAAGGGGATACTTTTTATCGAAAACTTACAGCAGCTTGCCAAACAAAGGCTAAGAGAAAAGAGAGAACAGGAATAATTGGCATTACATCGACAATTGGATCAGAAATTGCATAAGCCTCAGGTAATTTTCCAAAAAAGGGATTATTTGAATGAATAAAGGCATCATCTAGAAAAATATTGAACATAACTGGCATTTTTATTCTCCAATAAAAATTAGGGGGGGGGGGGTAAAGCCAGAAAAGTCTTTGATTGATCGAATCGATCGAAGCTCTTCGGCAAGTTTGACCGGACTTGGGGTTGGAAGGGATGATTCTTTCATACATACAACATTTTACCCAATCTAATAGAAAATGATCAATTAATGGATATTCTTGTCACTTTTTCTGTTTCTCCTATTATGTCCAATTCCATCAATAACCTATTTTGTTGAAATATCCACAAAATTTTTTCCCCAATTGAGATCTGATCTAATGAATCTTGGATACTAATGGGTTGACAAAACATTTGATATAAGTATTCATTAGCATATGAATAGGGAAATAGGATGGGAATGGGGCATGGCCAAGCGGTAAGGCAGTAGGTTTTGATCCTGTTATTCGGAGGTTCGAATCCTTCCGTCCCAGACTTATTTCATTGGTTCCTGTTTTCCCTTCCTTCGCTCTTCCCTTTTTTCTTTCGTAAAAGATCCAACTTTGTTTTCCTTTTTATCATAATTTAACCATACTTAAAGTTCAGAAGGGAATGTGATTACAATAGGGAAGAGATAAAGGGATATATCTGTGGTGCAAGATGGGAATACGGATCAATTTGAGATAAGGTTCAATTTATGAAATTAGCCCATTGGATGTATGCTGGTCCTGCTCATATTGGAACTCTACGAGTAGCACCGCAGATAAGAGCTAATGAACAGACCTGCAATACCATAAAAACACATTACAATTCCTTGTGGAACAAAGAGTATTTGCTGAGATGACAATAGGGGTATCAGGTTCTCACCAAAATAACTCGAGATCCCGACTAGGAAAAATCCTAGTGAACCCAGAAAGAGGATACAAGCCCAAAAGAAATTACTTCTTTTTCGAGACCCTGTTATAGGTTCTATCCAGAGCCATTTGGATCGACGATTCATAAAAAATTGTATTCAATTCCATCCTATTGAAGTTGAGGGAATAGCCAACTTTTTTATCCTTTGGTTCCCAAACTCTTATGAACTATCTATATAGATAGATAGATAAATTTTCAGTTAAGTCAGCCAAGTTTGTCTTCTTGTCCATTCTTACCATCCATTTCAAATGGGTCCTTCCCTAATTTCTCAATTTTAGAAACAACATTGGATCAGTGGAGTATAAATATCTCCTGGAATAGATATCTATACCGTATGAAAAAATAAAACCGACCACATTAACATATTGACCCATACCTATTTATTGACATATGTGTAGATCCTATCTGTATATGTATATGAATATGAATATGAATAAATATCCATATTCATATATATATAATTTGGATATTTATACCTATTTTGTGTCTATAAGAGTTCTATCTTATATCATCTAAAATAGATATAGATATCATATCTGTTCTGCAATTGAAAGATCTAAACCCATTTATTAAATCTGTCTCCTCTTCTTCCCTCATGAAAATTGAATCGTTCCATTCAATCAATTAATTTGTGCCTCCTCCTTTTTGTTCTATCGAATAAATTCCCTTCTGTTTAGGTCGTCAGTTCAGCATTGGAACTAAAATTGGATGGGAGATTGGGACTATTTTTCAGTAAATAGATCAAATTATTCCATTGATATGAATGTTATATATCGGATCAATCTCCAACTATGCCTTTGAATCCATCTCATCTTGACACAGCGGTGGAAAGAATACCCAGTTAGTTGTGCTTAGACTTCAAACAGTTCAGCTTTAACCATTCTAGTGGTCCTCCCTCATTGGTTGTTATAAACTAAGAGTTCATTTCCCAATCAATTACGAAATGCTATAGTTCTTCGCTATTCCCCATTCGGAAGTAATTCGTTGAGATTATGCACTTTTCTATCTCCAAAGTGCAGCTGGTCGGGCCCAGCCATATTATTCGAATATACAACTCGCACACACTCCCTTTCCAAAATAGATCAGTACACTAAGCACCACACTTGAATTTATTATATTTGTTTCTAAAATATTGGTATTTGATCCGAAACCCCCAGCGGAAGGCCAATAACTCAAGGAAATGAAAGGATCAATTACATTTTTCATACGCTCTCCCCTCATAGATAAGGATATGTTCTACAGAATTTTGTTATTTTCTTATTTGATCCTATCTAGTTCTGGACAATAATATTTGGGATACTTAACTTAGTCCCAGGTCTTTTATAAGGATAAAAAGAATTTGCTTGCCCTATCCACTCCCTTCCCTGCCACACGCGTCATGAATCTTTCCGACCGAAGTATAGTTATAGGAAGAATAATTCATTTGCTAATTATTCAGATCAGCCTCTCCTGCAGTTTAACAAGTAAATTATTGGAGAAATACTAATGTAATGACGAGGTGTAGGGATCTTTTTTTTCAGGATTAAACAAAGGGATTCGCAAATAGAAGCGCTAGGGCCACAACTAGTCCATAAATAGTTAAAGCTTCCATAAAAGCTAAACTTAGCAGTAAGGTACCTCGTATTTTACCTTCTGCTTCTTGTTGTCTCGCAATACCTTCTACAGCTTGGCCCGCAGCAGTGCCCTGGCCAACGCCAGGTCCAATGGAAGCAAGCCCTACAGATAATCCAGCAGCAATAACGGAAGCAGCAGAAATTAAGGGATCCATGGTAATCTCCTCTTACTAAGGTTGGGAAATAGTTGATAATACGACAGTTTCATCTATTGAGTGTTCACCAATGGTAAAATTATGGAACGATTTCTTCCGAACAACTAAGAACAAAAATATTTATTGATGATATCAAAGTGATAATATCAACGAATAGGGTATCCCTTATGCAAATATTTCATCATAAAAAGATTTATTCTTCATAATATTCAAAATAAAGATTCCATTTTATTGGGCATATGAATTCTTATAACGGAGAGAGAATAGACTGCGTAAGAGCCTATAAGTCATTATATATCACATCTATAGATGTGATATTAATCCATATAATCTATAAGGCTTATAATCAATATAAATGGATTAATATATGAAACGAACTATATACAAAGTAAACACGTTCGAAAAAATCCTCCCCTTAATGGGAACAAAAATTTAATCGTTCTACGCCGGTACATTCTTTACTCAAACAACTCCGATTAGTGAACCTGTTCGATCCTATTATCATATTTCTATACAAATGGACCAATCGGATCCACTCTATCTGGAGATCTAATGGACAGAAGTAGTTAACTGATCTTAAATCTTGTTACCAAGCTCTTTTTACTAAGAAATCTGATTTGCTTCTACCATACATATCAAGTCATGCGTTGGTACGATACTTAGAAAATATTCTGTCTGATTGGACAGTGATTTAATGATGACCCTCCATGGATTCACCTATATAAGCTGCAGCTAGAGTTGCAAAGATCAGAGCTTGAATACCGCTCGTAAATAATCCCAGGAACATTACAGGTATAGGAACTATTAAAGGTACCGGAGAAACAAGAACAGCAACTACCAATTCGTCAGCTAATATATTTCCAAAAAGTCGAAAACTAAGTGATAAAGGTTTTGTAAAATCTTCTAAGATGTTAATTGGTAAAAGTATTGGGGTTGGTTGAATATATTTACCAAAATAACGTAACCCCTTCTTTGTAAGACCTGCATAGAAATATGCTACTGACGTAAGTAAAGCTAGAGCAACCGTAGTATTAATATCATTTGTAGGTGCGGCTAACTCCCCCTGAGGTAATTTTAGAATTCCCCAAGGAAGAAGAGCACCTGACCAGTTAGAAACAAAGATAAATAGAAACATAGTTCCAATAAAGGGAACCCAGGGACCATATTCTTCCTCCCCAATCTGAGTTCTGGTCAAGTCCCGAAAAAATTCGAGAATATATTCAACAAAATTTTGACCACCGGTAGGAATGGTTTGTGGATCTCGAACAGCTATGGTAGCTGAACCTAATAAGACAACAATTACAACCCAAGAAGTTAGAAGTACCTGTCCATGAACTTGAAACCCCCCTATTTGCCAATAAAAATGTTGACCCACCTCCACACCAGATATCTCATAGATATGATTCAGTGTGCTAATAGGAGATCGTACAATATCCATATCCATATTACCCCCTTGTAAAGATGAACTTAAAGAAGAAAATAAATTATTTTTGTCAAATGAGAGATTCCTCAATTATTTCACTTTCATCAGAATTTTTGATGTCACGAGATAATAAAAAGGGTATTCCATTAAGAATATTTTTCAATTTGGAGCAGCCAACCAAATCAATAAATGAAATTCCCTCTTACGAGATCTTGGATGGAATAGCAGCCAACTCAGTAAATCCTCAGGTCCTCCCCCCCCTTTTTTTTTTATTTTTTTTATTACTTTCTATTAGCCCTTCATATAGCTATAATGACCTTAATGCCCTTCCTTCGCAAATTGCTGACGTTAATCTGTTCAGGATCAATTGGATTGAAGCTATACCATCATCATTGGCTGGAATTGGGATATCCACGAGATCTGGATCACAATCTGTATCAACCAAGCAAATTGTCGGAATACCCAAAGTTCTACATTCCCCAAGAGCAATGGATTCTTCTCGTTGATTGGTAATTATAGCAATATCGGGTAAGCTTGTCATATATCTAATCCCACCTAGATATTTCTGCAATTGGTCTAATTGTCTCTTGAGCATAGCTGCTTCTTTTTTTGGGAAAACCTGGCTATGGTATAATAGCCATAAGTGGTTCTATTACGGGACAATTAATAGGATTTTTGTCCATGTATTATTCGCCCATCTATGCAGCGCTGTGGAAACCTTATGCAATAACTTTATTAGTCGTACCATATATGTTATTTCGTTTTTTCCAAATTATGGACAAACCTTCAAGTTCTGAATCTCCGCACCTCATGAATTCGATCAACAATCCAAAAGCTCTAAGTCTATTTATGGATGGTCTAATTCTTCAATTGTTGAATCCCATTCTTTTAGCAAATCCCGTATTAACAAGACTGGTGAACCTCTTTCTTTTTCGTTACAGCCCTAATATATCCTTTATGATAAGTGGTCTTTGCGGTTGGTTGGGCGGTCATATTCTATTAACAATTTTTATAAAATGGGTATCTTTCCATATAGATCGTAATTCACTTATCGATAATACTTTATTAAGACGTTATATCAATCGAACCTTTAGTTTACTTATTCTTTGTTATTGTTCGTTCTATTTGGGTAGAGCCCCATTACCTTTTCTTAAAGGTAAAAATTATGAAGACAACAATGGCCGCTCTGTGACTATGGCTAGAGATGACCGCTCCGTGGCTATGGCTAGAAAAAACCGCTCTGTGGCTATAGATCCACAAAAACTTCAAGAACTTATAAAAGAAGAAAAGTTCTTCCGGCAGTAACCATGGCCCATTATGTGCTTTGATCATAATAGGGTTTATCAACCGATACGATATATTGGAAATAGCCCATTTACTCGCCTAGGTCCTGTGAGGACCGAAGTCTCTCAATATTTTTTTGGCGCATACTCAAGTGATGGAAAAAAAAGAATCTCTTTTACGTTTTTACCTAGTGTATTGGTCCTTGGGGAAAAGCTCGTCGGTGGATATAGAGATTTTTTATATACTTCTTGCTCATCTGAGGATCCTTATTATAGATGGAATCATACCGTGAAAAGAAAAAGAGATTCTTTAGGGAATGAATTTTCGGATCGAGTGAAAGCTCTAAGCCATGGATCTCCCGCTGAAAATGTTATAGAAAGGAGAGTGAAATTCTCCAATTCTAAGGGGGATTCTTTTACTGAAATGTATGATCCATTCCTTAATGGGGCATTCCGTGGAACAATAAACCAATTTGAGTCCCCCCAAATGCTGAACGATTCGATCATTTCGAATCTTTCGGATTTCATAGAGATATTTATGAGAGACCCTAAAGAGGGATTCCCGAATGATCCACTTGGGTATGGGTACCATATCTCTTATCTTTGGCAGGAATTGGAACACGAAAGCTTTCCACTACCCTGGGAGCCCTTACCTACATATACTGTTCGTTCGCTTGTCCCGGTCACTATATCCTCTAATCCCGGAACTCCTCAACCCAAATATGCTTTAAATAGATTAAAAATGAAAAAGATCTCTTATCTGATCCAGACCCCAGAAATCCAACCACCATATTGGTTGTGGATAACCTGGAGATCATCCATTATACATGTCCCAGTGCAAGTAGCTAGATGTTATGGAGATATCTACACAAACTTTTTAGTTTATGTTTACGGCCGATTTGACCGTCTTATAAAACCTTCGGCCTCAGGTATCATAAGAATGGATGCGATTTCTTGTCTGTTTAAGAATGAATATCTTTTCGTTTACGAGAATTTGTGTTTCCTTTTCGAGTGTTTGGCGCAATATGAGTGGACAATACTACTAATATCTCGCGCGGGTATACCTCGGGATAAGCGTTATTCAATGGAAAAGAAAGATTTTATTTCCCTTTACAGGGAAATACTATTAAATGAACCTCTCCAAATTAGAGAAATTTGGAAACATGTGCCTCGATGGTCATCTGGTTTGATGATAGGTGAATATGATGACGTAGACCCAGTTCTATTATCATCGAATAGAATTCTTTCAAGAAAGGTCAAAGATACAATGACCTTTGATATTGGGCAAAGACGAATAGGAGTAGTTCAAAACCGTTATTCTGCCGAGGCAGATTATCGTCGGAACTTAATCCAAGGATCCATACGTGCTAAAAGACGGAAAATTATGATATGGAAGAGGATACAACCGAATGTACATTCCCTTTTCTTTTTGAAAAGAAAAGAAATACCCGCTTATCCTAAAGATTATTATGACACGTCCGATTCTGGTAGAGTGGATAAGGAACAAATCGGGGAAGAAGTTAGGGAAAAAATCCAGAGAGTCGAAGATCCATTATCCCAGTAGACAATTGCTGAGTCCTTATGTTTAACGTGGCCAGAATTGCACTATTTCAGAGAGCATTTTGTTCCTGGAGATAATCAAAAATTTTCTGAGATTTAACCGTATTCCACCAATTTGTAACCCAAGGCTCCAAACCTTTCTGTAATGAAATAGGAATTACCCAAGGCAGTACTACTAAACATGCGAGATATCGTAGGGAAGATGATGCTTTATATTCAGACACTTCCAATTCGTGAATCGCTAACGAACCTGATTCACTTGTCAGTTCTGTCCGAAATCTAGACAAAGTACGAGTGATAGAATGAGGTATGGGATCCATAGATTGATCTATTGCATAATTGTTTGATCCCGATCAAAAAAATATACTCGGGAAAAAAGTAAAAGGTTTGTTCAAAATGGGTGAGACGGAGCATAAGGAGATCATTCCAAATCATTTATATATGGACCAATTATCTATTCATTTTTTTCATCTTCTTCTTTTTTAGAAGAATAACTTGAAGTAACATAAGTCTTATTCATTGCCAAGATCTTTTGAATCCTGATCACTAGATCCTTTACGAATATTTCCCCAGTTATCTCCAAAGATGACAAACGCTCTTGAAAAATGAGAGAACGACAAAAAGTCATAATTGGATCGTGAAAATGGCCGATACCACTAGAAGGATCCCTCTTTGGTTGATAGGTACTGTAACTGGTATTATCGTGATTGGTCTACTGGGTGTCTTTTTCTATGGTTCATATTCCGGATTAGGGTCATCCCTATAGTAGGGGAAATGCACTTACTGTCTGTGGGAAATAGTATACATGCGAAAGTTAAAAATCGATAAGGCCTTACCCTTCTTTGAAGGGTAAGGCCTTATCGAAATCTCTTTTTGAGATTCTTTCTATATTAATCTGAATTAGAAGAGAAGATTCGTACAAATAAAATGACTTTGTCATTTACTTCATTCAATGCCTTTCAGTCAAGTGATGAGCCAATCTATTCTTCCGCTATATGATCGGAAAAAATTTGGATCGATCAAATTTAAATATCTGTCGAAGGAACAACAGAAAAACGGATAATATTAAGTACTAAATATTTGCTCATTTATCTGATGGAAGATTATGCGAAGTTTTTGTAAAAACCCGAACTATGAGAATCTAAATGTGCATATAGAATATTTTCTTCTATTTTTTTGGCTTACAAAATAAAAGAGGAGGAAAAACACCTTTTATTCATTTTCTCTCATTAGGAACAAACCCTATCAAAAGTTTTATAGGTTTTTTTTTTATGAGTGATATTGCCCCTTACTTGTCTGCTCTTCCTTCTTTAGGAATTTTCAGTATAACGTACAAAATAATCTTCAAATTACGAAGGAATTGACGAATAGGACAAGATCGGAAACCCAATTAGTTCGAATAATTAAATAGGAGAATGGGATCAATTCTACAAAAGATTTGGATATTCTCAATTTGACAGATATTCCCGGACCACCAGTACAACCTGCTATACCAGATGAGCGAGATATTACCGATCGTGAAGGAATTCTCAAGGAAAAGTTTATTAATGATATTATCGAGGAGGATTGGAAGGGTACCGATTTCAATATCGTGAATGGTTCTCGTTCTACTGTTGATATTTACGATGCTATACGTTCTTGTGATTACGATCATACAACAAATATTGACAGGCAAAAGAAAAAGACTGATCTTATTACGAATCAGCAGGGGATTGACGAGACGCGAAGAGAAAATGTTGGCATTATGGATTCTCCGAAAATCAAGAAGAGAATATCCCAATTAGATCTCAATTTCTGGTTATTCCCGGAACTTTCGGGAATAAAGAACATATATTATGAAACTAAATCGAAATTCATAGGGACACCCGAGCCTTCTTTCTTCGTGGGAAACATGAGCCCTTTATCGGACTTGAACCGATGACTTACGCCTTACCATGGCGTTACTCTTCCGCTGAGTTAAAAGGGCCCCCTCATCATATATGAATGAGTGAGTCTACTATGGTAGATGGACAACAAATTGGATATGGATGATCCATCTATCTTTATAGATATCAAGTTGAGAACATATATTATAGTAGCTCGTAGGGTAAGGATCGCTATACTGGAAACTCCGGGCTGAGCTGATACGAAACGGATGGAGAAAAGTTATGCCTGAGAGCATTTGCTGAAATATGTTCGTATTGCTAGAAGAGACAAAGGCTCAACGGGTCAGGTCTTATTGCAATTACTTGAAATGCGTTTGGATAATATTCTTTTTCGATTGGGTATGGCTCCCACCATTCCCGGAGCTAGACAATTAGTGAATCATGGACATATCCGGTCAATGACCATATGGTAGATATACCAAGTTACCCTTGCAAACCTCAAGATGTGATTACTATAAGAGATCAACAAAGATTGAGAGCTAAGAATATGGAGCCATTCCAGTTTATGGCTCTTTTTCTTCCTGGAAGAGGAAGATCTTTCTAAAATGAATTAGAAAGAATTCAATTAGAAGATTAGAGGAGTTGAGCAAAAAAAATTCCTTGATAAAGAGAAAGAACAACCTAGAATTTCTAAAACTAGAATGGATAGAATCCTTTCTTCTCTCTCGGAAATAGAAGAGAGAGAATTAAGGAATTCCGGAATTTGGATTCAAATGTGGAAGGAAAGAAGTGACGGAATATCCATCAATGGGATTGTGGCGTGTATAGTTTAGTGATACAGGTGGGTTTTATTCGTTACATTATCAACTTAAATAGTTAAAGTATATTTGGATGGATCTCTGATCCATCCAAAGCTCTATCTATCTATAACTAAAGGGCCCGATACAACCATCAGAGTCAGAACAGTGAGCTGCGCAATAACTTCTAGATCCATTTGGTTTTCTTTCACCCTCCATCGACTTAATGTATGAATAAAATGTTGTCGGGATCAATCACTTTTCTTCTATTTTGTCTTCTTCGGACTCCTACCCATTGGTGTAGTTTCGATCAGGAACCTATGGCCTTGAGCAACTGATATCTTTACAATAATACATAAAATAGATAGAGAACCCTAAATAGATAGAGAACCCTTCAATATCTAGATAATAAAATTTGATATTGGAGAGAAATAAATGGACTAATCCATGTAACGCATTTAATCAAACTCATTGGGGAGGGAATGAAGATATGGTAGAGCTTAAATTTTTGATAGCTTTTTTTCTTGCTTTTACAGTAGGTATTCTAGCTATCAAATTAGGTCAAGCACTGTATGACTGCTGATTTTTTCTGCTTTTCTTGGCCTGGCCGATGGCCAGGCCAAGAAAAGCAGAAAAAATCAGTCATACAGAACTATTTTTAACGAAATGAACAATACGATTGACTGGATTGTTCTTTATCCAACTGAATAATCGCAATATTCATTATATTGCCGATACAATCAGTACATACTATGATATACACCTTTACTCCACCATTCATTTTGTTACACATGAACTCTTCCATCTTGGAGAGATGGCTGAGCGGACCAAAGCGGCGGATTGCTAATCCGTAGTACGGATCATCCGTACCGAGGGTTCGAATCCCTCTCTCTCCGTTCGTCCACTATTGATCCTGAAAACGAATAACCCCGAATCTTTCTATGGAATGGAAAAGGCCCATTAACCTAGGAAGTCTTAGAAGAATCTTTTTAACTGATGGATGAAAGCTAACTCAAAGGAAGCTAATCTACTTGCGGAAAGAAACTAAAAGCCAAAAAGTAACGTAAACCCTAACAAACCCTAATTCTACCAGCTAGTCCTACTGATGCAAAGGAGAGGATGCAAACTATTGAAAAAGATGCCATTACTTCTACAAAGGTGAAATGCACATGCCTATGCTATCTCTATCTAAAGAACACATCTTTTTGTATTTTTGATTACGTTATCAAAATTATCATACATGTACTTTTAACTAGCTTCTTACTGTGCAGGGGTGGATCAAGGAGGAGAAATGCTTGGAAAAGGTTGGGAAGGTTCAGAGAGGGTCTAAGGAGTCCCTAACACCCTTCCAGAGAGTTTCACCAAGTTTGGCTATCCAGCAACCTCACTTGTGAGCTTCTACAGGAAGTCTGCAGGGGTTCTACAGGATGTTTCAGGGATTTCTACAGGATGTTCTGACATTGGATTTTGGAAGATGGGTGAGTGAAAGAGGATGCATGAATGGATAGGGAGGTAGGGTAGGGGTCTGAGATGACCCAGTGATTGATGGATGAAGTGATGAGAGGGTGTGGAGAGCTAACTTGTCTTAAGGAAGGCTAAGGCAATGGAAGAGCAAGAAGGTAGGGTTACGTGGACAGAAGAGTAGTTGTGAGACAAAGGAGCTAACTAGGAGATGGAGCAGCTGGCCTGGACGAAGCTTAGATGGATGAGATAAAGATGGATATGCCCTACATGGTGTGCACTTAACTGAATCAACCAAACCCTGCATACAATCGAAATCTTAGCTAATCTATCCAAACTGTCAACGAAACAAATGAACAACAGCTTTATTTCCAAAGAGAACCATGTACAACACTTAATCAAAGGAACATCTAAAAAAGTCTGAACGCATGACCAACTTCTACAAATGAAAAACATTACACCAATGATTGCATGGTGAAGCAAACTAGTGTTTTTGTTGAGCAGCACTGGTTCCACAGTTCCAGCCCCTGATCCAATAAGGGAGAGGTGAAACTGAGAGGGCAGACAACCCTTTTATGGAGCTTTTAACAATCTTTATCTTATCAATCTGTTCTACACATCTGAAGTAATTCTATTCCTCAACAATAACCAACTTAACCAACACAACTAAATCTAGCTCAACAAACTTTGTTTCAGATGTATAAAAGGAAAATCACAGTGCTGAAAGGAAAGATAACAATACAAATAAGGAGGCCCTAGGCTCTCAGGTTGGGCCCAACCCCGAGAGCTATGGCTCCTATAAGAAACTCAGAGCTGATATCAAATCTGACTGCTTCCCATTATCAAAAAATAATCATAAGTCAAGAGTTATGCCAATAATGGCTACAAAAGAACAAAACAGAGCTAGGAGCACGTAGTGCAGAATATGCAAGAATTTTTCAAAAGTCCTTTTCGAAGGCTGAAGCCTTAACATTTATAAACTACGATGCCCTAGCTGGCCTCCTAAATCTATGGGACTTGGCTGCCCAAACTGTGAGTGAACAACTCCTTCCAAGAAATCTGCTTGGCTGCCTTCTAGATCCGGTTTTGGTGGCCTTTGGAGCTCGGAGTTGGGGGTGAAGATCCTGAGGGAGGCTATTTAATGCCATAGACAACCCCCCTACGAATCCTCAACCCAATCTTGGCTATCTCCTAGCCCATGTCTTCTCGGTTTTGCTTCAACATGTGTCAAAAAATCCTGCAATGATCACGTGTTAGCCACCTAGGAATAGTGACTACCCTTATTTGTACAAATGACATAAACATACTAAAAAATAATGCATAAGTTATGAAAAATGAAGGATTGAACAAGGGTAGTTAGGCCAAATGAGCCCAAAATGTTACCAAATTTGGGGCTCATCATCACCCCCCTACTAAAATGATTGCTCATCCTTGAGCAACTAATCCAGCTCCTCGTCCTTCATTGCTTTAACCGCCACTCTCACATCCCAGGCTTCTGAAGTAGTATCCTCCTCACTGTCATGGAACCCGACCTTTCTTTCCACCTCCTCCCACTGCTTATGCTCTTCTTTTTCTGTGCTGCCTTCTACCAATCCCAAAAGTAAAGGTGGGCTTAGCTTGAGGCCTATCCAGCTGGCCTGGAGGTTCTGCATGGACTTCTTGTAGAGAGGTACCTGTACTAGGCCCTCCCTCATTCTAGTTGGAGTGTGATACTCCCTGATTTTGAGGCTGTGGGACAATGTGTTCCACCTCCGGGTGCAAGCATGAACACAATTGTCCCCTAGTAGTCGCTCCATATCCTCGAAATGTGCTATAGCCTGAGCCTGCTGATCCATATATTTTAGTAAAGCCTGCGGGTTGGTTGTTAGATGTTGGTGGGCGGATATCAATGCAGTGGGGTCCCCTGGCTCTGCTCTGATTAACAATGGTTCATGTAACTCCCGGTTCATAACATCTTTGACCTATGTCGCTCTCTTTTCTTCGTGGTTTAACCATGAGGTAATTGCCATTAGCTGCATATCTCCCACAACTGTGTTGGGATGCCATGAAGTTACATTAGGAATGGCCAAATTATGGAGGTAGAACTCCGATAGCTTGGCCTTGTCCTATGAGGAGCTACTGTTGCATAAATATGTGAACTGCTGGGGGTTTTGAATCTGGGAGATACCCCTCTGTGCTAATGCATTAATATGGAATTGCAACCACTGGTCCCGTAGGTATAGGCCATAAGATTTGGCCGGCTGCCTACATTGTAGAGCATCCATAGCCCAACTGGCCATGCAGGCTAGTTGTGCCTCTTTTTCTTGCAACTGATGTTTGAGAGCTTGTATCTCTATGTTTTCTTGCAATTCTCTTTCCTGTAGATGCTGGTTTAGTTCCTCAGGACCAGCTTGCATTCCTTCTTTGCCTTGAGGTTCTGCTGTAGTGTCCTCTGATGCTGTGCCCCTTTCTTTCCTCTGTTCCTGTAGCTGTAGTTTGAGATTATCATTCTCTTCCTGTAGAAATACTTGCTGGCAGTTTCCCACGTGCTTGGCCATAGCTAATTCCATTCTTGCCTCCTTGAGTTGTTCCTCCAAGGGGCCTATATCTGCTACTCCTTTAGATTTAGATATCCTCATCCACGTGTGGGTTCGTACTCTTTCTTCTTCCAATGAAAAGAAGAGCGGTACTGTGAATTTTTGTGGGATAATTTTCCCGGCCTCCAAAAATTTATAATAAGAGCTCAAGCTGGGCTGGGGGCTAGGCTCCATGATGTGTTCTACCTCTACTTCCCTTTGTGGTGAGGTGGCTGCCTCCCCCTCCATTCTTTCGGTGTCCTTGATCCTGGCTAAAGTTTCCTGTAGAACTGCTTCAGCATCCTGTAGAGGGGTTTTTGACGCTGACCTTTCCATTCTCTCCCTCCAGGTAGTTGTCTTGGGGCCCCCCGCTCATAAGTGACTGATACTTTGGAGGGGGACGTCTCCCTTGGCGAGGTAGGGGTGTCTTCGATGGTAACTGGGTCTTTAGATGGAGGTTGGGGCCTGCCAGTTTTAATTCTTACACTTCTCCTCGCTTTGAAATACAAAGGAGTCTCCCTTTTGTGTTTCTCCTTTGGCTTGGGAGAGGTTCTTAGGGTGGCCAGCACAGCTGCTGCCTCCCGAGCAAGAATTTCGGCCATCTTCTCCTTCTGTGTTCTTTTCTCAGGACTTCCTGTAGAAAGCCCTGTAGTGGCTGATTTCTGGCTTCTTGTAGAAGCTGTTTTCAATTTTCCTGTAGAAACAGATGGCACCGTTGTAACCTGCTTGGCTGAGGGTACTTTTTCTTTCAATTTTGCTGAGGCTGCCTTAGAGGTGCCCTCACTGACATGGACCTTTTCAGTCCTTTCCACCCTGCTCTGTAGTCATTTCTCCTTGGGGGTTAATGTGGTTTTGTCATCCTCTGTTTTGGCAGCTTGTTTTTCCCCTTGTTTTCCCTTGTGCTCTTTCTTTGGTGCTTTGGCCATGGTTTCTTGGCCTTTCTCTTTCTTCTCTGTTTGAATTGGTTCCTTCTCCTCACTTCTAGAGGAGGTGAGCTCCTCAGCCAGCACTTGGATGTCATCATCCTTAGTCAAATTTCGGAAGGTTTCCCAGGAGAGAGGGACGGTATACGTGTGAAGTGCATCTTCCACGAGGAGCTTAATGAGCCCATGATGGGCTATCTGATCTGGCGTTCCCTCTCTCAGCTTAGTGGCACACTCGGTCATGGACTGCAGGAGGAAGTAAGGGATGCTCAACTTTTTCTCTGAGGGTAGGTCCATTTGGTGCCTAAGTTCTGTGAGGAGCCGAAAATGGTATCCATACACGATGCTGAACCGCCCCTCGCACGTGATATATTTCATAATTTGGAGGCTGACCTCACTCCAAAACAGCTGTAGGCTGGTTCTTCGTACTCCATTCTTGTCTTCTGAGAATTGCTCCTCTGGCAAAAAGAATTCCTTCTTAGCCTTCTGGCCCAGTTTTCTCTCCTCCTTATCCCAAGGTACCCCCATCGGTAGATCAGTGACCCTAATAATGAACTGTGGGGTGAATCTGAGGGTCAAACCTCTGAAGTTGACAATAGCCAACGTTTTGGACTTTGGCTGCAAGGATCGCAAGAATTCCTCTGCAACCTCGTCATCGTGACCTTGAAGCTTGTCACAGAATGACATCCACTGTGCACGAGAAAATAGGTCTACCACCTCAGGGGTTTCCCGTAGCTTCTTGGAGTCTGTAGGCTCTTTCCTGATGAACCCACCTGGCATGGTAAAAGCTCGCTGTGTTGGCTTGAGCTGGCTGGCGTGTATAAAAAGATGGATCTTTGGGATTTCCTTAGACAGAGCGCAGAGTTACGCCTCTATCATGCACACAGTTTATAAATTCACGACTGTCTACAGGTGAGCCTTGACAGTGGCTCAATTATGAACCAAACCCTGTAGAAAATCCCGCATACACACTACGACGACAATTCTCATGCAGAAATAAGAAGGCACTTGCAAATTCATGCACAGACTGAAATTTACGGTTTTCTACCCCTTTGATACGTCGACTTCACCACCTTTCGAACCAATTGCATGGGAGGACTATGTTCAGGCTTACCTCGTTCCAGACTTGCCACCTTTGACGTGAACAGTTTAATTTCTCCGTAACGTTGAGCTTCCTGTAGCGCAGCTTCCTATAGAAGTTGTGCACGGGTTCTGGGGAGCACTTCAGTGGTTCTGGGCCTTCTGTGCAACAACATGATGTTTGAACAGGCTGAGAACTCGGAGTATCAAACTTCAGGAAATTGTGGATGCGTACTTGGCTGCAAAGCGGTTGAGAATAAATGAGTGTAGTGTGCCATACGCAATCTAGCCGGTAGATTTGAATCTCTGCGGAACTCGTGGCACGGGGGTGAGCTGTCCCCGTCGGCCCGTTGGCCGACATCACCTGTGATCATTCCACTGCATGTCTGCCTAACCACAGAATCATTCCTTGCATATCTACCGCCGCCACTCTTTCTAGATCGCCGCTTCTCTCCGACTGGAGTCTTCCCACGTGTTCATTTCCTGCCTCGTCGACACACCCAACGCTTTTCGGATCGGACGAGGCCATCGGGCTGGTTGTGGTGGCCAGTTGAATGGCTACCCGACTTGCTCAACCCATTCATTTTCATATTTACACACATTTTAAAGCATTATTCATGTAATTTGATGAAACAGGGTGAGGCACTTACCTGTGCGGCCGTGACGTTATTTTTCTCATGCTTCAGGACGAGGGTGACAGATCCGCTTGCTGCCGCTTCGTCACAGGTACGGGAGCTCCTTTTCGCTGACTGCTACTGGTTACGAGACTGGTTGCTTGGCTATGGATGGTGCATGCGCCGGCTCACGAGTTTCAGGTGTCTTCATGGCGTGCGCTCTAGCCAGATCAACTGCTATAGGATTCCTGTAGGACATCCTGTAGCCGTTTCTCCTCCTCGGGTGCATGCTGAAACGGTGGAGTCACGTTCATGGTTGCAGGGTCTTCGGATTGCCTTGACAGGTAGTGCAGCGGCCTCTGCATGCTTTGTTTTTCATTTGAAAATGATTTCTTCTGAGAGTCCAACGTTCTGGTTTGACTGCGCAGGTATTTCAATCGTATGGCAACAATGGTGGTGGAAGGAGGCGACAACAGTGGGTGATGGAGAAAAACATTGGTTGCATGCCTCCTTATTGGACTTCGGGCTTCAAATTCTTCTACATAGTCAGTCCTGGCTTGTCCCAAGATTCTACAGGAAGTTTCCTGTAGAAATATAGAACTTCCTGTAGAAAGTCCTGTAGCTTCCTGTAGGAGGCTAAAATATGACCAGACCGTGCCCAAACCTTGTAAGAGATGAGTGTTTCTGGAGGGAGTGCTGGTGACCTGGTAGCATGGTAGGGACCCTTATCCTTGAGTTGAGAGGCCTCCTTTTCTGCATGGAATACCTGCAACCTGCATTGATTTCCAAAGCTTGAGCCTGTTTTTCTGTTTCTGCCTCATTTTCTTTTCCTTGGTTTTTCTCTCTCTCTCTCTTTTTTTTTTTTTGAGGAGATAGCAGGGGCACCTCAATGATGTTTTCACCCCTACTATCTACCTTGGGCGCCTTAGAGAGGTTTTCACCCAAGGTTCTTTTTGTTTTTATTCCATTTTTTTTCAAAGAGACAGTAGGGGCGCCTTAATGAGGTTTTCACCCCTACCATCTGCCTTGGGAGCCTCAGAAAGGTTTTCACCCAAGGATCTTTTTATTATGATTTTTTTTTTTTGGATGCTCAGGATATGCCCAAAACAGAGGCAGAACCCTTCTCTATGACCAGCACTGATTTTTCCACAGTTTTGATGAACTCTTGCCTCAAAAGAGGTTTCCTGTAGATCTTTAGTCGATACCCATTGACGAGCACGGGGATGGCTTCCTCATCGATGGTCTGGATAAGAATAGACCCATTATCATTGCACTTCTCCACTGCATATGGCCCTAACCATCTTGTCCTCAGCTTACCCTTGAAATCCTTGTGTCTGGAATCATACAACAACGCCCAATATCCCAGTTGGAATTGCTTGTCATTGAGGTGCCGGTCATGCCATATCTTCCTCTGAAGTTGAACCACTTCTGAGTGGAGAAGGGCCTGCATTCTGTGTTCATCTAGCCCATTCAGCTGCAATAACCTTTCTTGTTGGGCATGGCTGAGATCTAGGTCCAACTGAGCTGCCATCCTCAATGTGTTGTACTCGAACTCTATTGACAGCAAAGCCCTCTTCCCATAGACCAGTTCATAAGGTGTGAAACCGGTTGTGGTCTTCCAAGTGGTGTTGTAAGCCCAGGTGGCCTCAACCAGGCGATCTGCCCAATCCTTTCTGCTGCTGCTCACCACCTTAGTCAAAATCCCTTCTAATGCTCTATTGGTGACTTCCACCTGCCCATTTGCTTGAGGATGATAGGGGGTGGAAGTTCTATGCTTGATCTTGTGATGAGCAAGCAAATCTTCAATTAAGTTGGAGGTGAACTGGCTTTCTTGATCGGTGACTAGCTCTCTTGGGTAACTAAATTTGTAGAAGATTTTTTCTCTTAAAAACTTATCCACCTTTTCTTCTGTCGCTACTTTGATTGCCTTGGTTTCTGCCCACTTTGTCAGATAGTCTATGCACACAATGATGTAAGACCTTTGCCTTGAAGGAGGATTGATAGGACCCACAAAATCCATGTCCCACTTCTCAAATGGTTCAAGAGTCACTTGAGGTTGGAGAGGCATTTCGTCCCTTGGGGTTGGCTTCCCCATCCTTTGGCATCGGTCACATTAGCTGATATATCTCTTGACATCTTGATGAAGCGTGGGCCAATAGTAGCCTGCCTGTAGAATTTTGAAGGTAGTCCTCTTGGCTGCAAAATTTCCTCCACAAGGCCCGTCATGACAGGTTAGGAGGATGTCAAAGACCTCCTCCTCCCTTACACAACACCTTAAGATCTGATCGGGGCCAAGTTTGAACAGGTTGCCCCCGATCCAAGTGAACGAGGCACTCTTCCTTACAATTATGCTTTTCTCTTTGGAAGATAGATGCGGAGGGAACTGTGCTGAGACCAGATAGTTTGCTATATCAGAAAACCATGGGGAGAGTACTGAGATAGCAAACAGATGTTCATCTGGCATCTGGTCGTCCACTGTTCCATCTTCACCTGCAGGTAAATCCAATCTAGACAAGAAGTCAGCAACAACATTTTCTTTACCTGGTTTGTCAACGATAGTCAAATCAAACTACTGCAACAGAAGTAACCATTTAATAATATGAGCATTCACATCTGGTTTATTCATTAAATATCTAATTGCAGCATGATCAGTATGTACAAATTTTTGATAGCCAGTGATGTAGTGTCGGAACTTGTTCAAGGCATGGACCATGGCCAGGAACTCTTTCTCAGTTACAGTATAGTTCAGTTCTGCCTTGGATAAGTTTTTGCTGACAAAGTATATGGCATATGGGAGTTTTTGTTCAACCTGTCCTAAGGCTGCCCCTATGGCTTTGTTCAAGGCATCAGTGTGGATGTGGAAAGGTAGGGCCCAGTTTGGACCTCTTAATATCGGGGCGGACACCAACTTATCCTTTAATTCATCCAGATCCCTTTGACAGTCGTCCGTCCATTTGAGCTCAACATCTTTTGCTAAGAGGCCAAACAGTGGCGAGGCTAGCTTACTGAAATCTTTAATAAACCTTCTATAATATCCTGCTAAGCCTAGGAAACTCTGAACATCTCTTACTTTCTGAGGAGGTGGAACCTTTTTGATGAGAGCATTTTTATTAGGATCCACCTGCAATCCTTGGCGAGAAATGGTATGTCCTAGCACGGTCCCTTCAGTCATTAAGAATTCACATTTTTTTGGACTAAGGGATAGGTTCATCTCAATGCACTTGGTTAGAACTTTTCCCAGATTGGACAATGCTTCTTGGAAGTTGGACCCATAGGGAGTGAAGTCATCCATATAGATTTCCACCGAATCATGGACCAGCTCAGAAAAGATGCTCAATACTGCTCTTTGGAAAGTGGCAGGAGCATTGCATAGCCCAAAGGGAAGGACTCGGTAAGCAAAGGTACCCCAAGGACAAGTGAAGGTGGTCTTATCTTGGTCTTCTGGGCTGATTTGGATCTGGTTATACCCGCTGAACCCATCTAGGAAAGAGAAAAACTTCTTCCCTGCTAGTCCATCCAACACTTGATCTATGAAAGGCAGAGGAAAGTGGTCTTTCTTGGTGGCTTTGTTCAGTTCTTGGTAGTCCACACAGATTCTCCACTTTCCATTTTTCTTGGGTACCAACACCAGAGGGGACACCCACTCGCTATCCAAGATGGGGTAGATGAATCTTGCATCCAACAGTTTTTGTAGTTCTTCTTTGACAATGTCCTTAAGGGCTGGATTCATTCTCCTCTGAGGTTGCCTGACCGGTTTACAATCTTCTCTGATGTAGATGTGATGGGTACAGACCGAAGGGTGGACTCCTTTCATCTCCTTATAGCTCCAAGCGAAAGCATCTAGATGACTGGCCAACAGACTATATAGCTCCTTTTCCTGGGAAGGAGATAGGGAGGAGCTGATCTTTAACATTCTCTTGGGGCCAAACTCCACATTTTTGACCCTGGGAGAGAGTGGATCGGTCACACAAAGGTCCACTAAGGTGCTGGCTTGAGTATCTTCCACCAATTTCTATAAGGACAATGCACTGGGATGCGGATTCTGAATCATGGTCTCAATCAAATCATCCTCAGTTTGAGGACCTCCCCTGGTGGTCTCTAAGGTGCACAAGGGTGCAGAGTACACCTCATCCTCTTCTCCTTCTTCCAACCAAAGTGGTAAGTCATGCTCTAATAGAGGTTGGGCAGGAGGGTATAGGACTAGCTGCTTGGACATAGGACCATTTTTGATGGTCATGTTTCCTACTCGGCAGCTTATGTAAGCATTCGCAGTGGCTAGCCAAGGTCTTCCCAAGATAAGGGGGTATTCGATAAGCTTTGCTTTGGCTGAAGAACCAAGAAGTCCGCAGGATACTCCCAAGAGTCAACAGAGACCAAGACATCCTCCACAATCCCTTCGGGAGTCATGGTGGAGCGATCTGCCAACTGCAGGACTGTCGAGGTCTTCCTTAAGGAACCCTGAAGGTTGAGTTTGAGCATGTTATCCCTGGTCATCACATTAATGACAGCCCCTAAATCAATCAAAGTGTGGGGTATGATGGTGCCATTGATGTGGACATCAACTACAGGACTCCCAGGATCCAAATACTTTGGACAGATTACTTGCCCCAACATAAGATCAGACAGTTGTCCTATGACATTGATGGTTGAGGCATCTCTTTATCACTTGCCTGGGTGCCTAAAACACTTTTCCTTAACCAGTTTGTTGTATATCGGTACATCTTTGATGGCTTGGAGAAGTGGTATTCTCACACACAATAGTTTGAGTTCCCCCAGAAGCTCATTCTCCTCTGGGTCGGGTTGTGTGGTTACTGTTAGTCTCTCAGGAAAGGGTGGAGTGGTCTTGGGTTAACTTTCCTATTTATCTTCCTCGTCCTCTAGGGGAGGAGGTTGGCGATCTGGAAGAGTCTTCCCGGATCGCAGGTTGATCTCCTGGATCTCCACAGCATAGGTAGGGTAGGTTGTTTCCCCGGTATATACCTGCTGGGCCTGTCGGTTGTTGGGGTTCGGGTTTGGTTGAGCAGGCATTTGGGGTTGTCTCGGAGGAGCAGGAGGTAATGGTTATGGTTGAGCTAGTGGTGGAGGCAAAATGGCGGGAGGAGTGTTGTATTGGGGCCTCCACCCCGGTTGAGGTGCATTCCATTGAGGCTATGGCTGGACATGTGAGTGAAACAAATGAGTAGTGGGCTGAGTATGGTATTGAGGTGGGTAAGACCATGGAGGAGGCACAGACCAGGGAGGATGAGCAGGGGGCCCCTAAGAAGGCATAGGAGCATATTGGTTGGGGCTATAATAGGCTTGGGATGTCCCTTGCATCCCCTGCTGGTAAGGTCTAGGTCCATGTGGCCTTCTTTGGTTGAGGAAGTAGAGAGGTTCAGTGGGTGCCTCAGTTCCTTGGTACATGGCCTTAAACCCAGGTAAGGTTGGGCATTGGTTCGTGGGGTGGTCCTCCTCACAAACGAAGCATACCTCCACCGAGTGTATGGGACACTCGTTCTTAGGGTGCTTCCTTGTACACCTAGGACAAAAGATGGCCAAAGCCCTCTCAGCTTCCTCTTTCTTTTGTTGGATTCAGAATGTATCAAGTTGCATGGCAATGGTCTCTCTCACCTCACTTTTGAGGTCCTCCAGCTGATTAACAAACTCATGCTTGGAGAAAGTAGCACTAGCTGAAAGGGGGTTTCCCCTACCTCTTTTCCGGGTTGCCCTAGAGTGGTTTCTAAACACAGTCTTTATATCCTCGTAAGGTAGTTGGTAGATGTCTCCTCTAGCTAGCATGTGAAGGGTATCTAGGAGGTCTTCAGGGACTCCTCGGAGCAGGACAAACTTGAGAGATTCAGGGTCAAGTGTGCACTTGGCCCATTTATAGCTAAGTTGAAATCTTTCCTCATAATCTTCTAAAGACTCCTCATTTCCCATGGTCATCCGAAAGATCTCTCCCTTGGCTTCCTTGGACCTATAGTAGTCCCGGTATTTGGTATTGAAAGCTTGCTGCATCTGAGCCCAAGTGGTGATACTGTTTCTAGGTAATCCCATGAACCAGAGTAATGCTGCATCCTTGAGAGTAGAGGGAAAGAGTTTCAGTTTTTGCTCATCTTCTGTATAGTCATAGGTTTGACAAAGGACAGCAAACTCAAACAAGAAAGTATCAGGGTCTTCAGTAGTCAATCCATGGAAGTGAGGTAAAGCAGAGGGGCTTATGTTTTTCATTTTCATGTCTTCATTGGTCTCTCAGATGGGAAAGGCACCTTCTATTCTCTCATCTTCTCTTCCATCTTCAGCCATGGCTTCAGGTGGGATGGTTTCTAACTCTTCTTCTGGTATAGGATCTTCGTATGTCTCAGGAGGCTCGCCTATGGGTTCTTCTGGATCACTGTCACCAAAGAAGAGAGAAGGGTGACTCAGTGAAGTGGTGGGGGTGTTGGGTAAGAATTTTCCGGTTTTATCTCTGTTCCTACGAGGCATGAAATGGAAAGGCTTTTGATTGCTTTTTGCTTTTTTCTGCTTGTACCTGCAAAACTAAAATAGATTGAACTGCAACTAGCTATCTTGCTAAAATGAAGATGTGGAATTGAAATGAAAGCAGGAAAGGACTAAGCTACGTTGCTCAAATGAAATTGCAGGAATGAAATGCTAGTCTACGCTTGCAGAATTGAAATTGCTAGTCTACGCTTGCAGAATTGAAATTGCTAATCTATGAAAGCAGGAAATATCTATTTTACTTTTGCGGAAATGAAATTGTAGAATGGAAATGAAATAAACTATTTAGCAAAAGGCGAGTGTAGAAAAATAGAAGAAAAGCAACAACCACCAATACTCTGACGCTTCCCCGGCAACGGCGCCAAAAAGATGGTGGGCCCCAATATTGCAGCAATAATGCTGCAACTCCTAGAACTCCCTTCTTTAATTTTATCAACCCGGTAGTTCGTAAGAAACTTGGACGCGACGGTGCTGTATGCACAAGTACTAGCTCTTGCCGCAGCTGTCACTTGGTCAGCTAGCACAAGTCTGCTATGGGCTTAAGCCAACTTCTATGAGCTCTTAGAAGAAGCTTTTTAACTGATGAATGAAAGCTAACTCAAAAGAAGCTAGTCTACTTGCGGAAAGAAACTGAAAGCCAAAATGTAACGCAAACCCTAACAAACCCTAATTCTACCAGCTAGTCCTACTGATGCAAAGGAGAGGATGAAAACTATTGAAAAAGATGCCATTACTTCTACAAAGGTGAAATGCACATGCCTATGCTATCTCTATCTAAAGAACACATCTTTTTTGTATTTTTGATTACGTTATCAAAATTATCATACATGTACTTTTAACTAGCTTATTACTGCGCAGGGGTGGATCAAGGAGGAGAAATGCTTGGAAAAGGTTGGGAAGGTTCAGAGAGGGTCTAAGGAGTCCCTAACACCCTTCCAGAGAGTTTCACCAAGTTTGGCTATCCAGCAACCTCACTTGTGAGCTTGTACAAGAAGTCTGCAGGGGTTCTACAGGATGTTTCAGGGATTTCTACAGGATGTTTTGACTTTGGATTTTGGAAGATGGGTGAGTGAAAGAGGATGCATGAATGGATAGGGAGGTAGGGTAGGGGTCTGAGATGACCCAGTGATTGATGGATGAAGTGATGAGAGGGTGTGGAGAGCTAATTTGTCTTAAGGAAGGCTAAGGCAATGGAAGAGCAAGAAGGTAGGGTTACGTGGACAGAAGAGTAGTTGTGAGACAAAGGAGCTAACTAGGAGATGGAGCAGCTGGCCTGGATGAAGCTTAGGTGGATGAGAGAAAGATGGATATGCCCTGCACGGTGTGCACTTAACTGAATCAACCAAACCCTGCATACAATCGAAATCTTAGCTAATCTATCCAAACTCTCAACGAAACAAATAAACAACAACTTTATTTCCAAAGAGAACCATGTACAACACTTAATCAAAGGAACATCTAAAAAGGTCTGAACGCATGACTAACTTCTATAAATGAAAAACATTACACCAATGATTGCATGGTCAAGCAAACAAGTGTTTTTGTTGAGCAGCACTGGTTCCACAGTTCCAGCCCCTGATCCAATAAGGGAGAGGTGAAACTGAGAGTGCAGGCAACCCTTTTATGGAGCTTTTTATCAATCTTTATCTTATCAATCTGTTCTAAACATCTGAAGTAATTCTATTCCTCAACAATAACCTACTTAACCAACACAACTAAATCTAGCTCAACAAAGTTCGTTTCAGATGCATAAAAGGAAAATCACAGTGCTGAAAGGAAATATAACAATACAAATAAGGAGGCCCTAGGCTCTCAGGTTGGACCCAACCTCGAGAGCTATGGCTCCTATAAAAAACTCAGAGCTGATATCAAATCTGACTGCTTCCCATTATCAAAAAATAATCATAAGTCAAGAGTTATGCCAATAATGGCTACAAAAGAACAAAACAGAGCTAGCAGCACGTAGTGCAGAATATGCAAGAATTTTTCAAAAGTCCTTTTCGAAGGCTAAAGCCTTAACATTTATACACTACGAGGCCCTAGCTGGCCTCCTAAATCTATGGGACTTGGCTGCCCAAACTGTGAGTGAACAACTCCTTCCAAGAAATCTGCTTGGCTGCCTTCTAGATCCGGTTTTGGTGGCCTTTGGAGCTTGGAGTTGGGGGTGAAGATCCTGAGGGAGGCTATTTAATGCCATAGAAAACCCTCCTATGAATCCTCAACCCAAGCTTGGCTGTCTCCTAGCCCATGTCTGCTCGGTTTTGCTTCAACATGTGTCGAAAAATCCTGAAATGAGCACGTGTTAGCCACCTAGGAATAGTGACTACCCTTATTCGTACAAATGACATAAACGTACTAAAAAATAATGCATAAGTTATGAAAAATGAAGGATTGAACAAGGGTAGTTAGGCCAAATGAGCCCAAAATGTTACCAAATTTGGGGCTCATCACATGGGCAGTCCTAGGGTTGGTTGTTGGATCAGATGAGCTTGGCTCTCTCCTTTGGGATGGTTGTTCCACCCTTTGTGCAACCTCCCAAAGGGATAAGCTCTTTCTCCCATCCCTTATGGAGGCTCCTCCTCCTATAAATACCTCCTTTATGGCTGATATCTGCTAGAGTTTGGAAGTAGCTTCTAGTGTAACTTAGCCTGGGATAGTTTTGTGTGGATTTGGCTTGATTGTATGAGTGTTCTAGCATCATAATTTTTCCTTTTGGGCAGGAGAGAGAGAGTTATTCATCCACAGTATGGTCACCAACTTGTGAAGCAGGGAAGTTCCCTCTGCAGAAAGAGGCAAACCCTCTAGCCCTAGAGTGGGTCTAGTCATAGCAAGAACAATATCAAAGCGAATTCCCTTAGATAGTTAATGTCATGAAGGCCTACCTTCAGATCCTCATTTCATGAAGTTCTCGTTGTGTTGCTCCAGTTCTCTTCTAATCAATTTTGTACCTAAAACAACATACAAAGAACAACAACAAACATAATAAAATAAAACAAAACCAATCCACTTAAAGGGTCAAGGAACTTCAAGCTATCAATATGCAACTTTGACATAAGATATAGGAAATAAAACGTTGATTTGTATTAATATGAACTGAAGTAAACATACAACCATGCCTTGACGTTGTAGGTCTCCTTGAAGGGTCCTGCTAGCATGTCTCTGCAAGCATTCAATCATGAATTGTATCCCAGTATTTTGTCACTGACCCCGCATTCCCTGATCTTGGACACTGCCAGTCCATGTTATTGACATCTGCTTTGTGTCATGTTAAAATATATGTGTCAGTGTATTCCTTGTCATATCAAGTAGAATACCTCAGTTCATTACTCCTGGAGCAGATTCTTTTTAACCTCTGTTTTTGGGTCATCGCGGGTCATCAGTTATTCCACTCAAGAAGATGGCCAAGATTGAACTAAGCCTAGCGACTTCGTCACCCTGTCCTTGCATTTCACTCGTGACAAGTTGCTTTTAGCGAGTTTTCTAACAAATTTTTGAAGATTCGGAGTGTAACAGCTTCATGGGCGGTCCTAGTGTTGGTTGATGGATCAGGTGAGCTCGGCTCTCTCCTTTGGGATGGCTGTTCCACCCTTTGTGTAACCTCCCAAAGGGATAAGCTCTTTCTCCCATCTCTTATGGAGGCTTCTCCTCCTATAAATACCTCCTTCATGGCTAAGATCTGCTAGAGTTTGGAAGTAGCTTCTAATGTAACTTAGCCTGGGATAGTTTTGTGTGGATTTGGCTTGATTGTATGAGTGTTCTAGCATCATAATTTTGCCTTTTGGGTAGGAGAGAGAGTTATTCATCCTCTTTGGAGACAATTCATGAGTGAATTCTTCCAGAGACATGCTGAGAGGACCCTTCAAGGAGACCTACAACATCAAGGCATGGTTGTAATTTTTACTTCAGTTCATATTAATACAAATCAACGGTTTATTTCCTATATCTTATGTCAAAATTGAATATTGATAGCTTGAAGTTCCTTGACCCTTTAAGTGGATTAGTTTTGTTGTATTATATTATGTTTGTTGCTGTTCTCTATATGTTGTTCTAGGTGTTATAGACATTTTTGTGCCGTACAGCTATAAGCATGAAATGTCCATAATTCAAGGGATCCAAAGTCCCTAAAGATGTTGTTACAGCTCCTAAAGGAACAAGGTCAACCAATGACAGCTTCTCCCAGAAGTTCTCCACCAAAAACCACTCAGAAATAGTCAATTTAGGATCAATTCAGAGGCTCCACTAGCTGCCTGCATTGAAATGCAAAGTTTGCACTGGCTAGGTGCGCTGCAACACAGGTGGAAGCACTACCAGGGTGCGCTGAGCGGGAAATGAAAAATGGCAAGCTCATTCAACGAGGTGGAAAGACCCTGGAAGCTTCCAGAATCTTCTCCAATGACACTTGCCTCAATGGATTCGACTAGTGATAAGTAAGAGGTTCTCAACCTCCAAGTGGAAGCAAGAACTGACAGAGAGAAGCCACAAGTCAAAACATAAGCTGACTCATCCTCTCTGCTTACATCTATATATGGATCTCTCACCCAGAGGTTCAGGAGGCTGGAATTTTGTACTTTGCAGAGAATTGCTGTTGGTTTGAGATTAAGATTAGCACATTGGGTGATTTATGCTTTGTTGGAGGAGAGGAAGGGATTCCTTTGCTGGGAGGTAGATGCTAGATCGGAACTCACTTGGTTGTATCTCCTCTTGGACTTTCTGATTTCATCAATAAACTATTTGAGTTTCTCCTACATGTTGTATACCAATGATGTTTTGTTATGCTTACATGTTTAGCTTAATCTGATCTTGAGCTTTTTATGAATGTATATCTGTATCTTTGTGTAGTTTCTCTCTCTTGTGATCTTGCAGGAATTCGGTGAAGCTAGGCCGGTGAAGGAGCAAGAAGCTGGGAGCTACTGAAGAGAGGAGTGATTTGGATCGACAAACTAGCGGAAGATACAGGTTAGTTAGATCCTTCTTCCTCACTTACATTCCATAAAGAAGAATACTCGAATAAGTTTACCTGTTTGTTGCTAAGGCACTATCACCTCTTAGAGTGGGATAGGGGCATTCCGAATTGGATACTTTTCCCAACAACACTAGGTACAAAAGTGATTAGAAGAGAGCTAGAGCAACACAACAAGAACTTCATCAAATGAGGATTTGAAGGTAGGCCTTCAAACTATCTATGGGAATTCACTTTGATATTGTTCTTGCTGTGACTAGACCCACTCTTGGCTAGTGATGATAAGAAGAAAGGAGAGATTAGATTCCCCTATAGGCTATGTGAAGGAGAGAATCTTCTTCACCTTTGTCCTCTTGTGGATAAAGCTTCCTAAGTTTTGGAAAACCTTACAACTCCTCAATCCCAACTCCTTGTTGGTTATCAGAGGATTTCTTCTAACCTTCTCTCGGTTGGTAAAGATATTGACTTGGGTTCATCTCTTGCCTGTCCTGCTCTTCCCGAGAGAGACTCTTTTGTGTCTGTTCCCAACCAATCATTGGTTGAAAAGAGTGTTGACTTGGCTTTGCCACGAGTTTCTCACTCTATTCCAGAAGAGCGTAGTGATCTTACTGATCATGTTCTTCTTGTCTCCTTAGATTCTCATGAATCAAAGAGTGACCCTCCCATCCCAATTGTTTAGGAGAGTCCTTCTTCTATTTCTGCAAAGCATGGGGGCAATCATATGATACCCCCACCAAGTAGTTCTGTCGTCTCTTTCGATTGGGGTCCATTGACTGATTTCCGCCTCCCATCTTATGTGCCTTTCTCTATCACAGTACAAGCCTATAATATGGTAGTAGCTGGAACTATATTAGATGAAGGTGTGTTTGTTAGCATCATGTATTCTACTACTTGGCAAGCTTTGGGATCCCCACAGCTTGTGCCTGTCACCCTGAATCTGTTGGCTTTCAACGGAGGAACCAGTCAATCCTTAGGGATCCTTTCGAAGTTACCTATTACATTGGGAGGAAATACCATCTATATAGACGTGATGGTAGTCCAAGGTCTGTTAGATTTCAATCTCCTCCTTGGACGCGACTATGTATATGTCAAGGGAGCTCTCGTTTCTTCACTTTTCCGTGTGGTTTGTTTTCCTAACGAGGGAAGAATTGTGACTATTGATCAACTGTCATTCATTGGTCACCAAGCATCTCCTTTGCAACCATCATCCCCTATTGGCTCTTGTTTGAAAGCAGTACATTCCCTGCCACAGGTCAATTATGTGGATACCTATTCCATCTCCGCATCTATTGATGATCACGCAGATGGTATAGTACATTATGTACTGGGGGCATTGGAACCTGATCTATCTTTGGTACCAAATGACATGTATTCCTCCCCGAGCGTGGTCCTTTCATCTAGAGAAGACCTCTTTGGAGCCATGTTCTCATATGGTCCATGAACAATTGAATGAGGATCGTTCTTGGTCTTGTGTCAACCTCGTTAAAAAATGAAACAAAGGGTGTGAGCATAGTTTTTGTCTTGTGTCAATCTCATTAAAAAATGAAACAAGGGTCCGGAGCATAGTTCCTTGTCTTGTGTCAAGCTCGTTAAAAAATGAAACAAGGAGTCATGAGGATAATTCTTTGTCTTGTGTCAAGCTCGTTAAAAGATGAAAAAAGGGTCTTGAGGATAGTTCTTTTACTCTGTCAACCCATTAAAAAATGAACCAACTCCCTTTTCAAATCGAGTCTTTGATTAAGATCTCGTAAAATCCCAGTTGAGTCTTTCCAAGATCTTGCAAGTGAACCTTCATTCCATTCACCTAGTTGAATGATATCAAGCTTAGGGGGCATGTACCTCATTTGAGTCATTATGATGGGGGCATGCAAACTTATAGCAAGCATAGTTTTTCGTTTCAAGATTTTGTAAACATGAAACCGAATCCAAGCAGAGTTCTCCATGGTTCAAGCTTGTTTAAAAATGAAACCATACCCAATTTTAACCCTCGTGATCACCATTTTTATCAGCTAATTTCGGCTAGATGAGCCTTGGTTTTTTCATTCCATCGCCACCATCTCTTTGGCCGATCATATACTTTCACTTGGTTGTTTTTCCTTTCCTGAGGGACCACAACGATGAGCGACTTTATTAGCGATCCTCTTGACCATTACATGTTTTGAGCAATTCCACCATTGTTGGAACTAGTTGCTACCCTTTATACCACTTGTTCCTCCAGGATGAGTCACCGGTAAGCTATTTTATGACTTGTAAAAGATGAAAAGATTGCTGAGTATTTTTCCATTTTTGACTCATTAAAGAGAATAAAAATGGGGGGTCCGCTTTCAAATCTTTTCTGACCCTTTAAAAACAAAAATATGGCCAATCCCTTGTCATTTCGAACTCGTTAATGGATGCAAAACATCGTGCGCCTAGTATAAGTTTACCCCTTTTTCAGGCTGGGAGGCACTATTTATGAAAAAGGTACTCCTTGGCTAAAATGGTCAAGCGGTTCTCTCAAGTATTGTTTTCTACCTTTTTTGGCTTGAGAGACAACAATGTACGAAAAGGGACCATGTGGAGATTTCTTTTATGTGTCTTTTTCAAACTCTCTAAATATGAAAAGACTCTGAGTTTTTCCGATGTTGGACTTGTTAAGCCCCAATGACATTGGACTTGTCATCATGATGAGACCGAGCTTCTCCTTCCTAGGGCTTGTTAAAATTTACTAGGTCGGATTTGTTCGAAGGACAAACTTATATTACAAGCATATTCTATCCCCTTCAAGCTTGTGTTTCAAAAATAATTGGGTTACTCGCCATAAATGGTGGGGGAAAATTTGGAAGTATTCCGTCAGTTGTATTAATTATTACGACGACTTGTCGTTCTTGAACATCGAAACTCTTTCTGCTTCATGTCGGGTTGGGATATCCTCACTTTATCGTTGGCCTTCCAGGTTTTGGGTTATCCACTTTTGCCTCATTCCATCTGGTCCTTGCTGCAACATCATGACCTTTGACACCTTGGTACCAAATTGCTGCCAAACTCTGGAGTCAGTTTGTATCCTTACACATCTTCCTCAGATTCTCATCTCATCCACATCCATCTTGTTCCTTTGTCTTGCATTGATTATGTGGGAAACATTATGGCCCTCCTTCAAACGATCACTTCCTATCGACTTCAACTCATTATCCTGGAAGTTGATATAGAGACTCCTTTCTGGTACCTTGGAGCTTGCATGCTTTAATGGCAAGTTCTTCACATTTGATGACGGGCTTTCATTATTGGCCTTCGATCGAGTGATTTCATAGGTGTTTGACTTGAGATCATTCTTCACACTTCGTGGATTGTACTAGCAGTACCTTGAGAGTTATTGACATTACTGGTGGTCTCTCTTGTGCTTGTTAATGGTTTGAATCATTGACTGGTAATCAAGCGATTATCTAGTATGCTCGACTTCAGCACATCTATTCACATATTATAATTTGTACCTTGATCAGGTTTGGATTCAAGACCCTGGTCTTAGATTACACAAGTCCAGGTTGCGCGGATTGCTTCATGATTGTATACATGACTCTTTTGATTGGATGGCTATGTCCATACCACAAATCATTTATGTTTATCTTCTGGATGGCTGTGCCCATGCCTTATGCAAACGTATTTCCTTCACTATGTACTTATGTATTGGATATATCAGTTGTACTTGCGTTTGCAGGTTCTCTGCGATGGTTTTTTGTTTCAATTATGGATTCGTAAAGCATTTCACCCCTACCACTCTCTCGGCCTTAATGCTTTAGGGGGCATGTGTTACACAATATTTTTTCACTGACCCCACATTCCCTGATCCTGGACACTACCGGTCCATGTTATTGACATCTACTTTATGTCATGTTGCAAAATATCTGTCAGTATCTTCCTTGTCATATCAGGAAGAATACCTCAGTTCATTACTCCTGGAGCAGACCCTTTTTAACCTTTGTTTTTGGGTCGTCACAGGTCATCAGTTATTTCACCCGCGAAGATGGCAAAGATTGAACTAATCGTAGTGACGTCATCACCTTGTCCCTGTGTTTCACTCGTGATGAGATGCTTTTGGTGAGTTTTTAAAAAAATTGTTGAAGCTTTGGAGTGTAACAGCTTCATGGGCGGTCCTAGGGTTGGTTGTTGTATCAGATGAGCTCGACTCTCTCCTTTGGAATGGTTGTTCCACCCTTTATGCAACCTCCAAAATGGATAAGCTCTTTATCCCATCTCTTATGGAGGTTCCTCCTCCTAGAGATACCTCCTTCATGGCTAAGATCTGCTAGAGTTTGGGAGTAGCTTCTAATGTAACTTAGCCTGGGATAGTTTTGTGTGGATTTGGCTTGATTGTATGAGTGTTCTAGCATCGTAATTTTTCCTTTTAGGTAGGAGAGAGAGTTATTCATCCTCTTGGGAGACAATTCATGAGTAAATTCTTGCAAAGACATGCTGACAGGACCCTTCAAGGAGACCTAATACATCAAGGCATGGTTGTAAGTTTTAATTCAGTTCATATTAATACAAATCAATGGTTTATTTCCTATATCTTATGTCAAAATTTCATATTGATAGCTTGAAGTTCCTTGACCCTTTAAGTCGATCGGTTTTGTTGTATTCTATTATGTTTGTTGCTGTTCTCTGTATGTATTTTCAGGTAAAAAAGTGATTGGAAGAGAGATGGAGCAACATAATGAGAACTTCATCAAACGAGGATTTGAAGGTTGGCCTTAATGACATTAACTATCTAAGGGAATTCACTTTGATATTGTTCTTGCTGTGACTAGACCCACTCTAGGGCTACAGGGGTTGCCTCTGCCCGCAGAGGGAACTTGCCTGCTTCATAGGAGGTTAGAGCGGGGGCGGGTATCCCCCCTCTACGGGGTCCGGGGTAGCGCCTTGGGGATTTTTTTTTTTGGACCCTATATTAGGTTGGGCGGACCTACCTATGGTTTTGTGCATGGTTTTTCACACATGGTTTTGGATGCGATGGTTTTTAGTCCATAGTTTTGGATGCGATGGTTTTCGGTCCATGGTATTGGATGATTTGGCATGTATAAATATGTATTGTAACATTGAAAGGAATATAATGAAAAATCAAGCTAGTAGTCCCAGTTTTGGGATCTAGGGAAAATCTCTATGTGTATGTTTTTTATCTCTTATGCTCTCACATTATTTATTTTCTGTTCTTAGAATGTGTATGCAGGTAATTTCTGTACGGGGTTAAAACCTAAAACTAGGAGGAAGAGGCACTGCATTCTTTTAGAGAGAATTTTGTTCCATAGTTGAGCAAAGATAACCAGGAGAGATAGGAGGTAGAGAACACACAGAGGATATATGCACTACTATAGCAGCCCATGGGCCACATACATTACTTCTTTGTATATGTAGCCATATTTCCAGATAGAGAAAGAGAGCGAGTGACCTCACTTTCCGACTGCGTTTTCTCCCGAAAGGGTTTCCTAGAGAGCATATCTTTTTTATTATGTGTGTGTGATATTATTTGTTCATTATCTAGTTTTCTTCTTGATTTACTTTTACATGCATTCACTAATTACAGTTAATTTTACAAATCTAGAAAATAAATAAAACTGTAATAATGTAGAATCTGATATTTTAAATATAATATTATTAGATTTGTTGTGACGAACTGTCCACCATAGTTTACGGATCACAGTTTGAGTGTCATGAATTAATCAAAACCCTCATTTAAAATGGAAGAGAAGGTTTATATCAAGTTGTACCATGGAGAGATCAGTGCTTTGAAGCTGAATCATTGGGTACAACAATTGGAAGTGTATTTCAACGTCCATCAAATTGAGGAAGAATAGAAGATTTCATTTGTGCGATTGAAATTAGAGGGCCATCCCCTGATCTGGGGGGAGAGACACATGGAGACATTGAGGTTGGGTGGTGAGCCTCTTGTGACTAAGTGGGAGAACTTTAAAACCATAATTAAGTTGTGGTTTTACCCTATTGGTTATGTAAAGGACCAGTGGATCTGGTAGCACTATTTCAGGAAAATGTTAGGGCAAAGCATGTAAGAGTATACCATAGAGTTTAGAAAGAAGGCCATAATGATTGGTATTGTTGTCTAGGTAAATGATCTCTGCGGACATAGACGATCCCTCTAGCCCAATGAGTGGGACTAGCAACCTACGTGACAATCTACAAAACACTTTCCTAAATTACAATCGAAATGAGAGAGGGGAAGATGGCCTACTTTGTTATGATGCTATAACTTCCTCCTTTGTTGAAGACCTCAAATCAACTTCACCTCGGGCTCAGTCCTACTACTCATAGTGTTTGAAAGCCTTCACAAGATATCAAAGACACAACAAAGCATACGAATATAAAATCACTTAATCAAAAGTAATCCACTTAACATATGAAGGAGCATTAATATAAATGATGCAATAACACAAACATTTATGGAAAGTGAACCAATATTTGTATATATTAATAGAATAAAGGAGGAATCATAAAACCAAGCCTTGATGTCAATAACCTCTCCTTGAGTGAATGTCCAAGTCCAAGCTCAAGCTATCCAAGAACTCCTTCTCTAAGCCAAATGAGTAGCATGTAGGAACTATCTCAGTATAAGGGTGAAAATAGCCAAAGACCAACCATTTGGGAATAAGAGAAGATGAATATATAGGCAGGGAAATGGAGTTAGGATCTCTCCAAAGATAGGACAAGGCCCTCATCTGAAGGAGGTAGCTCATAGGGATAAGACCAAAGGGCCAAATTGAGAGAACTCGACCTCATCCATGTTGAACAACCTCTAGCTTGTTGTTATGGAATCCTCTAGATCACGAAGCTTCTTGTACTCTTTGGGAAAATTTTCCTTTTAGGGATCATCACGAGTATCCAAGCCAAAAGTGCGTTGGAAGTGCGAGGCTAGTGAAGTGCATATAGTGACCAACACAGATTGCCAATGTCAGGGGAGTGATGATCCTCAAATTAGGGTTTTAGAGCCCTTTTATTTAGGGGAAGCTGAAGGCATTTTTCCATTAGTGTTTTAGGGAGGATCTGAGCTACAAATTTGGATAGATACACTGCAAGATTGCCATGTTCAGGAACTTTGGGGTATGTCACAGGGAAGTGACAAAGGTGTGACAAAATACTATGTAACAGATGCACCCTAAAGCATGAAGGAAGAATAAAGAGTGATGGCTGATATGATTTACAAGGTTTTGCAAGGAAGAGAACAAACACTATCAGGAGACTTGCAAATCAAGGACACATATACATATACATATCTGATATCAAAACTTGAATCCACAGTATGGATGCAACCATCTAGATAGAAAGGACTACGTGAAAGGATCCATGATATGGGTGCATGCATCAAAATGAAAAGGATCATATATAAATCTAAGATCCAAGGCATGTACATAGCCATCCGATATAGAAGGATCATTATCATAAATATAAAGTCAATGGTATGGTCACAAACATTCGTATAGAAGAAACATGTGTACAATAATGAACAATACATAACTCCACGTAGCCTGAGTCATATAAAAAAAAACTCAGGGTCTTGTGTTCCATCCCAACCCGATCAAAGTACGAATTCTAACATGCGAATGAATGAGTCAAAGATGAACATGCTAGAAAACCACCTGATTATCAGCCAATGATGCGAACCGTTAACATGCATGAGAAGAACCACCAATAATGAAAATGGTCTTCAAGGTACAATAGTACAATCCATGAATGTGAAAATGAAGCTGATGTCGAACACTCGTGGAATCATCTAATCGAAGATCAATCATGTAAACCTATCATCAGATGCGAAAAACTTGTCATTAAGGCATACAAGATCTAAGGTACTGAAAGGGAGTTTCTAAGTCAACTTCCTAGATAATGAGTTGAAGTCGACAAGAAATGACCCATCGAAGGAGGGTCATAATGATTCCCTCATCATCGATATGAAACAAGGAATAAAGTGGAATAAACAAGTATGATCTAGGGCTATGGAAAAAGGCGAGACAATGTATATGTAGTAAACTGTAGATATGACTTCCCTTGAACATATCGCGACACGACGCTGGAGTGTGGTAGCATTTGAATCAACATAGGAACAAGGGTCATGATGAAAAAATGGAATAGTCAAATGAGAGGAAAAATGGATCAACCAAACCTGGAAAGACAAGTAATTGAGTGAGGATATCCCAAAATCGATATGAGAAACATATGAGTCATGTTCAAGAGTGACATGCTGCCTATACAAGATATGTTTCACTTTCATTTTCCCCACTATTTCTAGTGAGTACCTCTTTATTTTTACACAAGATTGAAGATGATACCATATGCTTGTCGTATAATTTCACCCTTCAGATGAATCCATCCTAGTAAGTTTTATGAGTCCTAGGAAGGAGAAATAGGGCTAGTCATGGTGATAAGTCTTTTGTATTTTAATTTTTACGAGTCCGATAGAAGAGTAACTTGGTGTCTTTTTCATATTTAGAGACTTTGAGAAAGAGACAAAAAATAAAAATCCATCACGTCCCTTTTCATAATTTGTCTCTTGAACCTGCAAAGGTAGAAAACAATATTCGAGAGAACCTCTTGACCATATCGACCAAGGTGTACCTTTTTCGTAAATAGTCAATCTCAGCCCGAAAAAGGGGTAAATGTATATTGAGATGATGTCAATTCATTTAATTTAACGAGTTCAAAAATACAATTACACGACAATCTTTTCATTTTTTTGAGTCATAAAAGAGCTCAAAGATGACACCTCCTAGAGAAATGAGTGGTATAAAAGGATAGCAATTGGTTCCGGTCATGATGGAACTGCTCAAAACATGTAAAGGTCAAGAGGCTGGCTAATAAGACCACTCATCACAAATGTTCCTCAGGCAAGGGTAAAACAACCAAGTGAAAGCATATGATTGGCCAAAGAGATGGTGATGATGGAATGAAAAAACCAAGGCTCATCTGGAAAAATCGACTGATAAAAACGATAATCACGAGATGTAAAGTAGGAATGGTTTCATTTTTACACAAGCTTGAAACATGGGAAACTATGCTTGAGTATACTTGAAGATGGTTTCATTTTTTCACAAGCTTGAAACATGAGAAAAAACTATGCTTGGATTTGGTTTCATTTTTACACAAGCTTGAAACAAAGATAAACTATGCTTGAGATGAGTTTGCATGCCCACAACATAATGACGCAATTCAAGGAGCATGCCCCCAAGATTCATTTCATTCAGATAAATGGATGGAATGAAGGTTCACTTACGAGATCAAGTGAAAGACTCAATCGAGATTTTACGAGATCTAATCAAAGTCTCGAATTGGAAGGGGATTTGTTTCATTTTTTAATGAGCTTTACACATGAAAATAACCATGCTAATGACACCTATTTCATTTTTTAACGAGGTTGATACAATAAAAGAACTATCCTCATGGGGACCTATTTCATTTTTTAACGAGGTTGACATAGCAAAAGAACTATCCTCATGGTCCTGGTTTCATTTTTTAATGAGCTTGACACAAGAAAAGGAAATCTACTCCAAATACCTTGATCACAGACCAAAATATGCCATGGCTTCCAATAGGTTCTCATCAGATGGGAGAATAACACTCTGGAAGGGATAGATGTCTAGGGATCCAAATGAAAAATCGGGCTCCAATGCCCCTAGTACATGGTGTACTACATCATCCATTATATCATCAGTAGATGTGGGCATGGAACAGGTGGCCACATAATTAACCTGTGGAAGGGGTGATACTGCTTTCACATAAGAATAATTTAGGGATGATGGTTGATTGGGGGTTGATTAAGGACCAATGAATTTAAGCTGATCAATGATCACAATGCTTCCTTCATGTGGGAAACACATCACTCGAAAGAGGGAAGAAACAAGGGTTCCCATGACATAAACATAGTCACGACCAAGGAGTAGATTAAAATCCAACAGGCCTTGGACAACCATTGTGTCTATATAGACAATCTTTCCTACCAAAGTAATAGGAAACTTATGAAGGATCCATAATGGTTGACTGGTTACTCTGTTAAAAGCTAACAGATTTTGGGTGACAGGGACAAGCTGTAGAGAACCTAGAGCTTGCCAAGAAGTTGAGGACAAAATACTAACAGATGCACCCTCATCTATGACTATGCTAGGTACGACCATATGGTAAGCCTGTACTGTAATCTGGAGAGCCACATAAGACAGAATATAGTATCTTGCCAGTCGACTCCAAGCAAAGGAAGTGACTAAACTACTCGGAGGGGGTGTCATAGGAATGTGAGAGCTATGTTCTAGCTCTATGGGAACAAGATAACTATTCTCATGCACCTCAGGAATGGGAGGATTTCCCTCCAGTTCATTTGAAACTGAAGAAACCAGAAGAACCTGAGCAGTATGAGGTTCACTCTCTATCAGAAAGGTATGGTTAACTGAAGGTGGATTCAGGTCTAACATTTTCTCAACCAATGATTGGTTGAGAATGGACTCACGAGACTCACTTTCAGAGAGAGAAGGGTTGACCAAAGATGAATTTTGATCAATCACTAGATCAACTAGTGAAGGATCATGGGAAAGCTTCTAATAACCAACGAGAAAACAAGGATGGGAAGCTGTAAGGTTTTGCAACTATTTGGAAGCTTCATCTAGAAGAGGAAAAAGGTGAATGTGATGATTACCTTCACACAACTTATAGGAAAATTTGACGTTTCCCTTTTTCCCATGAGCTTTACAGTCACTAGTTGAGGGTCCATCACTAACATGAACTCCAGAGGTTGGCGACAAAGGTTGATGTGAACCTGTGGACCATACTTCTAAGACCTTAGGAATACCAAGAAAATTCCGAAGAAGGTGGTCACCCTTACATAACATGCAAGGGAATTTTACTTTTCGGGGCTGGTTGGAAGATTTTCCTTTATTAGTTTCATCAATAGCAATGATTACTTGGTTGCCCCCTTTCTTATTTTGCTTCTTCTTCTTCATCCTCTTATTCTTCTTCTTAGATTCCTGGTTATTAGAATCCAGACTTTCACTAGGCGGAGAGGAAGAACGAGGTGAAGAAATAAGCGAAGAAGGTGAGGGGTCAACTTTAGGATCAACATGAGGTTCATGTTGTTTAGGTCGAGGAGAGATCTGTTGAAAAACAGTTTGGACGCTCAGAATCATTGAGGTTGAAAATAACCAAATTGGAAGACCAATGCTCAATCCAGGAAGGGACAATGTTTCCATATAGGGAGCACCATTATTTCCAAAAGAAGGAAAAGGACTAGGATTCCCGTCAGAGGAGTTTCCTTGACTGGTAAACTATGGAAAAGTTGCCATTGGTATCAACCTAAGATCTACTAAGGAGTATTTCCATAGGAAGGATGTTTTTCCCTGGTTAATTAATTGATTTTAGAACTTTAACAAAAATAATTCAAAAATGGGTAATTTAGGCAAGAGGGTTTACCAGTATCCATGAACCGCTATATACTCCTTAGCCAAAATCAAGGACTTAACATATGGCAGCCAATCCCTTTGAATGATGTGTTCGGTGTATCACGTTTATAAGGCATCTCACTCAGTTACCCGTAGCTAAAGGATAACAACCTAGTGGGGTCTCCCAATATATACTCAATGGTATGGGGAGAACAAGTTTGTGTTAGCGCTGTCTAATGCATAACCGTTCGATGAGAGCATCCCTATATACTTTCCATACTGAAGTGCCTCCTATATACCCGAAAGTACTGGAGAACCTTCAATATACTTTCGTACTAGGACATGATTTCACCCCTAGGATACAATGCAGGCAGTTAATGACAACTGCTATGTTTAAAGACTTTGGGACACGTCTCTAGCCTATCCCTCTAGATGTTTGCATTAAGTTCCAAATGCTCCTTAGGTTAATTGAGCTAAATTTTAAGTTTATCTTCAATTAAGTTTCAGTTTTAAGGCTCAAAACGATGTCACCTGAACACCTAAGATGCAACTATATGAGAAAAATAAAAATTTTTGTTTCAATGAAAGCTAGACTAATCAAGGAAACAAATTTAAATCAATAATGCATCAAGAAACGTTCCTTTCACTAGCTTTCACTTTCGACTTCCAAACGCAACCAAAAGTAAAAATGATTTCCAATTTTCACTATCCTAAATGCAACTTTTTTGAAAGAAAAATGATTTTGCTTTACAAAGATGCACTTATATGAATTATGCTTTTCTTTTCATTTTGAATGATTTGATGCAACTAATACAATTTTTAGCTTTCAATAACTGAAAATGGTGATCTATTTTCAATGATAAATCTCAAAAAATAACTTTTCAATGCAACTAATGTAATGCATTTTCACGAAAAGTAAATTTTGAAAAACAAGCTAAAATAAATGCACAATGATGTTTTCAATGATTTCCACAGAAAAAAACACTCAATTAGCCAAACTAGCATTTCATTGACACCAACAAGCATCAAGCAATGACCAATTGACCAGAAACCCTAGAAATCAGTCACATTTCACTTCTAAGCCAATGAGACAAATTTTCCAAATTAATCAAGACAATAAATCAAAGAACTGACAAATCCAAGCATACAGGATGGGAAAAGGCCTTAGGGGCCAAGACACACTAGATTATGAGTCAGAAACCTTAAAAATCCTCACATTCTAGGATCAACGCTACTTTAAATAGAAAAGCTCGTGATGATTGGGTTATCAACGCTACTTTGCATAGCCAAACCCACATTGGTTGGGGTCATCAACACTACTTTATATAGAAAAAATAGTGATGATTTTCAGTGCGAGAAAACAGTGGGAAACAAGGTTTTCAATGTGACTGTATAGGTAAAAACATGCGCTGCCAGCGTGACTGTCATTGATAAAACTCGCGTTGAGTGGGGAATATGTGAAAAAAAAAAATATTCCAAGAAAAAATCAAGACTTAACACTCTAAGGGAGTAATCAGTGATGGTATAAACCCACACTGATGCAGACAAGTCGAGATATCGACTGTTGGTCAATCTAGTTAAAGAATCTAATTGAAGGAATGGATTGAAAGGGTTATAACTTCCCCAACGGAGTCACCATTTTGTTGTCTAGGTAAATCCTCTCTACGAGCATAGATGAGCCCTCTAGCCCAATGAATGGGACTAGCAACGTACGTGACAATCTACAAGACACTTGCCTAAATTATAATCGAAATGAGAGAAGAGGAAGATGGCCTACCTCGTTCTGATGTGATATGGAAAGTTAACCAACAGTTGTATATATTAATAGAATAAAGGAGGAAGCATACAACCAAGCCTTAATGTCAATAATCTCTCATTGAGTGAATGTCCAAGTACAAGCTCAATCTCTTTACGCATTCCTTGTCTAAGCCAAATGAGTAGCATGTAGGCACTATCTTAGCATAAGGGTGAAAATAGCCAAAGACCAACCATTTGGGAATGGGAAAATATGAATATATTGGAAGGGAAAGGGAGTTCGGATCTATCCAAATATAGGAGAAGGCCCTCATATCAAGGAGGTATCTCATAGGATAAGACCAAAGGGCCAAGTTGAGAGAACTCGACCTCATCCACACCAAACAACCTCCAACTCGTCATTCTCGAAGCCTTTAGATCATGAAGCTTCTTGTACTCTTTGGGAAAAATTGCATTTTAGGGATCATCGCGAGTATCCAAGCCAAAAGCGCACTGGCAACATTAGGCTAGTGAAGTGAAGCTAGAAAGGAACACAGGTTACCAATGTTAGGGGAGTGATGATCCTCAAATTAGGGTTCTAGATCCCTTTTCTTCGGGGGAATCTCAAGGCAGTTTTCCATCAGTTTTTTAGGGAGGATCTGAGATGCATATATGGATAGGTACATTGCATGATTTCCATGTTTTAGGCACTTCGAGGTATGTCACAGGGAAGTGCGAGAGATGTGACAAAATACTATGTAACATGTATCTCCCCAAAGAACCTGAATGTGCTCAAGTTTTTGGGGGGTCTACACTTCCATTTGCATGAGAAAGTGATGTTGTTTAAGCCTATATTGGTGGACGAGGCTTGTGTATAGGCACAATACCTGGAGAACATAGGCGTGAAGAGAGCATAATCAAGTGGATCAAAGAAAAAGGAGCAACAAGACACCTATAAGGAGGGGAATGATCCAAAATGGATCCAAATCACCCTCTAAGTCTTCAAAATCAAAACTATCGCAAAAGGAAAACCTTCACAAAATGGCGGAAAACATTAAAGGGAGCGAAAAAAAATGAAGAAATAGTGCAAAACAGGCCTATCGGAGGTCAAAGGAATGACGCACAGGAGCTGTCAGATCTGGCCGATCAATGGTCCAGATCCAATTAGCATATCGCAATCAGTGGAGGCTATCGGAGGCTACCATATGAAATATGCGATAGCGATCAGCGCGGGTCAACAAGGACCATCGATCAAGCACGCAGATCAACAAACCATGTTAACTCGCAATATCGCAATCGGCAGATGTTGTGACCAGCAACAACTGCCCCTCCTCATTTAAGTGTTATCCAAAATACTAAATGTGTGGGGACCCTTAGTTAAAATTTAGGAAAAGCAAGAGTAGGGCTTAGCTTTCTTTTCCTCCAAATAAAGTTACCATCTTAAGCTAAGGAAACTTCTTCGAATACTTAAAACCTAAAGTTTATGATGAGGGAAAAATCTTTAAAAAAGCACTGTATAAATGGTATTAGAACCCCACCATACAAGTACAATCCTGGCATATGCAAAATTATGATATTAAAGCAACTATCGCGCTGCAATAAGCAAAGTTTATAAGGAAAAACTTCACGATTTACCAATCTGCGATGACGCCGATCACAAGATTGCATATCGCAGTAAAACGGGTTAAATAAATTTGTCACACATAAACTTCTGCGATCTACGATATTGCGATATTGCGATAACACGATCTGCGATATAGCGATGTGCGATGATGTGATCTGCGATATTGCAATTTGCGATGTTGCGATCTGCGATGTTGCGAAGCAAATCGCAAAATCGCTCCATCGCAGATCATTCAGGCACAATATTCAAAGAAAAGCCACTTGCCATAAGCTGACACATAATTATGCACTTTAAATGCTAATACATGAGTTAGTTGCCAGTTATTAATAAAATATGGATGCGTGCTTCTCAAAGAATCATTTCACATAAGGTGGTGTATTTGGTATGTCTGCGACATTAAGAACTCTCCCATCACCCGTCCGAGTCATTCATTTCCATTTTACTTCTGAATTGTAGGAATGAAGAACTGAGGACGATCCAAGGCAATACGCAGATTGAAATGGGGAAGAAAAACAAGGCTCAAAGCTCCGAGGTGAAGGAAATGGCACCTTTATATACAGACATAGCCTGTAATAGAGATGCAAGAATCTCAACGTGGGAAGGCATGTACATACTGCTCGAAGAAGAAAATCCCAGAATAATGAAGGTTATTGCTATCGCAGGCTCACAGGGCTCTTCAGAAGCATCCCTAAAAGAGCTAGCATGCTCATTCCTACATCGGATAGCAGCGAGTGCCAAAATTCTCCCATATACAGACATGATCAAGTGGATACTTGATCATGCAGAAATGAGAAATAGACAGTTCAAGATTCAAGGTCAAGGGCTCATCGGATCATTTGCTGCGCAAGATTTAAAGCTTATGTATCATCTTCCTGAGCCACAGGAAACTTATAATACGCAATTCATAGAAAACTTTGTGGAGGAGAACCTGAACTTGTCGAAGACTACCAAAGATTGGTCCAAGAAATATGAACCGCTCAAGAAAGATAAACACGGTATGTATAGTACTCGTTCCCTTACTTCCCCATATTGTTTTGTTGCTGCCATGCTCTGTAGATTATTTGGAATGCCAGATATCAACAAATTTTCTTCCGAATGGTTACCATTAATAGATGCTACCAAAAACAACACTATTGTAGATTGGGCTAAGATTTTATCGGATAACCTAATCACGACTATTGTCAGTTACCGGTCCAAAAGATCTACGTCTCAAAGGATTTATCCTCCTTTTTACCTAGCCACATATGTTATGGATTCAATTTGTTATGTGTCTAAATTCCCTGTTATGGGTTGGAAGTGGACAACTTAGGACCCCTTACCTATCCATGTCTATCATAAGATATTATGGGACTCTCAGTTCACTCCACATTTCTACCAGATTTGTCACGGACTCATGCTGCCCTTGTATAGAATGTTGTATGATAAAGAACCCTCGAGGTGCTCACCCGAGGCACAAATAGATATCATCCCCATCATAAGATGGTTAGGAGAAGAATTGTTTACTTATGTTAGAGTTTTTTGAAGCATTGTACCTCCTCATGTTCTACCTTTGTATATACCTGATAAGCTCCTAGCTCGAGAAATTGCATATCAAACCTATTCAGAAGGCAGCCTAACTAAAGACATAAAGGACAAAAAGAAGGCCATATGGCCACAGTTTCTTGTGGCTTGTGGGGCCTTTTCGTTGTTCGATGTAGGTCACGCTGTCACTGAAGTACAAAATATGACATGTCTACAGTTATTTAAATTATCGACAAGGCCATTTGACCCAAATGAGGTTGCCCAGAATTTCACAACTACGGTCAAGATAAGTGTTCTTTGGGAAAAAGGATTTATTTAATGATATATTCCAGAGTAAAGGCTCACTTCAAGAAATTTTGCGGGAAGCTCAATTGCAATTGCTCCAGAAGATCTTCATAAATTCATGGTATACAGGGAAAGAAGACTAGCCAGTGTTCCTTTAGAAAAGCTGCGATTGTCTGCCAGAGAACCGACTCCAAGCATTAGCCTCAGTGGGAATTCAAGCACTAAAAGATCTAAGTCTAAATCTGTACAAGAAATCCCTGAACATTCTAAAATATCTAGACATGACCAAGATAGGAGCGAAGAGTCAGCTAAAGACACCACTCAGTCAATGGAAATTCCACAACAGCAGGTTATCGCCTCCCCGCAAAAAGATCCTTCCCCTCTCGTCATTGAAGCACCACCTATCACGATATAATTAGATAAGGAATGGGAAACCTTAAATGAACTGATCAATCTTGAAGGACAAGCCCCAAAAACTCCTGTAAGCAATATGCAGGTAGTACAGGAAGTGGTCCCAACCATAGTCAGCCATGTCTCAGAAACAGAACATATTCCTATCACACTGTCTTCTGAGCTTCTACTTAATGTAGAAGAGATTCCTCCTCTGGACATATTTTATAGTCCCCAGCATAAAGCAGTGGTAAGAAGACAGAGAAAGAAGAGGAAGTTAGAAAATACACTCTCTCAAGATGTTGAGCAATTAGACGTCTTATGGAAAGATCCCGCCAATAATCCGACTGAAAACCTCACCAAACTTTCTCAGATCACAGGAGCGTATGCCTCTGCGACTATTGACAAAGCATCAGAAGTACAACAATTGCTGAAAGAGCGAGAAGATCAAATACAGGTACTGCAACTTCAATTGCAACAAGCTAATGCTAATAATGAGGCACTCAAACAACTTGAAAAGTTGCAGGAAGACTTCCAGCAAATGCAGATAAGTTATTAGAGAAGTTTGGACGAAAAAGAAAAACAGTTGCAGGATGTACAAGAGATGCATAGGGATGACCCTAAGCTTACAGAGTTTGTTTCAGAATCTATTGATTTGAATGAACAACTACTGCAGCAACAAGAAATGTTGGGACAAAAGATGTCACAATGGAATGATTACTGCGAGATGAGCGATAAGAACACTAATCAAGTGGTCGACTTACGAAGTGAATATGATCTGATTGACAAGCGAGTGACTGAATACTTGGCTTGGCAGGATGAGGACGAGGGAAAAAGAGTAGGTGCACCCAGGATAAATGAGAATCATAAAGAACTGCTCTTTAACAAGTGGGATGATCAAATCAGGGAGGCAGAACAAGCGGCAGAAACAACAGCCTCTACAGCAAGCATTCTCATTGACTGTGTAAATGAGAATTTTCACAGAGCTAATCTAATCGCAGAAACCACCTCGAGGTATTTACCAAACAAAATACAACTAGAGGCGGAATGGAAGTAGAGAGCGCAAGAAAAGGGAAAGGCAATTCAAACACTAAACAGGTTAAATTGGGAATGTTACTGGACATACTTGGTGAAGCCGCATAGTCAGTGTATGACTGTGAAGTGCATCATAAATGTGGCCGAAAAGGTGGTACCAGTACTCATTGATTCCGTTTTCTCAGCCCAGCTCAAAGCAGAAGTCAGCTAGTTGACTCTCCTTAAACCAATGCTGAATACATGTAGTTTTAAAGACCAGATACAAAAGTAGTTTAGTTCTGAAGTTAATTTTCGCTTTAGATTTTGCTTAGAAAAAGGGCGGCCATTTGAAAACCGTATCCCGAAGTTTTGTAAATAAACTATTATTAGAACTATTTATTAGTATTTAAACCCTTCTCATGCATTTAGAGAAGGGTCCAGAAATTTACCAAAAACTTGTCCTCAGAGCATGCACTTTTGCACCCTCCGAGGAGGTTTTGGTGAATGAATGGATCAATATTTGTTGATGTTTGCATTTGATATCTGCTACTGATGTTACACTTCTGTACTCTTAGTAGATGTTAGAGCAAGGAGATATAAATCATTATTGCTTGAAGCTTATGAGTAGGACCAGTCATAAATGGTACTTTTATTTCTTGACCATTTCTGCTTATATGTTAAAGTAATATACAGATTTTAGTTGTTTATATGTTATTGCATGAATGATTGTGTTATCACCTAGAACTACAGTTCATGTACATAAGGTTGTCCCAAACAACAAAATTTTTCACTGTCAAAAAATGTGTGTCTAGTGGTTATGATCCTATGTGTGTCACTTAGGGATTATGATTTAAAAAGGTATTGTTGTGAATCATTGCAAAAAACTGTTAATCATCCTCTATCATATTTGGTTAAGGCATGTCTTGTCTTGTTTGCGTCATTTGTCCTTTGCGCAGTTTCACAGCGCAGTCTGATTGGCCAATTTGGCAGCGAAATGATGTTTCCGCCTTTTCGTAGCGTCTCATTTACCAGCCATTTCGTAGCGCTTTTTGTTAATTCATTACTGTCTGCGCTACGAAATCGGGGTTTCGGGATTTTGCAGCGCGTTTTCTTGAAATGTCAAGTCTGGGAGGAATGAGTCATTAGGTCCGTCCATATATTGTCAGTTAATATCCTCTCCAGGTCATTATGAGTCATCATCCCGCCATAAGATTCAGAACCACGCGCATAAACATCATTCAAAGTGATTTTATGATGTATGGTAGTGTCATGTTATGGTTATTAGTGCGTAAACTGGATTGTTTGTATGACAAGACTATTGAAGCGCAAAGGAGCCCGAGTTTTCATTTAAAAGGACCTGAATTGCAAGCGAGCCTGCATTCCAAAGTTCGAAGTCTCCGTTTGAATTGAAGCTGCTGTTTGTTCTCTGTTCGAAAGTTTTCAAAGTAAAATGGAAAGGAGGGAGCATCGATCCGGTAGGTGCCACAGAACAGAACCAGTGGGGCTGGATCTTACATTAAGGGATGAAGGAGTAGCAAAAGCGTTTAGAGAGGCTGGTTGCTGGAGGTTTTGCGAGAAGTTGCAGGGAGGGCACGCAGAGGTGACAAAGGCATTTGCATTGAATTTTACTGGTTTAAACTCTAAGGTGTCAATGCTAGAATTCCCTGTGTCTCCAGAAGCTATTTCTCAGGTGACTGAGATTCCTAGAGGTGGACATGAATGGTTCAAAAATTTTAAATTCGACATGAGCCCCTGTAAGGAATTTTTGAAGGAACCTTATGTAAACGAGGATCTCACGAAAGCTGTGCCAAGGAGTTACGTGAAAGAACATTTTGCCCTGCTCCTCACATGCATCCAAAAGTATTTAACATGCGAAGGGAGGTATAACAAAGTATACTCATATCATTTTAAGCTTTTGTTACATTTCACAGGCAAAGCATCGATTGATATCCCTTTCTATTTATTCAGAAGCCTAAGTAAAATGTGTGATAAAATTCAGTTGAAAAAAGATGACTGTGAAACATCACTGTTCCATCATGGTTTGGTGAAGTTGTTAGTGTTAGATGGTTTGTAGAAGATTGGTAAAGATTGGGACTCCTTTATTTTTATGGCGGGTTTTCAGAGCAAGACGGGCCTTACTCCATTGCCTGTTAGGGAAAGGGAGAAAACAATTGAAGAACCTACTCTGGCTGAGATCAGGAAGGAGGTGAAAGATCTAAAGAAGTCCAAAACCAAGTTGAAGAAACCAATCAAGCCTGTGGTGATCAAGGAGACACCTAAATCATCATCAAAAGAGAAGGTCAAACAGAAGAAGGATGCACCTGCACCAAGTGAAGTTGAAAAGGGATCAAGAGTAAAAACCAGAGGTCAGTTGAGCAAGGAGAAGGGTAAGTCAATTGCTGTTGAAGAGAGTCCTGTGTCAAAAGCTAGTTTAACTGATTTACTTGAAGCAATTGAACTTGAACAAGATCAGTCAGTGCAGATTGAGCCAATGGAACTTGAACAAGATCAGCCAGTGCAACCAATGCACATTGACTTAACCCAATCTTCACCAGAGAGCATGAAGAAATCAAAGGCTTCAAAGAGGTTACGGTTTGAGGAGCCAAGTGAAGAATATGTGTTTAAACCAAGAAGGCCAATTACAAGAAGACAAATGAAAGAGGCCGGGAAAGTGCATAAAGAGGAGGCAGCTGTAAAAATGCCTAGTACAGAGGTTATTGAAATTTTGACTAAAACAGTGCATGCAGCCAAGAGTAAAGACAAAAGTAAAAAGGTTATTATTAGTCAAGGAGGGAATGTCATTGCTATCAAGAACCAGGCAGGAAAGACCCAGGAAGAGGTGGTTCAGACAAAGAGTTTTTCTAAAGAAAGTGCAATGAGATATGCTAGTTATAGGAGGGTTGTATTAAAAGGCAGCACAAGTCTACTGAAGCAAGCTGGCTCAGGGTCTGATGTATTTTCATGGATGATACCAGCACTTAAACAAGCAAAACATGTGAGAAAGCTGAACATGTGTCTGAGATCAGAAAATAAGGCTTTGAAGGAAGAGGTTAGCAGTTTGAAGAAGAAGCTAGGTAAACTAGCTCACTGACTTAAGAGGAAAGATACTTTTCAAAGCTTTGATAAATTTTGGTTCAACTATCATTTTGAAGTTATTTAGGTCCCTAGCACCTGTATAAAATGTCTGAAGGAATCATGAGTTTAAGCAGAAAGCGCTGCAAAATAAATATGTTTTGTTTTGACAAAAACAGTAGTTTCGTAGCGCGCTACGAAACTACTGTAGAACGCTGTTTTATAAAGAAATAATGAAATTTGATGATGAGGTCAGCGAATTTTGAAAAGAATGTCTCGAGGATAGGAGGGAGATTATACATGGATATCATAGCAGCTCAAATAGTGACAGGTGTGAGTTTTGAAGAAAAAGTAAAATATTTTGTTTTTTGCTAAAAGTTCTCTTAAAGGCACTTTATGACCGAAATACTAGGGTTCTGGTAGGGTTACCGAGATTTTGGCTAGCACAACTGTTCACTCCACAAGGCATCCAGATCATGAGGCATATGGTGTTATGCGTGGTTATTAAAGGATTAAAGAGCTTGGAGTGTGGTCTTTTAATGGTAAAGAAGAATGGAAGACAGGGACCGTGAAAATAGGGTGTTCGGGTTTACTAATTTATGAGCCATCTACACAGCTAGCACCCGAAGGTCAGCTCGTTCAGTGAATGTTTCTCAACATATCTCAGCCACAACAGAAATTGTACAGCTGTCAAGGATCCAAGGAGAATCATGCATACGAGGAGATAGAGTTGGACTTGCAATGTAATTGGGATTCTATGTATTTACAGCCCAACACTTCATGTATTTAATAAGTTTGTTTAGAAATAGATAAGGTTAATTAATGGTAGATCAACGAGTTCTCCCCTCATGCTTGTTGAGGAGACTCAAGATAGTTTTAGTTTTGGTTTTCCTATATATAGTCAAAACTCTGATGTAAGTAGGGTTGGAGATTTATGAAAAAACAGAGTTTTTATCAGCTTGTGTAAGAAGACTTTTGACAGTAATATAAGAATTACTTTTTCTTCCCAAGATTCATCAAGTGTTTAAATGCTCAGAATGTGTGAAGTTTTGTCATTATCCTTTATATATTTTACAGCTCACTAAATGTGCAATCACTCTGAATTCACCTAGTGCTCAGACTTCCTGTGTATATTTATGAGTTGTGGTTCTTTTTGAGAAATGTTTTGAGTGTTAAACATTATATGCCTTGGCTTCTATGATTGAGTGATTAAAAGTTTACTGCAGAAGTGTATGACTCCATGAGCCCAATGGAAGAAGTGTTGTTTCGTTTTTCCAACCAGCTTTATTTTCATAAAATGTGTAAAGAGTTAGCCATCTGTTTTTGTAATTGATTCTTATCAGAAGTCTGTGAGAGAGCCCTCTCTGACTAAGGAGGCTAATCCTTAGTCTAAAGTCTGGTTGAAATAGTTACATGAAATCTTGCTAGGTAGCAGCCCTTAGTACTGATTTTGTGATAACAGATTGAGTTACAATTTGGCACTTTTGTACGATGGAGCTATTTATTTATGTTTAATGTATGAATAGCTTATTATGCGATATGTTGTTCACAACTATTTTTCCTAACTTCTTATGCGAAATAGTTCATCTTAATTGATTTCCTTTCTTATAATATCTGAATGATCTTTATTAATAGTTGTTATATGAAACCTCTTTAGATCGCATAATAGAAGAGTTACATCCCGGGTTAGCATAGATTAGATGTGCTGTTTTTATTAGATTACCATAGCATAGAATTAGATTAAAGTTTGAATTAGAATCGCTTAGATAGTTACTGTTAGATTAGCAACATCCAATTCTACACACACACACCCACAGATTGGGAAACTGGTCCCATTATCCCCAGTCGGACCCGCTATACCAAACGGATAAGGAGCTGCCAACCAAGGTCCGGACCGGGCGGGTATCCCCCTTGTTTTCGACTCGATTTTCGAGCCTTCAACATATTTGGCGCTAGAAGGAGGGCCTGAACATGTTGTCTGTTGGAGTTTGTTTGCAACTGTAACATTTGAATTAGGATGGCTTCTCTCAAACTTCCCATTTGGAGTTGTATCCATGTTCGTGCCTCTTCCAACACTCCACCCGAAGTGGTAAGGCTCTTGTATCAGGTAAAATTCAATGTTAAGAGTAATTATTCTGCTTTTAATCACGCCCTTCAATTTGTTCAAAATGTTTCAAATTCAAATTTTCAAGGAATTGATGAAGGCATTTTATGTAGAATTTTTACTCTCACATTCATAGCGGAAGCTAGAAACTGGTGTAGAGCCCTTCCAGTTGCCTCAATTCACAGATGGGACCAATTTCTCACGGCTTTCATTTGTAAATTTGATTGCTATGATTACGACCAGGTATATGATGAAATTAAATATCTACGCAAGGAAGATGAGTCTGTTAGAGATTTTAATATTCGATTTCATCTTAATTGTTTGAAATATGATGTTGAGAATGAATTCATAAACGAAGAATCATTAGATTGTGTTGAGCATAACTATTCCCTGCCTCCTATCCTTGATCCAGTAGAAATTAGTCCTAGCTTTGTTCCATTTTCTTCTAATATGAATGAGAATTCCAATTTGGACATGTGAATAAGCTATAATGAAGAGAATTCCCAAAGCTTAGTGGACATGCCTGATCCAATACAAGAAGACGAAAGCGGGAATACTAGAAGAAAGCCTGCCTTGGAACCAGAAAGTGATTTTGAGATAAAGTCAGATGATATGATCGTAAATCAACAAATGCAGATGTTAAGGTTAGAACAGCAAAGTAATCCTCTTTCAAAAAACATAAGCACACCAAGGTATGATCTAAATCCTGAAATCTACGATGAATGTGATGAACAAGGGTTTTTCTACGGTGATACTTTCAAATGTATTATTTCAGAATCTCATTTTTCCCTTTATCCTGATGTTTTTAATGATGATAATTCCCCCCCCCTCAGTATTAATAATATCACAGAAAGTACCGAGGATTATCCAAATGAATCACCATTAGGTCTTCAAGATAAAGAGGCAGCTATAGAACACCCTTTTGTCATTCACAAACATGAGCAACTTGACCCCCCTTGTTTGAATATGCTGGATAAAAAAGAGAGATCTAGGGAATCCTGTAAAGTCATTTATGATAATTACTTTGATGATGAAGATCTTAATTTATCTCAAGTAAATCAACAAAAATCTGGGAATGAGGGATATTCTAATTTAAGAATTATTTCAGTCAATCCTCATTCCAGAATGGCAGATCATTTACATGATTTCACTACCCAAGAGAATATTCCAATCTATGATTCATATCATGAACAAACCTTCACACCTGTTCCCAATCATACATTGTTTTCTAATTCACAAGATGGAATTCGAAATTACTCGAATCCCATGATTCTGGCCAATTCTTGTGAAAGAGAAGATATTTCAAATCAATCTTAGTTGTGTTATAACACTAGTTGTACAGATAGTCATCACATTCTTTGTCGCTTCCACTTATCTTGTATAAAACCGGATTTTACTTTAAATTTCAACTTTTAGACTCTTGATAGATTACTATGGGATACTAAGCACCTTACTGACAAACACTGGAATGATGTTTTACCATTTTGGAAAATTCAATTGTGTCAAGGAAATATAGAATTTTTCCCATTCCAAGTCCAATCAATATCAACTTTTCTTGAAAAACTTCTATCCTATTCAGAACAACATCAACAAAAGAAGGTATTTCTCAAGAATTGCCGACAATTCGGGTTAATTGCTAATTGTCTTTTGAAGAGTTTCCATCCATTCTTCATTGACTCATTCAGTGAGATATATTTGGAAACTTTCCTTTCATTAGAAAAAGTCGAAGGCCTAATTTTCACACATAATAAAATACCGGCTATTAAAACCAAAAACTCATATTTACAGCCCAGCCTGTCATCTTTCCTATTGAACGATTACCAACCCATAATGGAAACTCATCCTGGTTTTTATGATCCAATAGATATCCAATTGGAAAGAAGATTTCACGAAAAAGAGATGTCAGACAAAATTCTGGCCACAATTATACCTTCTAATTCCACACCCAACATTTTCAGTCCAGGAAAAAATTTAGTCTTCATACTGATGTTTGAAAGGGATACACATCTAGGAATAAAAATGGAAAGATGGTTACACTGGAAGTATCATTATACCTAGTTGATTTTTGTGTATAGTTAGAATAGGAGTAGGATTAATTTAGTTAGGATGATAGGTGGATAGTTTATTTTTAACGGTTGATAGGCAAAACAAGAGAAGTAATTATCCCTATCGTGTACATAATCCAAGGGAATAGTCACCTCTCATTTCCTTTAACATATTTTTCCTTAATAAAATTTGCTGTCGTTGGCAGCATTTGACATTCACTAAAAGAGGCCAACTCTCTTTCAGATTTTGAATCCTTCGCTTGTATAAATAGCAAATCTTTTGGAAACTAGATCTTTATTATTGACAGATACAGTTAAAAAACTTTAGCCTAGATATGATACGAGTTTCAACTTCAAAGAATTTGATGAAAGCAACCTTTAGTGAAGAAATTGTTTTATATCAGCATAATGAAAGGTATCAATAACAAAATGAAGATTCTCTGTAGAACAAATGTTTCCAAAAAATCTATTATTGTCGTCCAGAGCCATCTTAAGGAAACAATGACTTCCTCCCTACTAAAGGAAAATCGCAGCGTTCAGAGGGATAATCCAAGGATACACTATATATTGAAGAATAAGAGGTCTCATCACGAGCCGACTTATCATGATCACAGATATCATAAAATTGCTGACTTTGCCAATACTGTCTACCACAACAGGGCAATGACTCAAGATTGTTGCAATCAAAAGACAAGGGTTCTCATCACGAGCCAGCTTGTTCAACAAAATTATGAGTCAAGTGAGTGACTGTGTCATAATTTGGCTACCAAACCAAGACATTGTTCTTTACGAATAAAAAGAAAATCAAAGCAGTAAGTGTAAATATGGATTTGTCTTTGAAAATTGTAGATCACCTTAAGTAGGATACAGGATCATTGCTGGGTAACAGGTAACCCTGTCGAGGCTATAAATGCCTGCTGGCAGCAGAGGCTCTACCTATGACAAATGAGCATATTTAAAAACTGGTTTACAGAGGAGACTTTATTTTATCTTTACAAAACCAAGCAATTGCTGATATAAATACAAGGACTAGCTTAAGAAAGCCAATAGTTGAAGAAGAGGAAGCTTGAAACAAAATATCATTAACAGGTTAGAGCATACTATGCTTTATCTTTCCATAATTAAGTTTAGATTTTCTGAAAAATTTCCCGTTTTGGAAGTTTGAAAAATTCAACAGCAAAACAGAGATAACTGGTTCTCCCAAGTGAATCGCCAATTGTTGTGACCAGCAACAACCCCCCCTCCTCATTTAAGTGTTATCCAAAATACTAAATGTGTGGGGACCCTTAGTTAAAATTTAGGAAAAGCAAGAGTAGGGCTTAGCTTTCTTTTCCTCAAAATAAAGTTACCATCTTAAGCTTAGGAAACTTCTTCGAATACTTAAAACCTAAAGTTTATGATGAGGGACAAATCTTTAAAAAGCATCGTATAAATGGTAGTAGAACCCCACCATACAAGTACAATCCTGGCATATGCAAAATTATGATATTAAAGCAACTATCGCGTCGCAATAAGCAAAGTTTATAAGGAAAAACTTCAAGATTTACCGATCTGCGATGACACTGATCGCAAGATCGCATATCGCAGCAAAACGGGTTAAATAAATTTGTCACACATAAACTTCTGCGATCTGCAATATTGTGATATTGCGATATCACGATTTGCGATATAGCGATTTGCGATGATGCGATCTGCGATATTGCGATTTGCGATGTTGCGATCTGCGATGTTGCGAAGCAAATCGCAAAATCGCTCCATCATAGATCGTTCGGGCACAATATTCAAAGAAAAGCCACTTGTCGTAAGCTGACACATAATTATGCGCTTTAAATGCTAATACAGGAGTTAGTTTCCAGTTATTAATAAAATATGGACGCGTGCTTCTCAAAGAATCATTTCACGTAAGGTGGTGTATTTGGTATGTCTGCGACATTAAGAACTCTCCCATCACCCATCTGAGTCATTCATTTCCATTTTACTTCTAAATTGTAGGAAAGAAGAACTGAGGACGATCCAAGGCAATACACAGATTGAAATGGGGAAGAAAAACAAGGCTCAGAGCTCCGAGGTGAAGGAAATGGCACCTTTATATACAGACACAACCTGTAATAGAGATGCAGGAATCTCAACATGGGAAGGCATGTATAGACTGCTCGAAGAAGAAAATCCCAGAATAATGAAGGTTACTGTTGTCGCAGGCTCACAGGGCTCTTCTGAAGCATCCCTAAAAGAGCTAGCATGCTCATTCCTACATCGGATAGCAGCGAGCCCCAAAATTCTCCCATATACAGACATGATCAAGTGGATACTTGATCACACAGAAATGAGAAATAGATAGTTCAAGATTCAAGGTCAAGGGCTCATCGAATCATTTGCTGCACAGCATATAAAGCTTAGGTATCATCTGCTTGAGCCACAGGAAACTTATAATATGCAATTCATAGAAAAATTTGTGGAGAACCCGAACTTGTTGGAGACTACCAAAGATTGGTCCAAGAAAGATGAACCGCTCAAGAAAGATAAACACGGTATGTATAGTACTGGTTCCCTTACTTCCCCATATTGTTTTGCTGCTGCCATGCTCTGTAGATTATTTGGAATGCTAGATATCAACAAATTTTCTTCCTAATGGTTAACATCAATAGATGCTGCCACAAATGCCACTATTGTAGATTGGGCTAAGATTTTATCGGATAACCTAATCACGACTATTGTCAGTTACCGGTCCAAAAGATCTACGTCTCAAAGGATTTATCCTCCTTTTTACCTAGCCACATATGTTATGGATTCAATTTGTTATGTGTCTAAATTCCATGTTATGGGTTGGAAGTGGAAAACTCAGGACCCCTTACCTATCCATGTCTATCATAAGATATTATGGGACCCTCAGTTCACTCCACATTTCTACCATATTTGTCACAGAATCATGCTGCCCTTGTATAGAATGTTGTATGATAAAGAACCCCTGAGGTGCTCACCCGAGGCACAGATAGATATCATCCCCATCGCAAGATGGTTCGGAGAAGAATTGTTTACTTATGTTAGAGTTTTTGGAAGCACTGTACCTCCTCATGTTCTACCTTTGTATATACCTGATAAGCTCCTAGCTCAAGAAATTGCATATCAAACCTGTTCAGAAGGCAGCCTAACTAAAGACCTAAAGGACAAAAAGAAGGCCATATGGCCACAGTTTCTTGTGGCTTGTGGGGCCTTTTCTTTGTTTGATGTAGGTCACGCTGTCACTGAAGTACAGAATATGACGTGTCTACAATTATTTAAATTCCCGGCAAGGCCATTTGACCCAAATGAGGTTGCCCAGAATTTCACAACTACGGTCAAGATAAAAGTGTTCTTTGGGAAAAAGGATTTATTTGATGATATATTCCAGAGTAAAAGCTCACTTCAAGAAATTTTGCGGGAAGCCCAATTGCAATTGTCTCCAGAAGATCTTCAGAAATTCATGGTATACAGGGAAAGAAGACTAGCCAGTGTTCCTTTAGAAAAGCTGCGATTGTCTGCCAGAGAACCGACTCCAAGCATTAGCCTCAGTGGGAATTCAAGCACTAATGGATCTAAGTCTAAATCTGTACAAGAAATCCCTGAACATTCTAAAAGATCCGGACACGACCAAGATAGGAGCGAAGAGTCAGCTAAAGACACCGCTCAGTCAATGGAAATTCCACAACAGCAGGTTATCGCCTCCCCGCAAAAAGATCCTCCCCCTCTCGTCATTGAAGCACCACCCGTCACGACAGAATTAGATAAGGAATGGGAAACCTTCAATGAACTGATCAATCTTGAAGGACAAGCCCCAAAAACTCCTGTAAGCAATATGCAGGTAGTACAGGAAGTGGTCCCAACCATAGTCAGCCATGTCTCAGAAACAGAACATATTCCTATCACGCCATCTTCTGAGCTTCTACTTAATGTAGAAGAGATTCCTCCTCTGGACATATTTTATAGTCCCTAGCATAAAGCAGTGGTAAGAAGACAGAGAAAGAATAGGAAGTTAGAAAATACACTCTCTCAAGATGCTGAGCAATTAGACGTCTTATGGAAATAGCCCGCCAATAATCCGACTGAAAACCTCACCAAACTTTCTCAGATCGCAGGAGCGTATGCCTCTGCGACTATTGACAAAGCATCAGAAGTACAACAATTGCTGAAAGAGCAAGAAGATCAAATACAGGTACTGCAACTTCAATTGCAACAAGCTAATGCTAATAATGAGGCACTCAAATAGCTTGAAAAGTTGCAGGAAGACTTCTAGCAAATGCAGATAAGTTATCAGAGAAGTTTGGACGAAAAAGGAAAACAGTTGCAGGATGTACAAGAGATGCATAGGGATGACCCTAAGCTTACAGATTTTGTTTCAAAATCTATTGCTTTGAATGAACAACCACTGCAGCAGCAAGAAATGTTGGGACAAAAGATGTCACAATGGAATGATTATTGTGAGATGAGCGATAAGATCACTAATCAAGTGGTTGACTTACGAAGTGAATATGATCTGATTGACAAGCGAGTGACTGAATACTTGGCTTGGCAGGATGAGGACGAGGGAAAAAGAGCAGGTGCACCCAGGATAAATGAGAATCATAAAGAACTTCTCTTTAACAAGTGGGATGATCAAATAAGGGAGGCAGAACAAGCGGCGGAAACAGCAGCCTCTACAGCAAGCATTCTCATTGACTGTGTAAATGAGAATTTACACAGAGCTAATCTAATAGCATAAACCACCCTAGGGTATCTACCAAACAAACTACAACTAGAGGCGGAATGGAAGCAGAGAGCGCAAGAAAAGGGAAAGGCAATTCAAACACTAAAGAGGTTAAATTGGGAATGTTACTGGACATACTTGGTGAAGCCGCATAGTCAGTGTATGACTGTGAACTGCATCATAAATGCGCCCGAAAAGGTGGTACCAGTACTCATCGATTCCGTTTTCTCAGCCCAGCTCAAAGAAGAAGTCAGCCAGCCGACTCTCCTTAAACCAATGATGAATACATGCAGTTTTAAAGACCAGATACAAAAGTAGTTTATTTCTGAAGTTAATTTTCTCTTTAGACTTTTCTTAGAAAAAGGGCGGTCATTTGAAAACCATATCCTGAATTTTTGTAAATAAACTATTATTAGAACTAGTATTAGTATTTAAACCCTTCTCATGCATTTAGAGAAGGGTCCAGAAATTTACCAAAAACTTGTCCTCAGAACATGCACTTTTGCACCCTCCGAGGAGGTTTTGATGAATGAATGGATCAATATTTGTTGATGTTTGCATTTGATATCTGCTACTGATGTTGCACTTTTGTACTCTTAGTAGATGTTAGAGCAAGGAGATATAAATCATTATTGGTTGAAGCTTATGAGTAGGACCAATCATAAATGGTACTTTTATCTCTTGACCATTTCTGCTTATATGTTAAAGTAATATATAGATTTTAGTTGTTTATATGTTATTGCATGAATGATTGAGTTACCATTTGGCACTTTTGTATGGTGGAGCTATTTATTTATGTTTAATGTATGAATAGCTTATTATGCGATATGTTGTTCACAACTGTTTTGCCTAACTTCTTATGCGAAATAGTTCATCTTAATTGATTTCCTTTCTTATAATCACTGAATGATCTTTATTACTAGTTGTTATATGAAACCTATTTAGATTGCATAATAGAAGAGTTACATCCCGGGTTAGCATAGATTAGATGTGTTGTTTTTATTAGATTACCATAGCATAGAATTAGATTAACGTTTGTAGTAGAATAGCTTAGATAGTTACTGTTAGATCAACAACATCCAATTCTACACAACACACCCACAGATTGGGAAACTGGTCCCATTATCCCCAGCCGGACCCGCTATACCAAACGGATAAGGAGCAGTCAACCAAGGTCCGGACCGGGCAAGTATCCCCCTTGTTGTTGACCCGATTTTCGGGCCTTCAATAGCAGATTACAAAGGAATGCTTACAAATGGCCCGGGGTCTATGCGATATGCAATTGCGATCAATCGCATACCAATATTGCGTCAGAGTAATACAACGGAGTGGGGCCGATATAAAGATGACTTGCGATAGTCGGACCCGATGGGGTTATAGATGATATTTAACATATTTTGAGATCCAGAAAACGACATTTTTCTGTGTATTTCGCATTTTCGCCAAATAAATGAAATACAAAGAAAATGTGCCCGATGTGATAAAACCGGACCCGATGGAACTTATAGATGAAAATATATAACATTTCAAGTCTGCCATAATGCCATTTTGCGGGATTTTCAGTGTTTTAATGTATTTTTACAAATACAAATGAAACTATGGAACAGGGGAACTTGCGACTTGTGATAGCGATTACAGGCGGACCTGATAGGAGTATAGAGAGGATTTAAGGATATTTGAAGTCCGATAAACGATAGTTTGGTGAATTTTCCGTGTTTTTAGTTTATTTCTCTATGTAAACAGAGAATGCTATTTTTGGGGATTTCAAAGGCCTGATGGTCCCTTCCATTGCAAAACAGGTGGCTACCTTCCCTGTAGACATTATGCCATGATTAGTTAACGCTCAGAGGGGATTTGAGCGGACAGAGGCTGGGAGCTAGAGAGCCCAGAATAGGAAACGAACAGACAATGCCGATTGGCTTAAAAGACACAGAGGACAGAAGGCAGAGACAAGCAGTGCTGAGACAAAGAGAAGAAAGAGACATAGAGTGAGAGAAAGAGTCTATGTACTCAGAGAGGCTTGAGGATTCAAGCAAAACTCCTACTATTTTGTATCTGTTGTGTTGAGACTCAATTTGAGCTCACATTTTGTAAAACTCTGCTCTTGAAGACATAATAGAGAGGTCAACACTGAAGGCGGGACCAGGAGACGTAGCCCAAGAGTTTTGGGTGAACTCCATATTAAAATTGTTGTGTTATGTGTGTTTGTCTATTAGGTTTCTCTAACTACTCATTGCCTATATTATTCACAATCTTATCGATCCGTTGCACTAAGTAATGTAGGTAAATCCATGCACATGAGTCTATAATACCTTAAAAGTAATCTAAGATCTTCATTTTTAGATCAAGTGGTATCAGAGCTTTAGGTTTGCTAAGGTTAGACAAGCTTGTGCTAGATTATTGAATGCTAACTAGGTCAAAGCTCAAACTAGGAGAAAGGGAACTTGTTGAGGCTAATACACAGATTGGAAGAGTCTACTCTCAGAGGAGAATGGTTGGAGAAGTCCCATTAGAATCAAAATCTTAGTTCATTGATAGTTTCATGACCATGAGAGCCATGGTGGAAGAAATGTAATAGGAATTTAAGAAGGATCGAGGTGAAAGCACCTCAACACCCGAACAAGGCAAAGGAATAGAGGAACCTCTTCTATTTTCCCATTCAGAAGGAAAAGGGAAAGGGGAAGAGACTCCTCCATCAACTCCTCCTTCTAGCCCTGAAAATAAATAGAAGAAAACATCTTTGATTAAATTAGATGTAAAGTTTGATTTGCCAATCTATGATGGAGAATTAAATGTAGAAAATCTAGATAACTAGATTAGACAGATTGATGTGTATTGTAGGGTGCAGAATGTTGATTCAAAAAGGAGAAAAATTCAGCTGGCTAGCCTTCACCTTGGAGGAACTACACTAGTGTGGTGGGAAGGTAGGACATAAGCTTGTTGGCATTATGATTCAGGTGTTGTCCTTGATGGCAACCCATTCAGGTGGTAGATCACTATTCTTGATGATCAGCTCTCTATTTTTAAGAAGGACGCAGGAAATCTGTTCAGAAAGTGCGTCCCCGCTGGTATACCATGCAGAACCCGCGTCCAGGGACGCAGGCCAGCCGTTCAGGGGGTGCGTCCACCCAGTGCACACATTTCAAGACAGAGAAAAGCACGAGGGGGTTTCTTGTGTGGTATCTAGCCGACGGTTTTGTGTTTCTATGGTGTCAGCTCGTGGTATTGTTCCATGTTTTGGGGAGGAGCTTGCCTATATAAAGCAAAGGAGTTCATTTGGATTAATCATCATCTTTGGTTGAATATCTTTTGGTGTGATCTAGTCCAGATCTATGAGGGCGAATCTTCTAATGGACTGTGATCTCTATGGCGCATGATCAGATCTGCAGATCTGACTGTTTGGGCTAGTTCTGAAGTCTTCATATCTTTTATATCTGAAGGGACGCAGGTTCAGTGAAGTGCAAGTGCGCCGAGACGCAGTACAGTAAGGGCTCAGGTGCGTCTCTGAAGCGAAAGACGCGGTGCGATAGTATTATTGGGTGCGTCTCTGAAGCAAAAGACGCGGCGCGATAGTATTGTTGGGTGCGCCGGTACGCAGAGCAGTTTAAAGGAACAGTGCGTCGGTACGCAGAGCAGCAGAAGGTAAAACTGCGTCCAGTCGCAGGACACAGAAAGAAAAATTGCGTCCCTGTTTTAAGATGATCTGTTGACTGTATTTTTCTGTTCATAAGGTGTTCTGGGTTAGTTCTGTGATTACTGATCTGATAACTGTAGTGGACTGTAACTGTTGTATACTTGTTGATCATTTGATTCTTCATGAAAAGAAGTAGGGGGTTGTAGCTCCCTTCCAGGAGAGACTGAAGAACGAGAGAGAGTTGTAGCTCTCTGCAGGTTGCAGCCTGCGTACTGGTAAAGGACTGCACCAGTACAAAATCATTGTAAAAGAATTTCTAAATTGAAAGAAGATAGAGACATATTGCAGCAGGTGGTTTTCTCCCACATTGGGTTTCCACCTTACATCTTGTGTTCTTTGGTGTGACTGTCTATTTTCTTTGTTCATGCTCATTATTTTATGGTACTGATATGCAAGAATAATTCAAAAGATCAAATAAGGAAGATTTGTTAAATTGCTAGATAATACTGATTCACCCCCCCTCTCAGTATTATTTCCAACAATTGGTATCAGAGCAGGTCCTTCAGAAAAGCTTGATCGCTTGAAGGTAGATCGTTCATCATGAGCAACTACGAGAGAGAAGCATCAATCAGGCCACCGGTTTTTGATGGGACAAACTTCAATTATTGGAAGGTAAGAGTTACTGCATATCTTCAATCTCTTGGTACAGAAGTTTGGGACATTGTAGAAACAGGCTATGCTTTTCCTTCAGCCACTCCTACAGATCCAGCTGAGAAAAAGAAGTATGAAACAAATGCAAAAGCAGTCAGTACTCTATTAGGAAGTATATCCCAAACAGAATTCATGAAGGTAATGCACTTCAAATCAGCAAAAGAAATATGGGACAAAATGATCACGAGCTATGAAGGAGATGAACAGGTAAAAGAAGCTAAACTTCAAACTCTCAGGATTCAATATGAGACTCTCAAGATGTATAATGATGAAAGTGTGGCTAATTATTTTCTTCGGGTAGATGAGATTGTTAATTGTATGAAAAATTTGGGTGAAGAAGTAAAAGAGTCTATAGTAGTTCAAAAGATTCTAAGATCATTATCCCCCAAGTTTGAATCTAAAGTATCTGCAATAGAAGAAAAAGAAAATCTCCGTGTTCTCACTATGTCTCAGCTACATGGAATTCTAACTGCTTATGAAATGAGAAAGGGAGGTCCATCAGACAGAAGGGAGGCTGCTTTTAAGGCATCAGGCAAAGAAGATCACTATGAAGCAAGCCATGTTCCAGAAGAAGAGGAAGAAGAATCAAATTTTGTCAGAAATCTTCAAAGGGGTTCTGGAAGGTTCAGAGGTAAGCTACCTTTCAAATGCTTTGCTTGTGGAAGAGTAGGTCATTATGCTGCAAAATGTCCTTATAAGGATAAAGGAAAGGAACCAGCTAGATGGAACAAGAAACAAAGTGCAAATAAGAAAAGCTACTACACCCATGAAGATAGTGATGGCTTATCAAACAGTGATGAAGATGAACAAGGTAATAAATATAGGTTGTTAATGGCATTTGAAGATGATGATTATGAGGATGCTGTAGATGTGGATAACCTTTATGATGAAATTACTAGACTCAAGAGATGTATAGAAGAAAAGAACATGATCATTGATACTCTACAATTTCAAATTGATGAAAAGGAAAAACATCTTGAAAAATTAGAAGGTGAAATTGTTGGTCTTAGAAAAGAAATTGAGAAAACAAAAGCTATTAATCTCAAGTTTGTCAAAGGATCTGAAACTTTGGATGAGATTATCAGTGTGCAGCGGTCTCCACTAAATAAGACAGGTCTGGGCTATAATGGAGAAACTTCTCAAGCATCCACTTCAAAAAGTTATCTTGATGCAGCAAGAAGAAATGAGCAAAAGCACAATGAAGATCATCAGGTAAAGCAGGGACAAACTTCAAACAGAAACTATCAGGGGCAATCCAGCTTAAGGGTGAACAAAAGCCACAACCAGCCACAGGTAAAATCTTCCCAGTTTGGTTCAAGAATAGATGAAAATAGAAATTACAATCAGTTGGCTGGTAGATTCAATAACCGCAGAAGCTTCTTCAATGGACAATGCTTTTCTTGCCATAACTTTGGTCACAAAGCAGCTCAATGTGTTGCGTATAAAACAATCATGACTAGGGAAGCTCAAAAACAAAGAAGTATGACAGGGATTACAAAAAAGACCTATAACAACTTTTCGGCTCTTGAAAATGAAGTTGAATGTTCTATTTGCAATAATTTTGGTCATGAAGACTTTGAATGCAGAAGCAGGTTTCAGGAAAGAAAGGAACAAGAGCGGAAAAAGGAACAAGCCTCAGGAACCAAAACATGGAGAATAAAGGAACCTCAAACAGAAAGATGTGGGATAGCATTTTATGCAGAAGGACAGGAAAATCTATGGTACATTGACAGTGGATGTTCGAAGCATATGACAGGTGATAAAGAAAAACTTGAGTCTTATTCTATTTTAGAAAAGGGAAAGAAAGTCTCTTTTGGAAATGATACTCCTGCAACTATAAAAGGAAAAGGTATTGCTCCTTTAAAAGAAGATGTTAAGGCTGGAAATGTTTTGTTTGTTGATGGATTGAAGCATAATCTACTAAGTGTCAGCCAGATGTGTGATCAAAGAACCGAGGTTATATTCAGATCAAATGGATGTCTTGTTCGTGATCTTGATACAGGAAAAACAGTTCTCAAAGGGAAAAGAACTCCAAATAATCTATACATATTTGAAGAAGGACAACAACAATGCTATCTAAGCAAGGATGAAGAGCACTGGTTATGGCATCGAAGGTTGGGACATCTAAGCTTCTCACAAATAAGGAAAGCATGCAAATATCAGGCAGTTCGCGATCTTCCAGATATCAAAATTCCTGACAACACCATATGCAGATCATGTCAGTTTGGAAAACAAACCAGGACTAACTTTCCAGAGAAAGAAGGATCAGCTAGCATGCCTCTTGAGCTAGTACATACAGATGTATGTGGACCATTCAGGAAAAGAACACCTAGAGGAGAGGAATACTTGATATTATTTATTGACGATTTCTCCAGGTTTGTTTGGTTAGGACTTATGAAGCACAAAGATGAAGCATTCGAAAAATTCAAATCCTTCAAAGCCTTGGTTGAAAATGAATCAGGTCACAAAATTAAGTGCCTCAGATCCGACAGAGGTGGGGAATTTACTTCAAATGAATTTTTCGATTTCTGTGATGAACATGGGATAAGGAGAGAATTCTCTACAGCTAGAACTCCTCAGCAAAATGGAGTTGTTGAAAGAATGAACAGAACAATCCAACAAATGGCTCGTGCTATGCTTGATGAATCAGGAACTCCCGCAACTTTCTGGGGTGAAGCTGCACATGCTGCGGTTATTATTCTCAACAAGACAAATGTCCGGGTGAACAGCACTCAAACTCCTCATGAGCTCTGGAGTGGTAAAACTCCTTCGGTAAAGCACTTCAAAATCTTTGGGAGCAAATGCTATATCAAGAATACTGAAGAGCAGCTTGGCAAACTTGATCCTAGAGCAGATGAAGGCATTCTTCTTGGCTATTCTCCACATAGCAAAGCATACAAATGCTACAATAAAAGACTTGGCAGAATTGTTGACAGCATTGATGTAGTGGTTGATGAGAAGGGATACATTCCTAGGCAAATACATCGTGAAGACATCGAAGAAGATGAAAGCTACCCTCAAAAACAGAATGATGAAGAAGAAGAACCTCAAGAAGAATCTCAAGAAGAACCTCATGAAGACGCAGAAGAACGAACAAGAATAGAAGAAAAGACTCCATCCAGATATGTTCAGAAGAACCATCCAGAATCTCAGATCATGGGACAGAAAGAAGCAGGTATACAAACTAGAAGAACAGTTGCAGAAGCTTCAAGCTATTTGGCATTACTCTCCTCTACTGAACCACAAAATGTGAAAGAGGCATGCAAAGATGAATGTTGGGTGAAAGCAATGGATGAAGAACTTGAGCAAATCGAAAAGAACAACACTTGGGAGCTGGTTCCTAGACCAAAGGATAAGAATGTTATCGGAACAAAATGGGTCTTCAAAAATAAATTGAATGAAAATGGAGAAGTAATTAGAAACAAAGCCAGACTTGTTTGTAAAGGGTATGCGCAGCAAGAAGGAATAGACTTTGAAGAAACTTTTGCTCCTGTTGCAAGACTTGAGGCCATCCGAATGTTCCTTGCTCTCTCAAGTTTTCAGAACTTCAAAGTATTTCAAATGGACGTAAAATCAGCCTTTCTGAATGGAGACTTGGAAGAAGAAGTGTACATTGAACAGCCAGATGGGTTCATTCTTGGAAATGATCCAAATCTTGTATGCCGATTGAAAAAGGCTCTCTATGGTCTCAAACAAGCCCAAGGGCTTGGTACTACCGGTTGGACAAATATCTTCATCAACAAGGTTTTTCAAAAGGTTCAGCAGATAGCAATCTGTATATAAAAGTTGAAAATGACAAATTGCTAATACTTGTTGTGTATGTAGATGACATTATTTTTGGCAGCAATGAAGAAGCTATGAGTCAAAGCTTTGCCTCGGTCATGCAGAAAGAATTTGAAATGTCCTTGCTAGGAGAACTGACATACTTCCTTGGTTTGCAAATCCAACAAAAGGAAGGAGGAATCCTTTTATCTCAAACCAAGTATCTCAAGCAGATTTTGAAGAAATATGGCATGGAAGATGCAAAACCAGTATGTACACCCATGGTCACAGGATGTAGTCTCAGTGCAAATGATGAATCTGCAGCAGTACATCAACCAACCTACAGATCTATGATTGGAAGTTTACTATATTTGACAGGTACCCGACCAGACATCATGCATGCAGTTGGAATAGTTGGAAGATTTCAGGCAAATCCGAAGGAGACTCATCTTCAGGCAGTGAAGAGAATTTTCAAATATCTTCAAGGGACTCAAAATTATGGCTTATGGTATCCTAGAGATACAGATCTCACTCTTCATGCTTATACAGATGCAGATTGGGCCAGAAGCGTGGATGACAGGAAAAGCACAAGTGGTGGTGCGTTCTTTATGGGTTCCAGACTGGTATCTTGGTTCAGCAAGAAACAGAGTTCAATTGCCTTGTCTACAGCTGAAGCGGAATATGTTGCTGCTGCATCTTGTTGCACCCAACTCCTTTGGATGATGCAGACCTTGCAGGATTATCAAATCACTTGTACACCTCCAATCCCTATCTTATGTGACAACACAAGTGCAATCAGCATCTCAAAGAATCCGGTTATGCATTCAAAAACCAAGCACATACCAATCAAGTACCATTTTCTCCGGGAACAAGTACTTGAACAGAAGGTCAAGTTGGAGTATGTTCCTTCTAAGGAACAAGTTGCTGATATTTTCACCAAACCGTTGCCCAGGGACACTTTTGAATACCTCAGGCAAAAACTGGGGGTTGTTGATGCATCATCTTGTTGAACCTCTTCTTATTGGTGGTGCAGGCTCAGGGGGAGCACATAATGCATTGTTGGCATTATGAAGAAGGAGCTCTTGGAAATAGCTGCAATATGTCTCTATCTCTTTCATGGTGGATTTCTGGTTATTTGCAGATCTGGAGGAGCATGAGCGTAGGGGGAGCATACCCTTTGCCCTTGATGTCAAAGGGGGAGAATGAAGCTGAAGATCATGAGGTTGCCATCAAGTCCAAAGGGGGAGATTGTTGGCATTATGATTCAGGTGTTGTCCTTGATGGCAACCCATTCAGGTGGTAGATCATTATTCTTGATGATCAGCTCTCTATTTTTAAGAAGGACGCAGGAAATCTGTTCAGAAAGTGCGTCCCCGCAGGTATACCATGCAGAACCCGCGTCCAAGGACGCAGGCCAGCCGTTCAGGGGGTGCGTCCACCCAGTGCACACATTTCAAGACAGAGAAAAGCACGAGGGGGTTTCTTGTGTGGTATCTAGCCGACGGTTTTGTGTTTCTATGGTGTCGGCTCGTGGTATTGTTCCATGTTTTGGGGAGGAGCTTGCTTATATAAAGCAAAGGAGTTCATTTGGATTAATCATCATCTTTGGTTGAATATCTTTTGGTGTGATCTAGTCCAGATCTATGAGGGCGAATCTTCTAATGGACTGTGATCTCTATGGCGCATGATCAGATCTGCAGATCTGACTGTTTGGGCTAGTTCTGAAGTCTTCATATCTTTTATATCTGAAGGGACGCAGGTTCAGTGAAGTGCAAGTGCGCCGAGACGCAGTACAGTAAGGGCTCAGGTGCGTCTCTGAAGCGAAAGACGCGGCGCGATAGTATTATTGGGTGCGTCTCTGAAGCAAAAGACGCGGCGCGATAGTATTGTTGGGTGCGCCGGTACGCAGAGCAGTTTAAAGGAACAGTGCGTCGGTACGCAGAGCAGCAGAAGGTAAAACTGCGTCCAGTCGCAGGCCACAGAAAGAAAAATTGCGTCCCTGTCTTAAGATGATCTGTTGACTGTATTTTTCTGTTCATAAGGTATTCTGGGTTAGTTCTGTGATTACTGATCTGATAACTGTAGTGGACTGTAACTGTTGTATACTTGTTGATCATTTGATTCTTCATGAAAAGAAGTAGGGGGTTGTAGCTCCCTTCCAGGAGAGACTGGAGAATGAGAGAGAGTTGTAGCTCTCTGCAGGTTGCAGCCTGCGTACTGGTAAAGGACTGCACCAGTACAAAATCATTGTAAAAGAATTTCTAAATTGAAAGAAGATAGAGACATATTGCAGCAGGTGGTTTTCTCCCACATTGGGTTTCCACCTTACATCTTGTGTTCTTTGGTGTGACTGTCTATTTTCTTTGTTCATGCTCATTATTTTATGGTACTGATATGCAAGAATAATTCAAAAGATCAAATAAGGAAGATTTGTTAAATTGCTAGATAATACTGATTCACCCCCCCTCTCAGTATTATTTCCAACAAAGCTGATTTGAAGAAGCATGGTAAAATTCTTTCTACCTGGAATGAATTTGTTTCTGCCATTAAAAATAGTTCTATCCTCCAGCTTATATGTAGCAAGAAATGATGAGTTGACAAACTCTTCGCCAATTAAAGGGCCAAAGTGTACAAAGCTATACCCAGGAATTTAGAAAAAGAGCTTTAACTTTAGGCATTTCTCTAGACTCACCTGAAACTTTGTTGAAGTATATAGGTGGTCTACATAGCTATTTGAAGCATACCATTCTCATGTTTAACACCACTAGCCTAGATGATGTATCAATTCAGGCTACACATCTAGAGGCTAGAGGCAAGAATGTGAACCCAAAGATTAGGGGATCATCAAAGCCCTCTGTAAGCAAGAACAAGGAAAAGAAGAGGCTGAAATGGAAAGAGAGGAAGAAAAACACTGTACAGATGGACAAACCTTCATGCACTCACTGCAAGAAGGATGGACATGATGATGAACACTATTGGTCTTTGCATCCAGAGCTGAAACCCAAAAAGTTCGGTGGTAAGAAGAAGAAGACTGCTGCTACTATTCAGAAAGACTTGGGGTTAGACTTAGGTGATGAAACAATAGTCACAACCACAGGTATAAAAGGTAAAAATTCTAAAGCATCTACAAGTAATTCTGCACAATCTATTGATAATGAAGATAATGAGAGGAAAAGGCATGAGCTTTTTCATATTAGAGTTATTTCCAAGCACGAAAAGATTCATACTTTATTTGATAGTGGATCGCAAGTAAGCTTGATTTCTGAAACAATTGTAAAGAAGTTGGGCTTACTAACAACACCTCACAAGAAACCATATCCATTAGGTTGGGTATGTGCTAAAGCAAAGCTACAAGTGACTAGACAATGTAAACTTAGGTTTGCATTTGGGTCAACATTTGTAGATGAGGTTGAGTTAGATATAGTTCCATTGGATATATGTGGTATTGTTTTAGGAAGTCCTTACTTGTATGGTAGAAAAGCCATATTCTATAGAGCTGAAAATAAGTATCAACTCACCAAAGATGGAATAGAATATATTGTAAGAGCTCATAAACTCAAAAATAACTATTCTCCCATAAACTCAGGGCAGATGAAAAGAATTGTGAATTCATGCAAGCAATTTTTACTGATGGTTGTAAAGGAAAAGAACCCTGATAAAACCAATGTATTTGAAGGCTGTGATGCTAAACATAAAGATGATTTAGTTAAAGTTGTTTCAGAATATGATATCCTATTTCAAGAACCTAAATGTCTGCCACCAAAAAGGGAAATAGTACATGATATTCATTTGCAGCAAGATGCTCCATTGCCTAACATCGGAATGTACAGGTTATCCGCTTTAGAGAATGTAGAGATCAAGAAGGAAGTATAGGAGCTGCTCGAGAAAGGGTTCATAAGACTAAGAACATCACCATGTGGATCTCCAATCGTGTTGGTGAGGAAGAAAGATGGTTCGTGGAGGATGTGCATTGATTACAGAGCAATGAATAAAATAACGATCAAGAATCATTATCCTCTTCCTTGCATTGATGATCTATTAGATCACCTGAAAGAAGCAGTTAAATTTTCCAAGTTAGACTTGCGTAGTGGCTATCATCAGGTCAGAGTAGCAGAACAAGATGCATGGAAGTCTACTTTCAAAACAAAGCAAGGGCTATATGAATGGTTGGTTATGCCTTTTGGCTTAACTAATCCTCCTGCCACTTTCATGAGAGTTATGAATGATGTACTCAGATCTTTTATTGATGATTTTGTAATTGTATATTTAGATGACATTCTTGTTTTCAGTAAAACATGGGAAGAACATTTGAAGCATGTAAAGCAAACTTTAGATGTTTTGAAAAGAGAAAATATCTATCTTAAGTTGTCAAAATGTGAATTTGGCAAAACATCTTTAAATTATTTGGGTCATATTGTAGGGGGTGGTGAATTGAAGATAGATCCCTCTAAGGTTGAAGTCATTGTGAACTGGCATAAACCCAAATCTACTAGAGAATTTAGGAGCTTCCTAGGAGCAACAAAATATTGGAGAAAGTTTATTGCTAACTTTTCCTTGATTGCAGCTCCCTTACATGCTTTAACATGATTGAATAAGGTGTTTCAGTGGGGAGGAAAACAGCAGAAAGCCTTCGACACCTTAAAAGAAAAAATTAGTACAACACCAATACTAGCACTGCCAGATCTTAAATAACCATTTGAGATTGAAACAGATTCCAATGACTATGCCATGGGAGCAGTGATGATGCAACACATTAAACCCATATGCTATCATTTTGAGACATTTAATTCTGCAGTAGTTAATTATCCCACATATGATAAAGAATTGTATGCATTAGTACAGAGTGTGAAAAAGTGGAAACATTACTTAATGGGCAAAGAAACAATCATCCATATAGATCATCAACCACTTCAGTATTTGCACTCACAAACTAAATTGCAGCAATCAAGACACTATAGGTGGATGGGTTTTCTACAGCGGTTTCATCTTGTCATCAGAAATAAGAAGGGTATACACAATAAGGTTGCAGATATGTTATCTAGACCAATTATAAATTCATCTACTATACTTAAGCATAACTTAGTAATGCATGAAAGCTACATTGAACAATATGCTCAAGATGTAGATTTTGAAGATGTATATGCAACTTTAAGTCATGGCAAACAAGTAGAATAATTGGATTATTATGTTAAGGACCAACTCTTGTATCATTTGGGAAAGTTATGCATTCCACAAACTAAAAGAGTTAACATAATCCGAGAAGCACATACTTCTCTTATATCAGGTCATTTTGGGGTAAGTAAAATAGTTGCATAGTTGCAAAGGTTCTGTTAATGGCCAAGAATGCATGAAACAATTTCTAGATATCTTAAAGGGTGTACCATGTGTGCTAAAAGCAAGCCCAACAATAGAAAATTAGGCTTGTACACTCCACTACTAGTTCCTTCTCGTCCTTGGGAAAGTGTTTCCATGGACTTTGTTGGGGGATTGCCAAAATCTAGAAAATGTCATGACTATTTATATGTTATTGTGGATAGGTTTAGAAAAATGTGTATTTTAACACCTTGTAACAAGTAGATTACAGCTGAACAAACAACGAAGTTGTTCTTTCAACATGTATGGGTTCATTTTGAGTTACCCACTTCCATTGTATCTGATCGAGATTCCCAATTTGTTGGGAAGTTTTGGTCAAGTCTGTGGGAATTGATGGACACCATACTGAAGAAGAGCACAACCTTTCATCCACAAACAGATGGCCAAATAGAGGTGGTCAACAGGACAGTGATCTAGTTGCTTAGGGGCTATTACAGTAAGCATCCCAAGCTTTGGGATGAACATTTGTGTTATGTGCAACATGCTTACAACTGTGCCAAGCACTCTTCTACACAGAGATCTCCTTTTGAGACTTGTTTTGGTTTTACACCAAAGTCTCCCTTGGATTTTGTCTTTACTAAAGACATAGCAGTTGATGGACACAATGATGTGGACAAAGCAACCAAGTTCATTGAACAGATCCAATAAATTCACCAGGCAGTGTAGGAACAACTGGAAAGAAGCTAGGCCAAGTACAAGGCGAGGCATGACAAGCATCGAATTGAGCATAGCTTCCAAGTTGGTGATCAAGTATGGTTGTACATCAGCAAAGACAGAATGCAAGGTGAAGGTAAGAAGTTGAAGCCAATAACGTATGGGCCTTTCAAGATACTTGAGAAAATCGGTGAAAACGATTTTCACCTTGATTTTCCAACCTATATGCACATTTATTCAGTCCTTAATGCAGAGAACTTGAGGCTATTTGAACCTTCATTGATTGAAGATCCTGATGAGAAAATTTAGTTGCCTTCTATTGATGATCCGTTGTCTGAATATCTCAGTGAGTTGCAGGAAGACATAGTTTTGGACAGGAAGGTGAGAACTACACGCAGAGGGGATGTTGAGTACCTCAAAATCGGACTCAAAGGTTCAAAGCCAAGTAGTGCACGATGGATAGAGATTGGACAAGTGAGGAAGCTGTATCCTCACTTTATTGATGCTTAAAAACCAACTTTTGGTGGTCCAAAAGATTTTTCAGTGGGAAGGCGTGATCCAAAATGGATCCAAAACAACCTCTACGTCTTCCAAATCAAAACTATCATAAAAGGAAAACCTTCACAAAATGGCGGAAAACACTATCGGGAGTGAAAAACATGAAGAAACAGTGGAAAACAGGCCTATCAGAGGTCAAAGGAATGATGCATAGGAGCCATCGGATTTGGCTGATCAACGGTCTAGATCCAATCATCATATCGCAATCGGTGGAGGCTATCAGGGGCTACCATTTGAAATATGTGATAGTGATCAGCTGGGTCAACAAGGATCGTCGATCAAGCACGCAGATCAATGGCCCAGGTTGACTCGCAATATCACAATTGACAGACTACAAAGGAGCGCTTACAAACGACCAGGGGTCTATGTGATATGCGATTGTGATCAATCGCATCGCAATATCGCGTCGGAGTAATACAACGGAGCGGGGCCGATATAAATATGACTTGTGATAGCTTGACCCGATGGGGTTATAGATGATATTTAACATATTTTGAGATTCAGAAAATGGAATTTTTCTGTGTATTTCACATTTTCGCCAAATAAATGAAATACAAAGGAAATGTGCCCGATGCGATAAAACCGGACCCGATGGAACTTATAGATGCAAATATATAACATTTCAAGTCTACCATAAAGCCATTTTGTGGGATTTTCAGTGTTTTAATGTATTTTTACAAATACAAAGGAAACCATGGCACAGGGGCACTTGCGACTTGCGATAGTGATTAAAGGCAGACCCGATAGGAGTATAGAGTGGATTTAAGGATATTTGAAGTTCGATAAACGATAGTTTGGCGAATTTTCCCGTGTTTTTAGTGTATTTCTCTGTGTAAACAAAGAACGCTATTTTTGGGGATTTCAAAGGTCCGATGGTCCCTTCCATTGCAGAACAGGTGGCCACCTTCCCTCAAGACGTTATGCCATGATTGGTTAATGCTCAGAGGGGATTTGAGTAGGCAGAGGCTGGGAGCTAGAGAGCCCAAAAGAGGAAATGAATAGACAACGCCGATTGGCTTAGAAGCCATTGAAGATAGAAGACAGAGACAAGCAGTGCTGAGACAGAGAGAAGACAGAGACAAAGGGTGAGAGAAAGATTCTATGTACTTAGAGAGGCTTGAGGGATTCAAGAAAAACTCTTGCTGTTTTGTATCTGTTGTGTTGAGACTCAATTTGAGCTCACATTTTGTAAAACTCTGCTCTTGAAGACATAATAGAGAGGTCACCACTGAAGGCTAGACTAGGAGACGTAGCCCAAGAGTTTTGGGTGAACTCCATATTAAAATTTCTATGTTATGTGCGTTTGTCTATTATGTTTCTCTAACTACTCATTGTCTATATTATTCACAATCTTATCGATATGTTGCACTAAGTAATGTAGGCAAATCCATGCACATGAGTCTGTAATACCTTAAAAGTAATCTAAGATCTTCATTTTCAGATGAGCGAAGAAGAAGAAAGAATGGGGAAAAGATAAAAGTACGACATCCATAACATTCTAGTGAAAATATCCCAAAAACCACTACAAAATTGATGGCGATACAAAGGATAAGTATTGAAAGTGTTGGCATTGATGCCAACAAGGTCTTGGTGTTGTTCAACATATGCCTATGTCAACCTCATGATGAGTTTTGGTTGTTGCAGTGTTCAACTTGATGGTCTTGTTAGTTGTCATTGATGTCAACATGTTTATGATATGACCTAGTGTAGGAATGGGAGGTTGAGTAGAGATGACTGCAATGTATGATATGCTGGTTTTTCATATGTTGATGATTGAATTTCCACATGTGTTGGAGATGCTGCTGTTGTAGGTTGTTGTAGTGCTGCTACAGGTATTGCATATGCTTCTACATGTGTTGGAAGCATTGGATATGTTGCTACATATGTTGGAGGCAGTTGTATGACATGATGTTGCTCCTGCAGGAGTTAGAGATGTTGCTACAGGAGTTAGAGATGTTGTTACTATTGTTGGAGGTGTTTGGACATGTTTTTTTTGTTGCTTGAGGAGTTGGAGATGTTGGTAATGATGAGGAGTTTGGGATACTAGTTTCTACATGTCATTGAATTGTTGTAGAGGTTATCATCCTATGTAATCAATTATAGATTTGTCACATAGGCTCAGAGATGTGTTAAGGAATGGATGAAGGTGTCCAAGAATGTTGAGCAGGTTTTGAGCTGAGGAAAGATGGTTTTATTCCACCATATGCCCCAGTCACATGGATGATAGGTACTCACAGTGACTGAAACTTTACAGTCACTAGCATGTAGGCCCGTGGAAGTGACTAAGGAGATCCAGTTGAGTTTTGCTATTGTTGTATGTACGACCGAGCCTTTCCACGATAATTTCTCTGCATTCCTTACGCAGCTCAACTAATTTTTGTATTGTGGAAACATTGTTGATTGAAACTTTTCGACATATGGTCAGAAAATTTAGTGGGGCCTCTAAAATCTAATCAAAGTTGAAAATATCAAAATACAAATGGAGTTAGTGGCTTGATCAAGTCAAACAAATGAATTTGGATCAAATCAAGCATATGAACAGAGTTGTGAATCCCAATAGTTCTTGGTAATTATTGAGTTGAGGAACTCATTTCATCTATATTTTTGGAGGAATCTCAATGATAGTATGGTTGATTCTCTTGTGTGTGGAGTGAGTGTGATTTTGGAGGACTGCATGCAAGCTATGTGAGTTGTCTAATGAAGAATTTATGAAGCAGTTTGCAAGTGTTGCAACAATAAATAAAATATGTTTTAGCCATCATGTTTTTGTAGTGAGTGAGAAGATGAAGTGTGGATTGGAGAAGTGTTTGGTGAGATTGTGATGTAGTTTTTGGTGCAGTCTTGGATTTTGATTGTGCTTTGATGATATGTTGTTGTAGTGTTCATGTTGAGCAGTTCTCGGTTCCATTATAAAAATGTATGAAATGAGAACTACATAGAGGAGAGAAGTTGGAGGAGTAAGACAAAATCTATATAAATGAGAAGTTTTCTCAATCCAATGGTAGTTTAATAGTTTAGGAGAAACTGGGCTAGGTTTGTTGGTCATGGCGGCTTCCAACATATCGAAGTTTGTAGAGTTGATTGGTAGTTCAAGAGTAACCAGATGAGGATCGTTGATTGTGGTGGCCTTCAATGGATGGTAGTCCATAGATTCTTATGAGAAAGAGTATCCATTTGATAGTAGCCATGTATATCTCTATGTAAATAATTTTCTTGACATAATAGAATATTTTAGCAGTGCAACAACAGAAGGTGGTTTTTTTTCCCTGGAGAGGGTTTTCCACCACAAATATCTGTGTCTATTGTGTTGATTGCTTTCATGGTTTTACTTATGTTTGATGTTATAATATTTTCTTATGTGCCTTAGTTTGTGCATGGTTAAAAATAATAATAATTTGGAGAAATTTTTTATAAGTGCCTTCACTATTGATTCACCCCCCCCAGTAGTGATCTAGTTTCCAACAATTGGTATTAGAGCCGATGCTCTTCAGTGAAGCTTGACTGCTTGGAGAGTAGATCATAGATGATGACCAAAAGAAAGAGGAGGATGTCTCAAAACACAAGGGGTTTTAAGAAGGAAAAGATTTAGTCCATTACAAATGGAGTAACAAACTCTGAAATCTCAACCAAAACAATTATGACACGAGGTAATATGTTGAAAGATTTTTTTAATTATGATTATGATGATTCTATTGAGCTAGATAGTGGAGATGAGATGGATATTGATCTTTTTAAGGCTAAATATGAATCAACAATGGTTGTAATAAAAGAATTAGCTTCTGAAGTAGAAAAACTAATCATTGCATGTAAAGATCATAAAAGACTTTTGCATATTTCCGACAAGAAGGAAATGGGCTAAGAGAAGAAATCAATGGGTAAAAAAATTATCTTGAGGAGGCAAAAAAGATTAAAGAAGAAATGAGAAATAGGTATAGATAAAAGGAGGAAGAATGTGAGAGATCGGAATCAAAAGTGGTTTCACTAAGGAGTGATTTAGAGGAGAAAACCACTTTCTCATCTATCAAGCCAGATTTCAGCATGCAAAAAGGAGAAACTATTTTAATTGTAGCTACAGGTATAACTGATGATAGTAGTTGCAAAAGAAGTAAGAAAGTGATCCATAAACACAACTAGCAATTAAAGAAGGAGCTCAAGGAAGATAATACCAAGGTTATGCCAAGAAAAATTTCGAGATCTTTTTCATTTGTGAGATGCTTCAACTTCCATAAGCTAGGACATATTGCAACAAATTGTATATCCATGAAACAAGGGAAGCAATGGTATAGAAGATCCCATCAAGAAAACCAACAAGGAAGACAAACCACCTCACGAAGTTTAGCCAAAATTAGGTATAATGATCATTTTTACAGTTCTACTCATGCAATGATTTTAGCCACAAGGCTATTGAATGCAAGTTGCATGCAATGAGGAGTAAAAGGACGATCAATAGATTCAAATATTTTCCTCCATTTCTTGGTCATATTATATACTACATATGTGATAATCTTGGTCATATGGCCAAGGATTGCAAGACTCCAAGACACTTAAGGCCACATAATCAAGGAATGAAGAATATGAAAAATAGGCCATCTATGAGGATAGGAAGAGATTTGGATGTAAGAGAGCAACTAATCAAAGTTTGAAGGAATAAGGAGCAATAATGACTGACAAGAAGAAGATGAGTCTAGCATGGTCTCAGGGGGAGCTATGGTGCATCTTGTCTTGCATGTAGAATCATTGATGGTGTTGCCATAGCTAGTGAAGCATGTGTGAATAGATCTATCTATTGAGGAGTTTTTTTTTATGCATACAATTAGGATGTGATGTTGATGATGCTTATGATTTCATGATGATGGATTTTCTTTTTTGCTACTAATGTTGTGTTTGTAAAAGTTGTTGTGATCATATGATGATAGAGGATTTGTGATGTGAGTTTGACTACAAATATCTCAAGGAGAGAAGTTTAATAAAATGTGATGGCACATGTTCAGGGGGGAGCACTTTATATGCTTCCAATATTTCAATGGTTTTCATGGTTTCTTGGAGGAGTTTACTATATGTTCCATGCTATGTGCTTATCTGACATAACGTTGTTGTAGAAGCTTGAAACTTAGTTGTACATGGATTATATGATGCTTACATGAGTTGATATTCATATTGTTTTGATGATATCATGCAAGTGTTGGTGCCATGGATATTAGTACGATGATGGATCATGATGATTATATTTATGAGGATGTTTTGCTGATATGATATTGTTGTTGTCACTACATCGTTATATGATTTTTGTTGCTGCCAATTCAGTTTATATTGTAGAGATTCATGCTACATATGAGGATTATTGTTGCTGCTATGTTTTTCCATAGAGAGCTGATATATTGGGGTGATTGGTGTGCTATATTTCTGATTCATGGTGTTTCCATATGTTGTTGGTTCATGAAGTTGCTGATACATGCTATTGTTGGGCCAATATGCATTGTTATGTGTTGGTGATTAATGCTGATGATATCTTGATTCCATGGTTGATGATTTGGAGAGGTCGATACATGTATCTTATGTGATTTATATTGATATTATCTTACTGCCATAAATAGGACATGTTGCTGATCATATGTTCTATGCACTTGCACTGGGACATTGTACTAGACATGCATTGATGGGAGGATTTTATGATAGTCACAGTATCATTTTTTACGTGTCACGCATAGAGTTTTGAAGAATGATTGGAATGTGAATAGTAAGTTATGAGAGTTAATCCAACTATGTATGGGTTATTATTAGTGTTGGTACAACCATGTATTTAGTGCATTATTCATGTACACTCTCATACTTATCATGGTGCAACATTCTAGAGTTATGTATGCATTGAGAGAGAGTCATGTGAGTTATGGTTCAACCATATGTATAGGCTTATTGATGTCATTGTACAATCATGTATCATCTTTTATAACCATGTAATAATTCTACGAAGCCTTGTACTCTATTGCATATCTTTTGGTCATAGTCATTGGTCCATGTGGAGTAGCCTCTTGCATATGGCAATGAGGCTTATTGCAACAGACAAATGTGTTGCTTCAAAAAAAGAGAGAGTGTGTTTGTAGTTTCACCACATGCTTAGGGGGAGCATGTTTCAGTTTTCATAGATTGCATGTCAATGGCTAGAGATATGTTTGGTAGTTGAACTCCTTTCTTCACATTATTATCTTGTAGGAGAGACATCTTTGAGTTCCATTTGTAAGGTGTTGAGTATGATAGGGGGATCACCTATCTCATCTGACACATTATTGGCATTATTTTTAGTATTGGTATGGCCCTTTTCCATTTATTTAAAAAGGAAAGATAATTTGGATGGATAAAGATCAGCTTCAGAGTTGCAGCTTTAGTTTTTGGAGAGTGTATGGAAATAAACCTTAGATGTTGGATTGAGGTTGACATCAATGCCAAAGGGGGAGTTTGTTGGCATTGTAGTGTTGGCATTGATGTCAACAGGGTCTTGGTGTTGTTCATCATATGCCTATGTTTATCTCACGATGTGTGATGATTTTTGGTGGTTGCAACGTTCAAATTGATGATATTGTTAGTTGGAATTGATGTCAACATGTTTATGACATGACCTAGTGCAAGAATGGGAGTTTGAGTAGATATGTCTGCAATGTATGATATGATGGCTTGTCATAGGTTGATGATTAACTTTCCACATATGCTGGAGATGATGTTGCTGCAGGTGCTTGGAGTGCTGCTACAGGTATTGCATATGCTTCTACACGTGTTGGAAGAATTGGATATGTTGCTACATATGTTAGAGGTGCTTCTACCCGTGTTGGAGGCAGTTGGATGACATGATGTTTCTATTGCAAGAGTCAAAGATGTTGCTACAGGAGTTATATATGTTGCTACAGTTGTTGGAGGTGTTTGGACAAGTTTTTGTTGCTGCTTGAGGAGCTAGAGGTGTTGGCCATGATGAGGAGTTTGACAGACTAGTGTCTACATGTCATTGACTTGTTACAAAGTTTCTTGTTAGGATATTCCAACACATAGGAAATAGTTAAGTATAACTTGGTCTAGTATAGAGTTAGGTAAAGTGTGTTTCTTTACTATGTACGTTTTGTAACTTACAATCCGACAGTCATGATATGTAGTGATCCGACGGTTCATTCTCTCCTCGGTATTACCGACACTTGATCTGTGGCTTAACACCCGATTGGTCCATGATCTCTATTTAAAGAGCATGGAGGGTCATTTGTAGGTTAACTGTTCATGAGAGAAGCTTATGTAAATTTTCATTATTTTATTAATAAATTGCCTGAAGTGGCCGCGTTGGCTCAGGCTGTGGACTGTTTCCCTCTTTGAGGGTTTTAACCACGTCAAAAGTACTGGTGTATTGATCTGTGATCTATTTGTGAGCGGTGTCCTTTGGTGTTCTGTCTGAGGAACTTACCCTGTAAATTCCTACATGGTATCAGAGCTATTTGAGGGCCGCGTCCGTTGGTGATCCAAATCTGAAACCGGTAGAACTGCATCCAACTGTCGTTTCCTAGATCTACTGTTTCTAACTACTTTCGGGCTGAGAGGACTGCTCTATTGTGTTGGGAGCATCTGTTCTAGTGTGGAACCCCTTTTGTTTCACGCGAAAAGGTTTCCGGTAGCCCTAGCTACGTCATTTTTAAGATCTGGAGGTATACAGTGTTTATTTGCAGTTTACAGTTATTTTCTCTCTGTTTATTTCAGTTTCGGTTTATTTAGCTTTTTTTATTACTGGATTTATACCTTTCATTTCTGCGTATGCTCTTTGCCCTGCGACTCTGTGCGATCTGGGCAAATCAGAAACAAAAATGAAGGATTTTTCTCATGCGTATGCTCTTTTCCGCTGTGCCCTAGTGTGATCTTGGAAAATCAGAAACATTGAGGAAAATATTTAGTTTCCGGCTAAAGCTAACTTCGAGCCACAAGGTTTGTTTTTTTTGTATGTCCGTGTTGGGTTTTGTGTTTTTTGTTTTGTAGGGAAAAAGAGCTTTCTCAAAGCAAGCACGCAACCCAATGATTCAACTCCCCCCTCTCTCTCTCAAACTTTTTGTATAGCTCACTTGGTCCAAAGCTAATTTATGAGAGTAGAGGTCTTGAGTTCAAGTCTCCTTTTTGTGGGGGCGGATTTTTCATTTCCGCACATTCTCGCACTTCATCGGAATCTACATCAAATTTTCTTCAAAAAGCCATAACTTCTTCATTCGGAAGCCGTTTTCAGAACCGTTTTTTTTTTAAACAGCCTAATTTTTCGATATCTTTCCATTGGAACACTTAGTTTCAACATCTATAGCTTCAATTTCTGTTAAAATGGAAAGTCCATGCCAAGTTACTCTTGATAGCACCAACTACTTCCAATGGTGGTCCTACATTGTGGATTTACTTAGAAGTAAAGGTCTCTACAGAATAGCCACAGGCCAAGAAACCAAACCGGAAGATGAAGATAAGGCAGCTAAATGGGAAAATAGGCAAGATCAAGCACGTGGGTTGATAGGGATGTCTATTTCTCCAGATCTTAGATTCCATATTGCAGAACTTGATGCTCCTGATGAAGCATTGAAACAGATTACTAAAGTTTTTGGAATAAAAAATGAACTTAGAGCCCATCAACTTGAAAATGAGTTGCTTACATTGGACCCCAATAATTTTTCTTGCATTGAATATTTTTTGTCCAGGTTCAAGACCCTTAGACTTCTCTTGGAAGGTGTTAAGGTTAAGAAAGAATATAGTAACCTTATCTATTCCATTCTTACTAAATTGGGACCAGCCTACTCTGTGTTTGTTTCCACCTTCCATTCTACAAGATAAGCCTTCATTTCTCAAGGACAAGACTACAAGTCCCCTTCCTTTGATTATTTTTGTGATTCTTTAATAAGAGAACAAGAAAAACTCTTACACCTTGGTCTTCTTAATCTTGGAAACTCTTCTAAGAAAGCGTTAGTCGCCCAGCAGCAACCAAATCCAAAGAATCCTAAGAAGTTGTATCCTAAAAAGAATGGTCCTAAACCAAACAAGGGTCCTAAGCAATTTCAGCCTCAAAATGAAAAATCATTTCAACAAAATGATAAGACAAATAAAAACAAAGGGAAGAAGACTGATAGACATTGCAACTTTTGTAATCGAGATGGCCACTTAGAATCCAAATGCTTTAAGAAGATGGAAGCCTTGGAAGCAGCAATGAAGAAGCATAACATCCATTTAGAGCACTCTTCAACTTCAACTTCATCTTTAGGAATGGCACTTTCTGCATGTGAATGTCAAGCATCTCGGTCTGGCTATGCACTAAATGTATCTTCTTCTTCTCATTCTCATGAGTGGCTCATTGATTCTAGAGCTTCTTATCACATGGCCAAAAATAAAGCCATGTTTTCTTATTTAAATGATTGTAACACCAAAAATATATATGTTGGTGATGATAGATCTCTTAGTGTTGTAGGGACTGGAATTGTTCATCTAGACAATGGTCAGTTTAATGATGTATTATGTGTTCCAACCTTATCCTGCAACCTTCTATCTGTATATCAGATAACTCATTCAGGTGAAGGTAAAATCGTTGAATTTTCACCTCACGATGTTGTAATTAAGGACCTAAGAGATCCTAGACAGATTTTAGCTACTAGCATTGTTGATGATTCTACAAAGTTGTATAAGTTTCACAACTTTGGGTCATCGAATATTCCCTCAGTATTTGTTGCTTATAATGATGAAGTGAGAAAACTTTGGCATGAACGATTTGGTCACTTAAACTATCGCTCTCTTCAGAATCTATGTAAAGAAAATATGGTGACAGATCTTCCAATGGTATCTTGCAGAGATGGTGTTTGTTCCGGATGTGTACTCGGAAAACATCATTGGGACAATTTTGAAAAACGTGCCTCTTGGCATGCCTCAGCCCCTTTACAGCTCGTGCATAGTGATTTATGTGGTCCACTTCCAGTTGTTTCATTATCTGGCTACAAGTATTTCTTAACTTTCATTGATGATTGCTCCAGACGCACTTGGGTATACTTCTTAAAACTCAAGAGTGAAGTATTTAACATGTTCTTGGCCTTTAAGGCCTTTGTTGAAAAACAATCAGGACATCAAATTCTTAAGCTAAGATCTGATAATGGCGGAGAATATGTTAACAACAAATTCATCAACTTTTGCATTGAGAATGGAATTCAAATGCAACATACTGTTCCATATACTCCACAACAAAATGGTGTAGCTGAAAGGAAGAATCGCACCTTAAAGGAAATGGCTAATTGTATGCTTTAATCTAAAGGACTTAGTCTTAATTATTGGATAGAAGCAATTAACTGTGAAAATTACATAATAAATCGCACTCCTACTAAGGTTTTAAAGAATATCACTCCAGAAGAAGCATGGAGCTCAATTAAACCAGATGTAAGTCACTTTCGTGTTTTTGGAAGTGAAGCATGGGCCCATATTCCAGATGAGAAACATAAAGCTTTAGAACCTAAGAGTGAAAAATGTATTTTTGTTGGATATTCTAAAGATGTCAAAGGATATAGACTTATTCCACTTAAGTCCAAAAATGTTATCATTAGAAGAGATGTAAAGTTTGCTGAAAATATATCGGCCTACGAGCCTAGTTCGGCGGATGTGCCACCTCTTCCTATCTCTTCTACTTTTGAAAATATTTCTTCTTCAGATGATGAAAGCGATGATGACAATCCTTCCCCACATTCTCAGGATCCTCCTTCAGCTCCTCAGCTTCCAAAATGGGTCTGTGCTACTCGGGATGCAGCAGGTGATCTTGCCGGTGATCCTACAGATCAGCGACGTACACGTTCTCAATTCGATAGAGCCTCTTCTTTACTGGCTCAAGCTTCAGTGAATTATGATCCTGACACCTTTGCAGAAGCTTCAGGCCATCCATATTGGGAAGCAGCTATGAATGAAGAATATCATTCATTATTGGCAAATGATACATGGGATCTTGTTCCTCTACCAAAGGGACGAAAACTTGTTAGATGCAAATGGGTTTACAGAACCAAGTATGGACCAGATGGGAAAGTTGATAAACATAAAGCTCGTCTTGTTGCTAAGGGTTTTTCACAAGTTGAAGGCATTGACTACACTGAAACCTTCTCCCCTATTACCAAAATGAACTCTATCTGCCTTGTTCTTTCCCTTGCTGCCTCTTTCAAATGGGAAGTCCATCAGATGGATGTTAAATCTGCCTTCTTGCATGGGGACTTGCATGAAGAAATCTATATGGAACAACCTATTGGCTTTATACAAACAGACTCTAGCCTTGCATGTCGTCTTAATAAATCCCTTTATGGTCTCAAGCAAGCTCCTCGAGCTTGGTATGCCAAAATGGATAACTTTCTTTTAGAAAATGGCTTTTCTAGGTGTCATTATGACAATACTGTCTACACCAAGAAAGTTGGCAAGTCTCTTATCATTCTTGTTCTTTATGTTGATGATCTTATCCTGACTGGTAGTGATCCCAACCTTATAAACCATGTGAAGTCTAGCCTTAAAAGGAAGTTTGAAATGACAGACTTAGGACACTTACATTATTTTCTTGGTCATCAAGTCTTGCAATCCAAGGAAGGTATTTCCCTTTCCCAGTCCAAGTATGCCTGTGATATTCTACACCATTTTCACATGGAAGACTGTAAGCCAGCCCCTTCTCCCTTTCAGTCTGGAGTCAAACTTTCAGTCACTTGTACTTCTCCTGAAGTTGATGCTACCTTATATCGTCAACTTGTAGGAAAACTTTTGTATGTAACCCATACTCGTCCTGACCTTTCCTTTGCTATTGGCCTTGTTGCTCGGTTTATGCAAAATCCACGTGAAAGTCATTGGAAAGCAGCTAAAAGAATACTTCGTTATGCTCGAGGTACAGTTCAGTTTGGGATTCATTACAGTGCCGAAGCATCTCCTCTATTGTTTGGTTTCACTGATCCGATTGGGCTGGTGACCCTGATGATCGGAAGTCTACTGCAGGTTATGTGTTCACTCTTGGTTCAGGACCTATTACATGGGCTTGCAAGAAACAAGGTGCCATTTCTCTTTCTTCAGCAGAAGCAGAGTATCGTGGTGCTATAGAAGCCAGTAAGGAAGCCTTGTGGCTTCGTCAGATCCTATCAGAGTTTGGCTTTCAGCAACAACATCCGACTACACTTTGGTGTGATAATCAAAGTGCCATTCAACTATGCAAAGATCCAGTCCAACACCAGCGCAACAAACATATTGAACTGCACATGCACTTCATCAGAAAGCTCATTCACGACCATGTTCTTGAAGTGCAATATTGTTCAACGGATGATCAAGTTGCAGACATCTTTACAAAGGCTCTCAGAGAGGTGAAGTTCACTAAACTTCGATTTATGGTTGGAGTTCAGGAAGTTGTCACTAAGGGGGGATAGGCTCTAGTGCCTCCTTCCTTCTCCTATTGTGTCATATTTGTAAATCCTTCAATCCTATCCCAAGTTTTTCTTAAGGGGGGATGTTAGGATATTCCGACACATAGGAAATAGTTAAGTATAACTTGGTCTAGTATAGAGTTAGGTAAAGTGTGTTTCTTTACTATGTACATTTTGTAACTTACAATCTGACGGTCACGATATGTAGTGATCCGATGGTTCATTCTCTCCTCGGTATTACCGACACTTGATCCGTGGCTTAACACCCAACTGGTCCATGATCTCTAATTAAAGAGCATGGAGGGTCATTTGTAGGTTAACCATTCATGAGAGAAGCTTATGTAAATTTTCATTCTTTTATTAATAAATTGCCTGAAATGGCTGTGTTGGCTTAGGCCGTGGACTGTTTCCCTCTTTGAGGGTTTTAACCACGTCAAAAGTACTGGTGTATTGATCTGTGATCTGTTTGTGAGCGGTGTCCTTTGGTGTTCTGTTTGAGGAACTTACCTTGTAAATTCCTACATTTCTAAGTTTATGTCATCAGTTGCAGACTTGTCACAGAGGCTTGGAGATGTATTCAAGAGTTGATGAAGGTTTCCAAGAAAGTTGGGCAGGTTTTGGGCTGAGGAAATATGGTTTTCTTCCATGTTATGGCCCAGTCGCATGGATGATGGGTCATTCGAGCGACTGGCACTTTATAGTTGCTGGTAGGAAGGCCTGTGGGAGAAACTGAGGAGCTATAGTCAAAATTTTCTAGAGTTGTGCATGTGACTGAGCCTTTTCAAGAAAATTTCTCTGCATTCCTTGCACAACTCAACATTTTCATATTGTGGCGACATTCTTGATCATAAATTTTCAGCATATGGTCGGAAAAGTTTGTTGGGCCTCTAGAATTTAATCAAAGTTGAAAATATCAAAAGAAAAGTGGAGTTAGTGGCTTGATCAAGTCAATGAGATGAATTTGGATCAAATCAAACATATGAACAAAGCTGTGAAGACCATTAGTTTTTGGTAATTATTAAGTTGAGCACCTTAGTTCATCTATATATTGAAGGAAGGTCAATGATAGTATGGTTAATTATCTTGTGTGTGGAATGAGTTTGAGTTTTGAGGATTGTATGCAAGATGTATGAGTTTTCTAATGCATAAGTTCTGAAGCAGTTTTCAAGTGTTGCAGTAGTAACTGGTGTAGAAATTCCCTCTGTAGATCAACAGATTATGCAATATACTAAAACACAATACAAGATCTACTTGTACAACACTTTGCAGAAGCTTAATCGAATTGAGCAAGATCAATTAAACACATATAACTGATGAAGAGAAAGAAAACAACATTAACATAGAAGAATAATCCTGGGGAAAGCCTCAGCCTCAAACCCCAACTCTGTATTATCATACAAGTGGAAATATAGTCTGGATTACAAAAAGAATCAGCTCACAAGCTATCTTTCTCTCTTTGCAATCCCTTTGCTTCTCATATACAGTAAAAGGATTCTCACAAACCTTCTCCTCTGTCCTCCAAGCCTCCTATTTCCTTGCATAGTTTTCCCTGGGGTCTAGTGCTTCCACAAGTGTGAATTCCCACCTCACATTGCTCACTTGGCTTAGAAATAATTGCACAAACTTGAAGGAGATAAATCCTTCTCCATGGATGAGCTTCCCTTATAGGAAAAATCCATCCAACTAATAGTACATTGTCCCTCCTTTAATCTCAACTAGGTCTTTGTCTGAATTGACATGCATGAGTTATTCATGAGAGAATATTTAGTTATCTGAAGTGCAACAGTTATATGCAAGCATGCATTAACTAACTGAACTCATAATTAATTTAAACAAACTGTTTAAATCAATCTAACTAGACTTGACTCAGTTAACTGAGCCAACTAATTACAACTCAAATTAGAACTCATCCTTATCTCTTTAACTGATGGATAAATTCCTCAGTTAATGGAGAAACTATTGCATGTCCTCACATAGACTTCATGTTTGATTTTTCACAATTAATTAACTCATGGTGAATTAATTAATTTATTTTCAAACAACTGCTAAGTTCAAATTCGAATTTTACTTTCTATTTTAGTCTAGGGACCAACTAAAATTGGAATCCATCCTGAACTGCTAAAAATAGCAATGCTATATTTAGCACTTCCATTTTTCATTCCCTGTTGCTCAATCCAGCACTGGTACCCAAATTGCTATTTATAACAACGCTATTTTTAGCACTTCTATTTTTAGCATTTCTTGTTGCTATTTTCAACACTCCCTCTCAACAAGAAAGGCATTCAACTCGAACCCGATCCTGTACCTTTGGAATGTTCTTCATGCAACACTTCTACCAAGTGTGGTTGCTCCAGCAACTCTAGAAACAAAAAAACCCCCAACCAACCTCTCTGTTGGGCTAGAAACATACTTTGATAATGAAACTTTACCTGCTACTAACAAGTGCTCCCTCTCTGACCTCGGAGCTGCTGTAACACTCCATGCAACTCACATCATTGCACACCTCTCTGTGCCATCTTGCACTGGTGCAACACTCTTATCCCTCTTGCATTGTTGCAGCCTGTTAGCTCTATGCTGTCTTGGGACTCTTGCACTGTAGCTCTCTCTACCACTCCATCCGCATCTGTCTCTACCCAATCAGCTAGTATTGCAACTCCTCTTCGGGGCTCCTGTAGCAAATTCGAATCAAAGAGGTTGGGTACCTGAAGGATCCTGCCCCTATTCCAGCTTTCTTGGGACGATCACTCCACATCGCCCCACCTCCTACCTGGAGGTATGGATGCATGTGATCCCTCTGCCCACCTGGCTCGAAATTTCCCCCTATTGGAGGTCTCTACATGAGTATATGTATCTACTCGATCTCCTCTCAGCTTCTCTAGTTGTGGCTGCTCCGCAACCTCCTGAAGTTGCTTCACCAATCGTGGCTCCTCCACGATTGTCTGAGACTTCTTCTGGCGCTGCATGTTGAGAGGTAATTTACTCTCCCTCTCAACCGCCAAGTATCTAACCTTTGCCTTACTCCTCAAGGCTTTAAATGCATCTTGTACCTCAAGTGCATATAGGTTCTTAGCTATCACATCAATTTGTTTCATATTTCCCGTCGTCACGAAATTTTCTGGAAAAAGAGCTGATTTTAAATCAGCGATATCTCCCTCATCCGAAATCCGATTCAGCCGATTTTTTTTTTGAATTTGGGTCTTTTTCTGCAAGGAATCCAAATATGCTATTTGTTTCTGAAAATTTTGTACAGAAAATTTCAGATCTGCTCTGTAAACTCTCAGCCCAAAACTCAAAACTTTGAAATCTCCTCTCAGTATACTATTCTCTCCTTTGATCACCTTTGCTCCGATACCATGTAGAAATTTTTCTACAAAACCTCGCTCTATTACCATGTAGAAATTCCCACTGTAGATCAACAGATTATGGAGTATACTAAAACACAATATAAGATCTACTTCTACAACAATTTGCAGAAGCTTAATCGAATTGAGCAAGATCAATTGAACACATATAACCGATGAAGAGAAAGCAAACACACATGAACACAGAAGAATAATCCTAGGGAAAGCCTTAGCCTAAAACCCCAACTCTGTATTATCATACAAGTGGAAATATAGTCCGGATTACAAAAAGAATAAGCTCACAAGCTATCCTGCTCTCTCTACAATCCCTCTGGTGCTCATAGACAGTGAAAGGCTTCTCACAAACCTTCTCCTCTATCCTCCAAGCCTCCTATTTCCTTGCGTAGTTTTTCCTAGGGTCCAATGCTTCCATAAGTGTGAATTCCCACCTCACACTACTCACTTGGCTCAGAAATAATTGCACAAATGTGAAGGAGATAAATCCTTCTCCATGGATGATTTTCCTTTACAGGAAAAATCCATCCAATTGATGGTACACTATCCCTCCTCTGATCTCAACTGGGTCTCTGTTTGAACTGACATGCATGAGTTATTCATGAGAGAATATTCAGTTATCTGAAGTGCAATAGTTATATGCAAGCATGCATTAACTAACTAAACTCACAATTAATTTAAACAAACTGTTTAAATCAATCTAACTGGACTTGACTCAGTTAGATTTTTCACAACTAATTAACTCATGGTGAATTTATTAATTTATTTTCAAACAGTTGTTAAGTTAAAATTTGAATTTTACTTCCTATTTTAGTCTAGGGACTGACTAAAATTGGAATCCATCCCGAACTGCTAAAAATAACAATGCTATTTTTAGCACTTCCATTTTTCATTCCCTGTTGCTCAATCCAGCACTGGTACCCAAACTGCTATTTATAGCAGTGCTATTTTTAGCATTTCTTGTTGCTATTTTCAACAACTGGAATATTTTTCAACCTTCATGTTTATGTAATGAGTGAGAATATGAAGTGTGGATTTGAGAAGTGTTTGGTGAGATTGTGATGCAATTTTTGGCGTAGTTTTGGATTTTGATTGTGCTTTGATGATATTTTTATATAGTTCTCATGTTGAGTAGTTCTTAGTTCCAGTATGAAAATGTGTGAAATGAGAACCATAAAGAGGGGAGGGGTTGGAGGACTCCGACGAAATCAATATAAGTAAGCAATCTTCTCAATTCAATGGTGGTTGGATAGTTCGAAAGAAACTAGGCGAGGCTCGTTGGTCATGGTGGCTTCCAATAGATTGGAGTTTGTAGAGTCGATTGGTAGTTTAGGAGTAATAGGGCAAGGATCGTTGATCGCGATGGTCTTTAATGGATGGTAGTCCATATATCCATATGAGAAGGAGTCTCCATTTGATAGTAGCCATGTATATCTCTATGTAAATAATTTTCTTGACATAATATAATATTTGAGCAGTGCAACAACAAGAGGTGGTTTTTTTCCTTAGAGAGGGTTTTCCACCAGAAATATCTAGGTCTATTGTGTTGACTGCTTTCATGGTTTTACTTATGTTTGATGCTCTAATATTTGATTATGTGCTTCAATTTTTGCATGGTTTAAAAGATTAATAATTTTGAGAAAAAATATATAAGTTCCTTCACTACTGATTCACCCCCCTTCTCAGTAGTGATCTAGTTTCCAACAAAAAGTTGCATCTAGAGCTAAAACTCAAAAAAAAAATAATAAGAAGAAGAAGAGTCTCATGGCCACTAATTACAACCGATTTGAAAGTAGCTTAGATGTAGATGACAAGATTGTTTGCAAGTCAATGTAGAAGGAGGTGAATTTGAGTAGCCTTCAACAATAAGAAGAGAAAGAAATGACTAAAATCTTCCATATGAATATAATGGTTAAGAAGACCAAGACTGGTGCTTTGTTTAACTCGGGATCCTAGGTGAATCTCATTGCAACAGAGCTGGTCAAGAAGTTCAGCTTGGAAGTTTGTGATAATCCAAGCCCATATCCATTGGGATGGGTAAATAACGTTGCTAAGATGTAGGTAACCAAATAGTGCAAAATTATATTTTCCATTAGTGATGATTTTATTGATGAAGTAGAACTAGATGTGGTTCCCCTTGATGTATGTGGAGTCGTGTTTAGGAGTCCCTACATGTACTTGAAAGATGAGATATTCATGTAGAGAGCCAACTAGTACTAGCTCATCAAGGATGGAAAATCATTCATTATCAATGTGCACAAAGGAAAGTAAAAAAATTCACTAGTAAGTGTCAACTAAACCAAGAAATTGATTGGTTCCAAAAAGAAGTATGTTTAATTGTTTTTAAGGGAAAAATAGTCTGTAAAATAGTTAATAAGAGGTAAGGAATCCCTGGAGGGGTGTGTTTTTGGGAAAAGTATCCAATTCGGAATGCCCCTATCCCACTCTAAGAGGTGATAGTGCCTTAGCAACAAACAGGTAAACTTATTTGAGTATTCTTCTTTATGAAATGTAAGTGAGGAAGAAGGATCTAACTAACCTGTATCTTCCGCTAGTTTGTCGATCCAAATCCCTCCTATCTTCAGTAGCTCCTAGCTTCTTGCTCCTTCACCGGGCCAGCTTCACCGAATTCCTGCAAGATCACAAGAGAGAGAAACTACACAAAGATACAGATATACATTCATAAAAAGCTCAAGATCAGATTAAGCTAAACATGTAAGCATAACAAAACATCATTGGTACACAACATGTAAGAGAAACTCAAATAGTTTATCGATGAAATAAGAAAGTCTAAGAGGAGATACAACCAAGTGAGTTCCGATCCAGCATCTACCTCCCAGCAAAGGAATCCCTTCCTCTCCTCCAACAAAGCATAAATCACCCAATGTGCTAATCTCAATCTCAAACCAACAACAATTCTTTGCAAAGTACAAAATTCCAGCCCCCTGAACCTTTGGGTGAGAGATCCATATATAAATGTAAGCAGAGAGGATGAGTCAGCTTATGTTTTGAATTGTGGCTTCTCCCTGTCAGTTCTTGCTTCCACTTGGAGGTTGAGAACCTCTTACTCATCACTAGTCGAATCCATTGAGGCAAGTGTCATTGGAGAAGATTCTGGAAGCTTCCAGGGTCTTTCCACCTCGTTGAATGAGCTTTCCATTTGTCATTTCCCGCTCAGCGCACCGTGGTAGTGCTTCCACCTGCGTTGCAGTGCACCTAGCCAGTGCAGACTTTGCATTTCAACGCAGGCAGCTAGTGGAGCCTCTGAATTGATCCTGAATTGACTATTTCTGAGTGGTTTTTGGTGGAGAACTTCTGGGAGAAGCTGTCATTGGTTGACCTTGTTCCTTTAGGAGCCGTAACAACATCTTTAGGGACTTTAGATCCCTTGAATTATGGACATTTCATGCTTATAGCTGTAAGGCACAAAAATGTCTATAACAGTTGCCCCCTAAAGTATGAGGTCGTTTATCGGGTGAAATGCTTTATTAGGAGGATCCAAAGTTCATTCAATGTTGGGAGGAGACCTGTAATAAGATACAATACAATACATTATTTTTCATACTGTTTTCATGATCTAGCTGAGGCGGGCATTCCCATGCTCAGCTTTATAAATTCATTTTTGTGTACATAGGACAGACAATTTGTCTGATGATAGACTGATGATCTTGTTGAAATCATCATCCTTTGGTAGGATGATTGTCTGTGCTGCAATGCTGTACATGTCAATGTCTTTATTTTTCCTGAATATATATCGCAGCCCGGATAGATGAAACTAGATCCGGGGTCTTCAAACTCATTCGATCTTCACTCTAAGTACAAGTCGATCCATGTGAGAAATGTCCTGAAGTCGAACATGGAAAGACATCGCTTGATTACCGGTCAATGAGGTAAACCGTTAACAAGCGCGAGAGGAATCACCGATAATGATAATGAACCTCAAGGTACTGCAGTACAATTCACGTGGTGTGAATAAAGGACTTGGCGTCGAACACCACGCAAAATCTTTCGGTCGAAGGTCATTGATGTATACCTGTCGCTGGAAGTGAGAAACTTGCCATTGAGGCATGCAAGCTTCAAAGTACTGAAGGGGTTGTTCCTAGATCAACTTCTTGGATAATGAGCTGATGTCGACAAGGAGCGATCTGTTAAAGGAGGGCCTTAATGTATCCCACATCAGTGACATGGAACGGAGCAAATGATTTTGATGGAGGTGAAAACGATCTGATGATATATAATTCAGGGTGGCGGTCATGAAAGAATGAAGGATAATGTATAGTAGTGGATGGGACACGGTTGACTTCTCTGGATGACTTCTCTTGAACATATCGGTGACACTTGTGTGATGGATTGGTAGCATTTACCCCAAAGGTGGATGGTATGGCGAGACCATGGTGATGTGACCGATGAATGAAACAACCCAACCCGACTCAGGCACGGAGTGGAAGTGTCATGTTCAAGAGCGACTTGCTACCAATAAATTTCTTTGAGTTTCTTCCCAATTTTTCCCCAGTCATTGCTGACCAGTACCTCTTTATTTTTGTCAAGCTTGAGGAGGATAAAATGTGCTTGTTCTATAATTTTCCCTTCGGGCAAACCCATCGCTATGTTTTAACGAGCCTAGCGATAGTGAAACTCGTTCTCGTCTAAAGACAAGTTTGTCGCTATTTAATGTTTTTAACGAGTCTAACGACAAAGATAACTCGGTCCTTTTCATTTTTAGAGAGTCTGAAAAGGTACATAAAGTCAACTCCGAAAGTCCTTTTTCGTCATCTAATCCCTTAAGTCCGAAAAAGTATAAAACAATACAGAAGGGATGAGTTTTCGATAGTTTTAACGAGCCGAACAAAACAAGCGCTTGATCTTTTTGTGCAATAATCCCTCACGTCCATAAAGATTAAAATCTAGAGGAGGGATAGCACTTCCAGTCACTTTAACGAGCTGGAAGGCCAAAACTCGGCAATCTTTTCATATTTTACGAGTCAGATGAAAAGAGCTTAAAGAAGACTCGTCTTTTGAGGAACGAGTGATAAAACGGGTTAGCAGCTGATTCCAGGTAAGGGTTGGAATTTTCCAAGCACGGCAGTGTCACAAGGATGGCTAGTGAAATCACTCTTCGCAGTTGTTCCTCAAAATGGGTAAACAATCATATTGAGGTGAACGATTGGCCAATGAAAAGTGGAGGTGACGGTGCAAACACGACCAAGGCTTTAATGGCTGATAATGTTACATTCACGGTGGTTATTTACCGGAAGATAGTTCATTTTTTAACGAGCTTAAACGCGGAAAAACACTGCTCAGTCTTATGTTTATTTTTTAACGAGCATGAACTATGTGCTAAAACTGCTCGATCTTATGTTTATTTTTTAACGAGCATGAACTATGTGCTAAAACTGCTCGATTTTCCAGTCATATGATAAGAATGTCTCATGTAAGATCCCATTTTTTATGGAGCTTGCGCCTCACAAAGCTATGCTCCTGGAATCCTTTCTTTATGCAAGTTCGGAAACGACTAATCCTACGAGTTTAAAGGGTTAGACCTACAGGTTTAAAGGGAGGACCTAAAAATTTAAAAAATAAATAGCCGCCCCTTGCTTGCACTCCAAAAGGTTTGCATGCCCCCAGGTATAAAGTATGATTTCAAGGTTACCCCTCAATTTGCAGATAAAACATTTGTTTTACCAGGAAAGGCCCACCTCTTTCAGGTTACCCAAAGATTGTTCTATTAATCTTTAAAACAAAACATTTCTTTGGTGGTGTCTACCGAGATAGACAAAGGTGAGTGACAACGAGCGCCAAACACATAACTTTGACAAAAGAATCTTATTCTAGAATAACCCCTCTTCCTAGACGGACGGGGTACAGACTAGTCATATTCTCCCGCGGAAACCTACCCTATACGCAAAGTTTTCCTGCCGAAGCAGACCAGGACGCATGCCCCCTGGGTTCCAGTCATATCCTTCCGAATTACTCGCGCTCATCGGGAGGACGGACCGTGGGTTGAGACATTTCTTGCGTGAAGAGACCATTTAGGAAAGGTATATGACTATTTGCGATGCGTGATCCGGGAAATGAAAGCTGGTCCACGAGCTTGACCACTCTTCCTTCGTGCGGAAAACACATTACTCTAAAGAGTGAGGAGACGATGGCTCCCATGCAATATATATAGTCTCGTCCAAGGAGTAGGTTATAATCCAAGGGTCCTTGAACGACCATCACGTTCATTTGAACGGTCTTCCCTTTCAATGTGATAGGCACATTGGGGAGGATCCCTAAAGGTCGACTGGTTCCTTTATCAAAGCCTGTCAGATTTCTCATTTCAGGCAAAAGCGTTGGCGAACCAAGCACTTTCCAAGCAGTGGAGGAAAGGATACTCACAGATTCCCCTTCATCAATGATGGTGCCAGCCATGACCATTCTGTATATTTGGATGATAATTCTGAATGGTGTGCTTGTTGGCAAACGGGGTCTTCCTAGTTGGTTCCAGTCGAAGGAGACAACTAGGTTGCTTGGTGGTGGGACCGAGTAAACGACCGGGTATCGCTTTGACGAACTTCCTTCCTGCGATAAAGGAATGGGGGGAGTGCCCCCGTGCTCGTCGGAGTCTGTGTTGATGAAGAGAATTTGGATGGTGTCATCTTTATTCTCTTTAGTGACTGTATCATTCGAAGATAAATCCTCTGAAGGCAAGACCGGGTCAATTTCCGCCTCGACCTTTTGACTTTCATCGGGTATGGATTCAGCTGGTTCATCTTCAATGACCGGCGCTTCAGCTGACCACTTGAGTGGGCCAGCTGGATTTTCAACTAACGAAGGACTCGGCAAGAGTTTTTTATATCCAGGAGGAAGTCATAACGGTGAAACCGGACGATCATCCAAAACTCTTTTCGCTTCGTCTAAGAAGGGACAACGGTGGATGGCGTGGTTGCCTTCGCACAGTCTACAGGGAGATCTAACTCTCCCTTTTTGTCCAAGGACTTCACTTTCGCTAGTTGACGGTATGCATTCAACATGGCTATCAGAGGTTGATGCCACCGGATTGTGCAAACGGGGAGACCAGTCCCTTAGTATCCGAGGGATGCAGGGACAATCTTTGTGGAAGTGGTCTCCCTTGCATATGACACATGGCGATTTAGGCCTAGTCAGTGCTGTGTGTGGATTTTTGTCAGACGACACTTGTTTGCCCCCAGTCGCTTTTGGCTCCTTCTTCTTCTTTTATTTCTTCTTCTTTTCCTTCTTCTCCTTAGGAACTTGGTTTTTTGTTTTACCAGTTCCGTCAAGCGAAGAGGAAGGAGGAGAGGAAGAATTAGAGGAAGTAGAAGGCTGGTGGGTAACTCTAGACTGGTCTAACTGTTGATTCGACTGTTCAGGAATAGTGGTGTTCTGAACGACATTGGTTGAGAAGAGCCAGACTGGCAAGCCAATTGTTAGTCCTGGAAGTGACAATGTGGCCATATGGGGCGCACCAACATCTCCCCAAGAGGAGAAGGGACTAGGATTTCCACCAAGGGGAATTCCTTGGTTGGTGGGTTCCATTTTCTCAACTTAAAGATCAACGTAGGAAAAAGGGGTGTTTGTTCCGTTTAAAATAAATTTTAACGACGATTTAGACACAACTTTCTTTTTCAATTTTAAAAAGTCGAGAAAAGGCTAAAGATGACTCTAGTCTCCTTCGATGTTTTAACGAGCCCGAAGTGACAAATGATCGGATGGACTTTTTCCGTTATAGAGTCTGAAAAAGGCCAAAAGGAACTGCTCTGGAGTTCTAGGTAGAGGGTGTGCCAAACTTTTCGCAAAACCACAGAATACTTTTTAAGGTACGGGTGGTCAATCTTCCCGAATGCTGTGTTCAGTGCATTGCGATCAGTAGGGCGGCCGACACGGCTTCCTAAGGATAAAGGTTTTATGCCTATAGGGGTCTCCCAATATATACTCGACGGTACGTGGGAGCACAATCCGTACTGGCGCTATCGTCCCTCAGTAGGAATCACCCAACCATCAGCGAGATCGACAGTCACCAGGTTTTACGATGCCAGAACACATCTCTAGCCTAGACCTCTATGTTGTGCGTTAAGTTACAAAGCGTTGTTAAGTTCATTCAATTTATTTTAGGTTGATCTTTCTTAGAAGTTTGCCTTTTTGGATCACCATGAGATGTATGATACAATTCCTAAATGCAGTCTAAAGATGATAAGCAAGCTCTTATATCTTTTCAACAATGAAAATCCTAGCTACAAGGGGAAAAGGAAGATACAAACTTTTCTTAAAGAGCATAGAGCACACTGTAATGCACTTTTCCCTAAATCAAAGCATGCAAACTATCAAATGCAAATGCACAAATGCATGTATTTGGTTTTGCTTCCTTAATATTGATGCCTAAAAAGAAAGCTATTGTACAAATTTGAATTTGATTTCAAGTGAAAACATAAACAAGTTCCTTTTTCAAAATCAAAAAGACGATTACGAAACTTTATGATTTACTTGTTTCGACACTAGAAATGCATAAATTCAAACCAAACGACAAAAGTAAAAGCTCAATCAACTGTGAACAGCAAACAAACTCACTCCTAAGATCAAAACGACACTTACGACAGGTCTAGATCTAAGGGCGACAGTATGACTAGTTTACTTTTGTAATGGGAAACTGCAAATGATGTAACAAATACACAAAGAAAAAATGCAGTTTCTTTATACAATTGAGGAGGAATTGAGGCAAAGAAAAGGGGTTTCAGATAGGTACATTGACTGTAACAGGCTGCAAAAAATAGAGATGAAACTGAGCAAAAGGAAGCAGGGAACCATAGCTGCACAAGCAAAGGCTGATCAACACATCCTCAGCACAGAGAAACTGAACTTCAGCGCAGGTAGCCTTCACGGGACCTGCGTTGAAATGCAGAACCTCTTCACAGAGTCTGCGCTGAAGCAGAAACGAGAGTTGTTTCTGGGTTGTGGGTTACGGTTTGCAGTTAAATCAACAGTTTTTGGCCGAATCAAAGCTATCAATTAGGTACAATTAGGAGGATGATTTAAAGGATGACTAAGATCTATCACAAAGGGCTGTTAGAGCACTTGTGGCTCAGTTTGTTCAGATCATAAGAATAGGCCCAGTGAGTGGACTAGAGTGGTAGATCTCTACTTTGCATTTGAAAATGGCAAATACATTTCGATTCGGCACTCCTGAGTTTATGAGAAGAACAACAATAGAAACACAAATAAACTAACAAGATACTTTCCCCAGCGGAGTCACCAATTTGTTGTTGGGAAAAGTATCCAATTTGGAATGCCCCTATCCCACTCTAAGAGGTGATAGTGCCTTAGCAACAAACAGGTAAACTTATTTGAGTATTCTTCTTTATGAAATGTAAGTGAGGAAGAAGGATCTAACTAACCTGTATCTTCCGCTAGTTTGTCGATCCAAATCCCTCCTGTCTTCAGTAGCTCCCATCTTCTTGCTCCTTCACCAGCCCAGCTTCACCGAATTCCTGCAAGATCACAAGAGAGAGAAACTACACAAAGATACAGATATACATTCATAAAAAGCTCAAGATCAGATTAAGCTAAACATGTAAGCATAACAAAACATCATTGGTACACAACATGTAGGAGAAACTCAAATAGTTTATTGATGAAATAAGAAAGTCTAAGAGGAGATACAACCAAGTGAGTTCCGATCCAGCATCTACCTTCCAGCAAAGGAATCCCTTCCTCTCCTCCAACAAAGCATAAATCACCCAATGTGCTAATCTCAATCTCAAACCAACAGCAATTCTTTGCAAATTACAAAATTCCAGCCCCCTGAACCTCTGGGTGAGAGATCCATATATAGATGTAAGCAGAGAGGATGAGTCAGCTTATGTTTTGACTTGTGGCTTCTCTCTGTTAGTTCTTGCTTCCACTTGGAGGTTGAGAACCTCTTACTCATCACTAGTCGAATCCATTGAGGCAAGTGTCATTGGAGAAGATTCTGGAAGCTTCCAGGGTCTTTCCACCTCGTTGAATGAGCTTGACATTTGTCATTTTCCACTCAGCGCACCGTGGTAGTGCTTCCACCTGCGTTGCAGTGCACCTAGCTAGTGCAGACTTTGAATTTCAACGCAGGCAGCTAGTGGAGCCTCTGAATTGATCCTGAATTGACTATTTCTGAGTGGTTTTTGGTGGAGAACTTCTGGGAGAAGCTGTCATTGGTTGACCTTGTTCCTTTAGGAGCTGTAACAACATGTTTAGGGACTTTGGATCCCTTGAATTATGGACATTTCATGCTTATAGCTGTAAGGCACAAAAATGTCTATAACAGGGTGTACTAAGAAAAAGAAAAGACAATTGGAAGAGTTTCTACATGCATACAAGGATGCGTTTCGAGAGCCTAAAAGGTTACCACCCAAGAGGGAAGTGGAGCACCTTATCTAGCTATTTTTAGGTTTTCCATTGCCAAACATTGGGATGTACAAGAAGTCTATTATAGAAGTAAGTGAGGTGAAAAAACCGTTGCAACAAATAATGGAATAGGGTGTCATTTGACCGGTACATCACAATGTGGGTCACCCATCATCATTGTGCCAAAGAAGGATGGGACTTGGTGGATGTGTAGAAATTACAAGGCATTAAAAAAATCACACTCAAGAAACATTTCCCCTGCCCAGGATAGATGATCTGCTAGATAAACTACAACAAGAAAAATAATTTACCAAGCTGGACTTAAACTCTGGATATCACTAGGTTTGAGTCAAAGAAGAAGATACTTCGAAGACTACCTTCAAAACCACACAAGGTTTGTATGAGTGGTTAGTCATGCCATTTGACTTATGCAATGAAACGACTATAGTTATGAGATTAATGAATGATGTACTATACCCTTTTATAGATTCATTTTTTATTTCCTATTTGGATGATATACTAGTATACAATGCTACTTGGGAGGAGCACATATCACATTTGAGGCATGTGCTAGAGATATTAAAGAAGCACTAGCTGCTAGAAAATATCAAGAAGTGTGTGTTTGTATAACATTCTTTGGTGTATCTAGGGTATGTGATAGGTGGAAGAGAGTTGAAGATATATCCTTCGAAAATGGAGGCCATCATGAAATGGTCAATGCTTACTAATGTTTTTGACGAAAGGAGTTTCATTAGGGAAACACAATACCTGTAAAAATTCATAGCCTAATTTTCAGTGGTAGCAGCAATGCTCCATGCCATAATAGAAAGTGGAAAGAGTTTTTAGTGGGCTAAAGGTCAACAAAGGGATTTTGAGGAGCTAAAGAAGAGAATCAGTCAAGAACCACTTCTAGCATTACAAAACTTGCAACAACCGTTTGAGGTGGCGATAAATGTGAGTGGGTATGTTGTGGGAGTGACCTTGATGCATGGAGGAAGGCCTATATGCTACCATTCTAAAGTATTTCACGGTGTAATTCATAAGTACCCTACCTACAACAAGGAGCTCTATTCCTTGGTGTAAGCTATGAAGAAGTGGAAGAACTATTTGATGGGAAAGGGGAAAATAATCCACAAAGATCACTAGCCACTAAAAGACTTGCAGGCCTAGAGTAAGCTACAATAAACCATGTATTAGAAGTGGATGGGGTTTCTACAACAATTTCATTAGGCGAGAAAATACAAGAATGTTGACACAAACAAGTTGGATGAAATTCCTTCAACGCCACCCACATCGAAGATCATAGATTTGGGGACTCTTATGCACATGGTGCAATTCACCCATGATTCATACAGGGAGGCATATTCATAGGATGAGGACTTTAAGTAGGCGTTTCAACAATTGTAGAGTTAGAGTCATGTGCATGATGGTGATACCATTGTTGACTACTATCTCGAGGACAAGTTACTCTATAGGTTGGATAAGCTATGTGTTCTTAAGGGTGAGTGATTTCAGCTAATTAGAGAGCATCAAACCTCTAACGTTATGGGGCACTTTGGTGTAGGGAAGACCATGGCCAACTTTTTGACACTCCATCTCACATTTACTCGCTTTTACAAGCTCACCAGGGTAAACATGAAGTGAGCGTTACTATGGATGACCCGACCTCCAAGATTTCGTTTTGAAAATGGGGCCTAACTTACCATTTTATCCAAGAATTCATGCAACACTCAGAAACACCTAAGAAAAAAATTAACAACCTGATTCCATTGGTGATTTTTCCCCTAATTCTAAGCCACTCCTTGACCTAGCTCATAACCTAGTTGTCAAAGCTGAAAATTGATCAAAATTTTATCAAAAGTTGTCAACTATTTCTCAGGTTCCTTTTTATCATTGATGTCTGGCGTCTCTTCCTTTTCTTTCCTCTTTCCTTTCATTTTCCTTTACATTCTCTTTAATTTCCCTTGCATGCATATTCTTGTCTCTTCATCTTCCTTTTCTCCTATTTTCCTTTATTACCTTAATTAACTGCCATTTATTTTTTCCTTTTTCCAATGCCAATGCAAATTTCCATAGCTAATAATTAACCACAAGTGACCTCCAATGTTATGTTTTACCCCCCATTCTGTTTGGAATACATGTCCCATGACCTTGGTTTATTTTTTACTTTTCACATGGAAATATAACCCAGGGTTGTTACAAACTTGTAAAGGTATGTGTATTAGCCCAAGATGCAAGAAAAAGTAGCTAGGTTCATAAGATGATGCATGACTTGTTTTACTAGCAAGCCTAGAAACATGAAAAAAGGTCTATATCATCCCATACTTGTACCCATTCATACTCGAGAAAGAATTTCCATGAAATTTGTGGGAAGTTTACAAATAACCAGGACGGGACATGACTACCTATTTGTGGCACTTGACAAGTTTAGCAAGATGTGTGTTTTGATGCACTCTAAAAAGACCATTAGTGGGCAAGAAGCAAAAAACTTGTTCCTTGGACAAGTTTGCATTAGGGGAATTTTGAGGTCTAAAATGGCCCTTGTAAGAAAAATTTACAACCATAATAAACTTTATAAGGATCAACAGGATTCAAGATGATGATGTCAACCATGGGGGATGATTCACCATTTTTGGAGTAAAAAAGTAAAAGTATTAAAAAATAATAAAATAATAAAACTACTTTTTCAACTTGTATTTTCAATTTATCTCCCTAAGGTTTTACTCAAATTTTGAGTGGGAGTACTCCTTGGATGAAAAATTTAATTCCTCATCTGAGGAGTATCCACGTTGCATACTTTTGATGGACCCTGCTATATGAAAAATGAGAAAAATACATGAAAAACGTGATTGCAATCGTTTTTCATGTATTTCTCATTTTTCGTGTAGTAGGGTCCATTGAAAGTATGCAATATGAGTACTCCTTGGATGAGGAATAGAATTTTGCATCCAACGAGTGTTTCCACTCGAAATTTGAGTAAACCCATAGGGAGATAAGTTGAAAATACGAGTTGAAAATATATATTTTTCTTTTTTCCCTCTAAAATTTGAAGATGTAATGTAATCTTATTTTATTATTTCCACTATTATTTTATAATTTCCTTAAGAGGCCCATTTTAGACCTCAAAATTCCTCTAATGGATGCACTTTGGGATACCAAGGAGCATCGTTTCAGACAAGGACACAATAAATATAATTAGATCCAGGGTCACTCAAAATAGAAATAACTTGATCTAAATCTTATCATCCATCTCAATGATAGATTCCTGACTGTCTGCCTATTTCTTATCCAATGCTGCATAAATATAAAGAATGCTCTGACCAACATCTCCAATATTTTGTGACTCCTGCACATTATATACATGAGGTCTACCACCTTGATTATGTGGAAAGTCTCTCTTGAGGTGCTCCTTATCGCATGCCCAATACTCCAACCGACCAGTACCCTCACCTTTATGCTGTTTTTGTTGTGACCCATGTCCCTATCTAGCTGCATTGAACCTCTTTTTTGGTGCCACATTTTATTTCTCTTCTGAATTATGAGGCCTTGCTCTCTTAGGCTTCCATTTACCTTTACCTTTGGCTTTCCCTTTCCAACCTTGTTGAGATTCATTCTTATGCTTTGACTATTCTTATAAATGCTTCAATTTCCCAATAACTTCCTCAAGTGACTGATGATCATCATACTCAATGTGATCTCTAAATGCTAATGGAAATCCACTAACAAATCACTGAAATTTAGCTTTCTCATCTTTAAGATATGATATAGACCTCAATATCTCCAAGAACTTACTTGTGTACTCTTCATATGTCATTGATCCCATCTTTAGCTCATACAATTCTTTGGCCTTACGATCATAATACCTTTCTGACAAGTACTTCTTCCTGAAAATGTTATTGAACTCGTGCCAGTTCAAGTCATCTATCCTGATGTATCTAACCTACTTCACATCTTCCCACCAGATGTATTCTTTACCTCTCAGGTTGAAGATAGCTATTATGGCCATCATGTTATCTGTGTACTCATGCAACTCAAAGAACTTCTTCACCCCAACCATCCAAGCCTCTGCATCGTCCAACTTCTTCACATATCCATCAAAAGTATGTGGCTTTTCATTCTTAAACTCATATGGAAAGTATATCCTATCACTCCTCCTATAAGGATGATAACGATGACAATCATGATGCCTATTAGAACCAAAACTAGAACAATACCTGTATCCATCACCTCTCCTATCTGAAGTATCCAACAATCTACCATCTCTAACCATGTCATCTCTATCCGACCTGTAACCACCATGACGCCTACTTCCATATGCCCCATTAGTTTTATCCTGCTATCCATGGCTCATCCAAAGTGGCCCTTGTCGCTGCAATTATGAAAAACTTTGAAGAAGTATATCATTAACCTCTCCTTGTTGCTCTTGTGCCTGTATGATTTTGTCATTGTCTGCCTTACAAATCCTTATTTATTCGTTCAATATTCTCAATGTGTCTGCCAAATCAGAAGAGTTCCCAACACCATGCTGCTCATCTGATTCATATGGAGAGTCTTTGTAGTCTACCATATTGCTAGTCATTTTGATCTCTTTCTTGCAAGGCATACTATGTCAGCTAAACCAAATCACAAAAATGAATGTACCTTAGCATAATTCGAGGAGGATATCTCATTTGCAAGTTCATTAAATCAATGTGATACATGTATAAAATAATCATAAGAAATATAGACATATAATACATATTCATATAACCATGTAATCATCAGTCTAGCTAGAGTCCAAGCATCAATGCATGACCATCTCAACTACACATACCATGAACTTATGCATGAAAACAACAACCATACCAAAATATATCAACAATACACAAGCATAAACAACATGTAACCAATCATACACTCATGACAACATACTTCATAACAACAAATTCCTCTTTCACATGGCGACATCACTACAATCATGAATGACACTATGCATATGCAACAAGCACATAAACCACAAGAATGATTAAAACAAATGCAAATGACATGAATGCATGACGAACACACTACCCATCCAGTTTGAAAGGTGAACCATGCTCTGATACCACTGTATAACACCCTCCTCCCACATCTACCGAAGAAACCATCCAACCAAGGTAAACATGTGACAAGAGGCTACTATGTAATATTTCTAATTAGCCATGGCTAATTGGAATATTTGATTCTGTTCAATTTTTTCCTTCTATAGTTATTTGTAAATAAAAAAGTGAGGATGGGGGACATAACTCACTTTTAGAATAAAAAAGTCACTTCCTAGCACAACAACATTGTGACTTAGAGGGGAGCCAAGGGGGCCAAAGGGGACGCAGAAATGGAGCCCACATAGACACATGGAGGGACTGCGCAGGAGGGAAAAAACATGTGGCAAGAGAGGAATCACGCAGGAGGAGGTGAGCCTTGGGATTGAGAGAGGCAAAGGCTATAAAGGAGAGAGGAGGCCCCTCATTTGGATCATTTCAGTTATGTGCATTTGGAGCTAGTCGTTCGACTTCTGAGCACGCTGGCTGTTTAGCTAGTCTGTAGCACTGTTTAGTGCATTTAGTGTCTCCGTTTGGAGATCTCACCCTTAGCCCCAGGGGACTTCGAGTGCCTGCTCAGGCAAGGTATTCCATTGGAATTCTAGTAGTAGTTTCATCAGCATTTCAGCAGCAGTTTCATCAGCGTCTTTGAGGAACTACGCAAAACCCCAAGGGGGTGATTTTCAGGGGTCGGCCATTTCAGAAAATCTTTCTAGCTTTTCCTTGGTTTTTTGAGTAGAGTTTGATTCCAAAGCTTTATCCTTTTTTGAGGAGGGGAGCAGCCCCAAATCCTCATTCGATTTCCAACAACAACAGTAGCACGACAGTTTTCCAGTAGCTGGGATGTAGATTAGTGTGAGGCCATTCTAGGAAAGATTTCTGGGTTTTTCTGGGTTTCTTGAGTGGAGCCCAAATCCAAAGTTTCATCTTTTTCCGAGGAGGGGAGCAACCCCAAATCATCATTTGTTTTCTAGTAGCAATAGTAGCACAACAACAACATCCACGCAGAGAGTCCATTCTTGTCATTCTGAGAGTATTTCTTCACTTGCCTTGTGCAAGTCAAGGTGCCATCTGTCTAATCACCTCTTGTACTCATTTATTGCTTAGTGTAATAAAATGGCTTAGCATTTCTTGCTGCATTTCTTGTGTATCTGCTTATATTTCTGGTTTACATTATTATATGTTGTTCCACTATTATTTTATCACTTCTAGGTTATTATATCATTTGCACATATTTGGTTGGAGTTTTTGCCGGGGTTTGAAGAATATTCTGGGTTAGGAATATTACAGTGGTATCAGAGCATAGATCTGGCTCAGCCTGTGGAGCTAGCAATCTATGACACCAGGGGAAAAGCCCTATATCTGTTACAGAGGTTAGAGATACAGAGACACTGGGCATAGGTTGGAGAACACTTACAGAGAGGGAGACTGTGTTCCGGTGGTGGACGCAGAACAGGAGGATTCGATGGCAGATGATGACGGGAAGAGATTTGCATATATGCTCCTCAAATCCATGCAGGATCTGTCGAGGCAGATTGAGGTGATGGGGCAGAGATTCATGGTAGTAGAGGCCAGACATCATGAGATCCCACGAGTTTTTCAGGTTGGTGAGGGATCAGGTGCATCCCACCATTTTCTAGAGCAATGAGATACTGCACAGAAGGTGGCATCACATGCCCCTACATGCTCTACCATGCCCACTTTCTTAGGAGCCGACACGGGGGCTATAGGCCAGCAGGAGGCAGAGCCCGGACATATGGGAAACTATTTTGTAGAGTACCAGGCCTATGGGCAGGAGTTCAGGGAAGCCCTCTCATTCAGAGATTTTGTTCAGCTCCAGCGGGATAGTAGACCCTGCGACCATCACAAAGGGTATCGACATTACCATGATGGCGACACCCATCGTGTAGCAAGTAGATTCCACTTGCCTAAGTTTGATGGCTCATCAAATAGTTCAGCAAAGTCTTGGGTGGAGAAGTTGGACATTTATTTCCAGCTTAACCAGATGTCGGAGACAGAGGCTATCAAGGTGGAAACTTTGCATTTGGATGGTGAGGCCCAAGATTGGTGGTTTCATGGGATGGTTATACTGGGGCACTCCATATTGACGACATATGCCGAGCTTACCAGGAGATTGATGGAGTGATTTGATCGGAGGGATCCAGAGCAGCATTTCGTTGAGCTGACGAGGCTCAAACAGATAGGGAGCCCAGAGACCTACATTGCAGATTTCTTTAGGGTCTCCGTGATGGTGCCAGACCTATCCACAGAATGGAGGGTCTATATGTATATTGAGGGGTTGGCAGAGCCACTTTGGGGTTTAGTCCGATCCACTAAACCAGCCACACTCCAGGATGCTATCAACAGGACCCGGGACTTACAGAATGTCTTACCTAGGACCCGGACACCTTACCCCCAGAGACAGAATTTTCAGTCTAAGGGGAAGGATGTGAGGATTCCTCCTCCAAAGGGGAATCCAGGACGAGTACAGCATGACGATGATACGAGGAGGGAGATGAAGAAGAAGCGGTTGTGCTTCACCTGTCAGGAGCCATGGGCACCAGGACATAAATGTGCTACTGGCAAAGAAAATTTTATTGAGGTCTTCTCTGAGAGTAGTGGAGAAGAGGATGACAAGGAGGATGTGGAGGCAGGAGATAGCCATGCCATACAGGGACCTTTGCCACCTCCACCACCAGCAACAGGTGGTGCATATTTTACACCCACCGGAGGGGCCCTTGCAACGTTACGAGGAGTTCCCAAGTATCTGAAACTATGCGTACGAGGGACAGTACATGGCTATCGTGTATCAGTTTTTGTTGACAGTGGGGAAACCCACAACTTCATCGATGCACAGATGGTTGACCGGAGAGGTATTCAGATAAAGAGCTTCAATGGGTTTTCAGTATTGGTCCTAGGAGATCAGACCATGACATGTTCTCTTTATGTTCGAGAGCTTTCAGTGACAATGGGCACCTACACATTCACTGACCACTTTTTCGTGGTCGATATTCCAGACACCAACATGATACTGGGTGTTCAGTGGCTTATTACTCTAGGGAAGGTCACATTGGATTGGAAGACCCTAGAGATGGAGTGGGATGATGAGAAGATAGGGAGGCATGAGAAGATACGGGGACAGCACACATATCCGCCTCAGACTATGTCAGCTCATCGGATGGAGGTAGTCTTCCAAAAGGGAGACATAGAGTGGGCAATGGAGCTGTGTGCATCAGAGGCAGGGACTACAGCGAAAATGATACATTCGGAGATCCAATCCATCCTTGATCGGTATGCCATAGTGTTTGGAGAGATTCCACCAGGAAATCCACCGGATCAGAGGTTTGAGCACATTATCGAGCTTGAGTAGGGCATCTAGGCAGTGATCACCAGCCCCTATAGGCACCCCAAGGCCTATCAGGATGAGATTGAGCGGCTATCTAGGAGATGCTGGCAATCATGCATGCATTGGCTAAGTATTGGAAGTATTTGGTAGGCAACAGGTTCAGGGTGAGGACTGATCACAACAGCCTCAAGTTCTTTTTGGAGAAGAAGCAGCTACAGGAGATGCAGCAGAAGTGGATTAGCAAGATCCAATCATATGACTTTGACATTGAGTATGTCAAGGGTAAGAACAATGTCGTAGCATATGCCCTTTCATGTAGACTAACCACGTTGTCTCTTATAAGCTTGGATAGAGACTGGAGGGCTTGACTCTTAGTAGAGTACTCCAAGGACAGGTTTGCATATGAGATTCTGGATGGGCAGGTGGCGGATGACAGGTACAGGGTGGTCGATGAGATCATCTATTATAGGGACCAAATCTTCTTGACTGAGGGGTCTCAGCTCAAGAAGAAGATACTCTAGGCATCACATGATTCACCGTTGGCAGGACATTAGGGGTTTACCAAAACCTACAAGGCCATTAGGGAGAGGTTCTCATGGAAGGGCCTTAAGGAGGACATACTCTGGCACATCTAGGAGTGCGATGTTTGCCAGAGGAACAAGGGAGATATGAGCCATCCCGCGGGATTATTGCAGCCTCTTCCCATTTCGGAGGGGAAATTTGAGAGTATTTCGGTGGACTTCATCACAGGGTTGCCCATAATACAGGGCAAGGATTGCATCTTTATCATTGTTGATCGACTGACGAAGTATGCACATTTTTTTGCCATATCCGCACACTATACAGCAGCACAGGTGGCCGAGCTGTTCTTTAGAGAAATCTTCAGGTTACATGGTCTTTCCAAGACCATCGTCAATGATAGGGACAGGCGTTTCATGGGCGGATTTTTGGAGGAGATTTTCCGGTTGGTGGGGACGGAGTTGACACCGAGTACCAGTTATCACCCACAGACGGATGGGCAGATAGAGATAGTTAACAAGTGGCTAGAGGGTTACTTGCGTAACTATGTCAGTGGGCAGCAACGAGCATGGTTGAGGTGGCTACATCTAGGGGAGTACTGCTACAACACTTCACATCACATGTTCATTGGTATGTCACCATTCTATTCCTTATATGGGTATCATCCTTTATCTTTTGTTGACGTGATGTTTGGTGATAGCAAGGCTCCCAGAGCCAAGATTTGGATCCAAGAAAGTTAGGATATTCTCCAAGCTCTCAAGGATAACATGGCTACATCACAGAACCAGCAGAAGCTGTCTGCCAACAGGGGTCAGGTGGAGAGACAGTTCGAGGTAGGGGACATGGTCTACCTACGATTACAGCCATACTGATAGTAGTCACTAAAGCAGAAGGGGGCTGAGAAGCTCAATCCCCCCTTTTATGGGCCATACAAAGTGATACGCAGGATTGGACAGGTTGCATATGAGTTAGATCTGCCCCATGGATGATGAGGGGCATTTGGTATTGCAGTCGGAGGCTGTCATTGATACCAGAGAGAGGCCGCTGCGGAGCAGGACGGTCCGAGAATTCTTGGTGAGGTGGAAGAATTTGCCGGATGAGGATGCCACTTCAGAGAGTGAGAAGATCTTGAAGCATCCATCACTTCAGTTGCTTGAGGACAAGCAACATTTTTCCAGGGGAGACTGTAATATTTCTAATTAGCCATGGCTAATTGGAATATTTGATTTTGTTCAATTTTTGCCTTCTATAGTTATCTGTAAATAAAAAAGTGAGGACGGGGGACATAACTCACTTTTAGAATAAAAAAGTCACTTCCTAGTAGCACAACGTTGTGACTTAGAGGGGAGCCAAGGGGGCCAAAGGGGGATGCAGAAATGGAGCCCACACAGACACATGGAGGGACTGCGTAGGAGGGAAGAAACACGTGGAAAGAGAGGAATCACGCAGGAGGAGGTGAGCCTTGGGATTGAGAGAGACAAAGGCTATAAAGGAGAGAGGAGCCCCCTCATTTGGATCATTCCGGATATGTGCATTTGGTGCTAGTCGTTCGACTTCTGAGAACGCTGGCTATTTAGCTAGTCTGTAGCATTGTTTAGTGCATTGAGTGTCTTCGTTCGGAGATCTCACCCCTAGCCTCGGAAGACTTCAAGTGCTTGCTCAGGTAAGGTATTCCCATTAGCATTCCAACAGTAGTTTCATTAGCATTTCAGCAGCAGTTTCATCAAAGTCTTTGAGGAACTGTGCAGAACCCCATGGGGGTGATTTTCGGGGGTCAGCCATTTCAGAAAAAATTTCTGAGTTTTTGTGGGTTTTTTTAGTAGAGTCCTATTCCAGAGTTTTAGCCTTTTCTAAGGAGGGGAGAAGCCCCAAATCCTCATTCGATTTCCAGTAGCAACAACAGCATGACAATTTTCCAGCAGCTGGGACACAGATCAGTGTGAGGCCATTCCAGGAAAGCTTTCTAGGTTTTTCTAGGTTTCTTGAGTAGAGCCCGAATCTAGAGTTTCAAATTTTTCCGAGGAGGGGAGTAGCCCCAAATCATCGTTCGTTTTCTAGCAACAACAACAGCATCCACACAGAGAGGCCATTCTTGTCATTCTAAGAGTATTTTTTCACTTGCCTTGTGCAAGTTGAGGTGCCATCTATCTAATCACCTCTTGTACTCATTTATTTCTCAGTATAATAAAATGTCTTAGCATTTCTCGCTGCATTTCTTGTGTATCTACTTATATTTCCGGTTTACATTATTATATGCTATTCCACTGTTATTTGATCACTTCTGGGTTATTATATCCTTTGCACATATTTGGTTGGAGTTTTTGCTGGGGTTTGAGGAATATTCTGGGTTAGGAATATTACATATTGTGATTAGATTTAACCTCCTATGTTACCTTAAGGAAATGGAATTGATAGAAACACAACATACATACCTTCCACATCAACTATAGCACTCTTAAGAACCATCCCAACCACTTAGGTAGATATCTCCTAGGTCCCACTGAGGTTTTATACCATTTGACCCCCACACACTCCCATGATATGGACTTGGCAGCGTCTCGGAGGCTCTAGATAATTTCATGCAAGGACATGCCAACATCCAGGGACTATTTTTCCCAGTGATGTGCCAGCGTCCCCGGGATTTGAGCCAGTTTTTCAGGCCTAGAGCTAAGGTCACAACCCATAATTGAATGACTCCCTTAGATTAGTAAGATAACAGGGAAACAATGATGAAAATGTGAATACTTAAACAAGCCCTTAACTAGATCCCTACTAGACATGACAAACATTTCATCAAACATATCACAAATATGTAATCTATAGGTGCAAACAACATATTTAAGCATAGCGGTCTCATACTTATCTGAGAATCACTATGAAGCATTGTTCTCTTACATCATTTGCTGCATTATCATCTATTAGGTCATAGATACATTTTTCATTCATTTACAAGTAAAAACGTGATGAGATGTATACGTAGCCACTGTCATAAAATACATGCATAACTAGCATAATAGCAACATAAATACCAAGGAAATCACAACCATATGATCCACATATAAACCCGTATCATACTCATAGAAATACAAGGATAAATAACCTCATATTGATAATGAAAAATCTAAACTTGGGATGGGACTACCACGTTCCACTCGGCCATAGAATGGTTGAGCCAAATATCTCTTCAACCATTCACCCCCATGCAATATTCCAAGCATGAATATGGGACTCAAAACAAAAGAACAACCCAGGGCATCCTGAGGCTAAACCACATCACCCTTATCAATAGAAACTAGGTTTTACCATAATCCATCCTGGATCACTAGGAAAATACAATGCACATGTAATAACAGGATTTACCATGATCTCCACTAGATCACTAGGCCAAACAAGAATGGATGCCACCAGATTTATCCTCCTACACTGTGAGTAATTTTCCTGTCTCCTAGTCTCTCAGGCTTTACCACAATCAACACTGGATCACTATGCCTTAAACTGAGACACACTCTCTAGGATTTATCGCATATCTCAACAAGGGATTACTAGGCCCAAGGGAGAGAAATCCACCTCTTTGATTTAATGTATATCCTGCCATTCACCAGGAAGGATTCCTAGGCCCACCGAGGCAACACAATCCCAGCTTTAATGCAACCCACAATCTGGATCAAGGGTTACTAGGCCAGTGGCTTTACCGTGATCCATAGTCTAATTCAGGGACCAATAGGCCATGCACTCTATCATTCAGAGATCCACCTCACTCAACTTCAAATCCATCTAGCAATCCAGCTCAACCAAAACATAAGAACCCCATCACACCATGGTTATCTAAAAATGGCAAGGCTAGGCTGAAAACACTGTCAAACCTAGAGAAACCAATTCCATAACAAAAAAATAACCACATTCAATACAATCCATGTCAAATATAGCAAGGAAAATACACATGAAAATCGATACCTGCAAAGAATAATGTTGTAGCTACTTGATCCTGCTCTTCCTTGCTTGATATTTGCTTCCTCTTGCCTTCTTTTCCTTTCTTGATCCAATGCCAAAATGCTCTAAGAAAACTCTAAGTTTCCAAGAGTGTGAGAGAGAGAGAATAATGAGAGAGCCCCAAAACTAGAGTGACAAAAGGATACAAACTGATCCTAAGAAGCCTTTTTATCAATTAGGACTCTATTTTCTTCATTTTCCATTATTTTCCTTCAATTTACTCCTCACATGAAACCTGTGACCTTTCACCTTCCTTTTCTCATAATTTCCATTATTTTCATAAATAAATGTGCCAAAAATGCCATTTTGCCTTTCCAAAGCCTTATCCATTTCCTTTGCCAATTTCCTTTAGCCATACTAAACCGATGAACACCCACACTAGGATGTTTTGCCCAACGTTAATCTTGGAATAAGTGTCCCATCAACCGTGGTTATTATCTTTTCCTTTGTTAACTTTTATTACACGGAATTTTCACCATGGATGTTACAATATTGTTGTAAATGGGGACATATTTGATGGCCTGGAGAAGGGTTATCTTAAAGCACAAGTTAATTCTGTCATAGGTTTAGCCTCTTCTAGGGTGTGCTATTTATGTTTGGCCAACCTTTGAGGATAGGGAGGTATATTTGCTTGAGGGGTATTGTCTTCCTTCTCTTATTCACTATCTGCAAGTGAAGAAGGTGGGTTGGGAAAGAATATGAGGTTTCTTAGGTGGCTTATTGTGGGGTAGTTGTAGTTGAGGTGGAGGAGGAGGCATTAAGGTAGGAGGTTGGGTTTCCTAAGGCCTTTTTCCTTGTGAATGGTTTCCCCATTGAGGGGGATAAGGTTGATATGGTTAGAAAGGTGGATTGACAAATTGAGGAGGGTACCGAGGAATATAGGATCAAGGAGAGGGCAGGGACCAAGATGATTTAGTTGGAGGATACCAAGGCTAGATGGGTGCATTCCAATTTTGATTGAAAGAAGCATATTGTGCACCCTGCATGCCTTATTGGTATGGCCAAGGGACTTGTGGCCTCCTTTTGTAGACAACCTTCAGTACTGAAAGAGAGGGAAACTTGTTTGTTGCATGGTTCTCCTAAAAAACAGAGCATACCTCTATGGTGTTCAATGGACACTCATTTTTGGGGTGCCTCTTGGTGCATTTTGTGCAATAGATATCTAGTTCCCTTTCCGCTTCCCCTTGATTCCTCTTAACCTACATAGTATCCATCTGTAAGTAAAAAGTATGCAACATATCACTCTTGAAGTCTTTTAGTATACTAACTATCTCTTGTTTGATGGTTGAAGTGGATGGAGAAGAGTAGAATAGGCCTTGATTGGACCTACCTCTCTTCCTTGCAACCCTAGAATTATTCTTGAACACTCTCTTGATGTTTTCATAAGACAACTAGTAAATATATCCACCAAAAATCATATTAAGGTTATCCATTACATACTTCCTAATCCCTCAAAGGAGTACAATCTTGAGTGATTCAGGGTCAAGGGTATAATCATCCTTATATATTTGAGTTGGAACCTTTCCTCATAATATTCTAAGGACTCATCTCGCCCTAGAGTCAAACTATATATCTCTTCTTTTGTTTGCTTAGACCTGCAATAGTCCCTGTATTTCTCATTAAATTCTTTCTGTATTTGTGCATAGGTAGTAATGCTACCTCCAAGTAGGGTCATGAATCATCTCAAGGATACATCCTTGAGGGTGGAGGGAAATAAATTCAGCTTATGTTCATCATAGATATAATCATAGGTCCTAAAAACTACATCAAATATGAACATGAATGTGTCAGGGTTCTCAGAGGCTAGGCCATGGAAATGTGGGAGAGTAGTGGGGCTTATATTCTTCATCCTAGTCTCCCCATTGGTCTCTTGGATAGGAAATACATTACAAGGAAAAGATCTTCTAGTGGAGGTTTTTGCGGAATCCCCTATAAAAATAGCCAAAAAAACCATTTGTAGGAGAGGTCACTAGCAGAGGTGGGAAGGAAGATGTTTTATTGGTTTTTTTTGGATGACACATATACAATATACAAGCATATCAATGAATTACTATCCATAAATGCACAGGTGCTCCATATAACATGGTGCACCGTGGAAAATTTATTTTTATAAAATAAAAAGAAACGGTGCGCTAGATAAAACAACACACTTGGGCTTGAATAACTGACAGCACCAGTTCCCTTCATGTAGTAAAATGTCCTGGTGCATAACACTAAGTAGCATCACTATATCTTTTAAATTTTAGAAAAATGCAGTGTTATTTTCCAATGATGCACTGGTGCAGTAAAGATACTAAAACTCTCAGGGGAATCTACGAAAGAGCATTGCTAGGCGGTTTTTAATTTTTAAAAATAAAGTGGTGCTATATTCAGATAGAGCACTGATGCATTACCGTTAGCAGAATGCCCTAGGGTGTCCTAAGAAAAGCACCGCAACATATTTTTTAATATTAAAAAATGTGGTGCTCTTGGATCTATTCGGCACTGGTGCAGTTAGTGTAACACACCAGAGGAGTGTTAAATAAAAAAAACTATCTAAAGCATAAATTTCATTTTTACCATATACAATGCTAGAGAGATTTGAAGCACTGGTTTCACTCTTTCCTCATGCAATTTCCCGGACATCAATGCTTCTCTTGCTCACCATCCTTCCATACCATGCTCATTGCCTAACTTTCCAATTTTTTCAAACTGTCCAATTTTTTTTCTCCATTACGTGTCCACAATGCCTTCTCGACTACCAAATGTCTAGATAATGTTTATGTTTCTATCTAATTAATTTTTCTGTGCGGATTAGAATTATAAACTAGGTTAAATTTTCCATTTTGTTTGAAAAAAATTCTCCTTATGCGATGCGTTCGATATATTTGGCTCACACTGATAGTTGTGCACCCTATACATTTACAGGCTGCACCACATTTCAGTATGTGAACATAATGCACCTCAATTGCTGCGGTATGTTTCGTAAATAGAAATTCACTGGGAATACGATAAATTGTACGTCGGTGCATTACTCTTTGTGTGTTTATATTTACCAAATACACTGCAAAAAATAATATTTAAAAACATAGTTATAGCTTGGTGTGTTCGATAACCTGAACATTTTGTGTCGGTGCGAAAAGGTTATATGTGCACACCGGTGCACAAGTGTGATGCACCGCTATGAAAAAATAAATTTGTGAACCAAAAATGGTGCATCATACTTATGTGCACACTGATTTTAGTGCGGTTATGTTTTGAAGCACATTGGAGTTAGTGCATGACTGTGTTTTGAGTGCACCGATGTTGTTTTTCTAATTGAAAGATACGTTTCCATATTTATAAATACATGTTTCATTTAATAATTTTTTATTTTATTTTATGTATGAGGCTAATGTATTTTATATGTCAATCATGTATCAAATAAGTCAATAGAGGGAGGAGGAGCAGGAGGAGGAGCAACAGGTGCACTCATAAAATATGATCCAAACATGGGACCCCAGAGAGAGGGAGAGGTATTTATATCCTCGCCCTATTACTGCAGTGACTCGAGCTCTCTCAAGGAATGTATGCCTCCTTAAGTACTATGAGTATGCTACATCCCTAAAGGCACACTCTATCTTATTGACGCATTTGATCCGTTGATGGAGTGGCTAGGAGCAGGCTTTCCATGTCGGTCCTGGGGCATGGTATAGACCCACTAAAGATTACATATAATTTATCGTTGGCCTATCCATGAGATGGGAGGATTTTTTCTAGTTCCTTGATGTCCCCCATGGGGTTGTAGTTGAGAGTCAGATTTCCTATACTCAGAGATATACCGGGCGTCATGCGGCCCTTCTAGCATATTTTTACGTCCATGGTGGACAACTACGTGTTTCTTCTTTTTCCACACAAGAGGTTAGGTGTATCTCTTTATTAGTCAGCACCATTGCACACTCTAGTACTGATGGGTAGTGCATAAGTTTCCCTCTTTTGTATTATGTTGATTCTTTGATTCAGGAGCCACATTGTATCAAATGGTTTGCCATTTTTTTAGGCAGTTTTGAATGGATTTAGATATATGCCATGTGTTGAGATAGGGGAGGGAAAGCTTCCCTTTCACTTCAGAGCTATTTTTGTTTATTTTTTGAGAGGTTTCAAGAGACAAGGCTTACATTTGGCCGTCATCCTCCTAGGCTAATCAATGAGGTCCATATGCACATGAGGGGGTAGATGATACCCAAGAGGGGCATGCCAGAGTATCCAGCCAAGATTTCCGCAAAGGCATTGGCACTACTGGCCAGTGAGGATGACCATGCATTTATCGCGTTGGTGTTTCCATACACAGGGATTGATTGGAGACAATGTCCAAAATCCTCTTCACAATGGCTGAGCCTCCAAATGATAGAGGTAATATTAATGTTTTCTTTAAATTAATCTAATTTCATTTTATTGTTTTAATTAATTAGAATACAATTTATTCTAGAACGTTCTTTAACTTGTTTCATTAAATTGTTTAATATTGAAATTGTCTAATTATTGTTTTCTACTATATATTTTGTATAGATCGACACATTCAATGGGGACATTCCTCATCCCCCACCGAATGGAGGAGATGAGGAGATGGGAAAGGCCCAAGAGGGTGAGGCACATCCTTAGGGGGGTGTGGGCATCTAGGGACATAGGGATGGTCTGTGATTTTAGATGGAAAACTGTGACAAATTAGCCAGAGTTTTGATTGACGAGGGAGTATTCCCTATGAAGGATCAAGATATGAGTGAAAATCATAGGTTTATGGATCTCTTGAGGGACTTTCCACACGAGATGATGAATTTTATTTGTCATATTATTATTGTTAATAGGTTACTCGAAACAAGGAGGGATGTAGGGGATGAAACAAAAGATACATTAGATGAGGGTGGTGATGATGATGATGAGGGTAATTATCATGATCATGATGCTTCTGGTAGTACCACCTCGTCAAATCATGGTCATTAGGGTGGCAGTGATCCTTGTGGTAATACACCTCCTCTCAGTCCTTAGGGTGGATGTGATCCTTCTGGTAATACACCTCCTTGTTAGTCGTATGATGTTGAGATGCCAGAGCTAGAGGATGTGCGTTATGTTTCTCCTAACAAAGCAGAGCAACCACCTCCTTCTCCACCTCAGAGTTCAACATACTGCGTTGAGGCAGTAGTTGACCATCCATTGTAATCTACTATAGACCAACCATCTCCTCTTGATCCACCTCAGATGAGTTCGAAAAACGTTGAGGGAGTAGTTGACCATCCATCGTCTTGTACTACAGACCAGGTTGGCACTACTACGTCTATTGTATCGACAAATATTTGATTGCACTTATTTGACTTGATGTAGTTATTTGACTTGTTTATATATATATATATATATATATATATATATATATATATATATATATATATATATATAGATATATATATATATATATATATATATATATATATATATATCTGTTGCATTTTTTATGTACTTAATTTATATACTGGTGTTGATGTGTATATTGTCAGGTCATGTTAGATATGTTCATTTAATGTGCTTGCGCATAGATGTGTATGTGATAAGAATTATTTGACATGAGATTTATATTAATTTGAGGATGTGTGTGGCGATGATGTTAGATTACAATGTTTTTGTTTTGTTATATGTGATCATGATGATGATGCCCTGTTAGATTATTAGATTTATGAGCCAGCTAATGATGTTTACATGTGCTAGAGGTGTATATAATTAGATGATGGTAGTGGATTCGAATGTGTATCTTAGATTATATTTATTTTTGTTAGATGGTTATTATCATGTTGTTTATTTTTATGAAATAATACTTATTATAGATTATGTATTGGTGAACTTATATCAAAATTTTATATATGAAATTGCATGTAGAACAACTTTTAAAAAAATGCAAAGATATTTTTATAAATTACAAAGTTTAGTATGGTTGAAACTATGATTGTAAATTTACCATAAATATTTTTCTATTGCTTAGATAGTTCATTGATACTAAATCTAAATTAATTAGTAAAATATTTCAATACTCACAAGGAAAAAACAATTAAAGTAAAATAATTTAGTTAGTTCTTAATAAGACGAAAATGTGCAACTCATTCAATTTTTAATATAAAACATAAAATTATTCAAAAATACAATTTAACTAATTCAATATTGGTTTATAAAATTCAATCTATTGTTAAATTTAAAAAATTTAAGTCATAATTTTTTATAACCAACCTAGATCCATCTTAACTCTAGATGCCAAGAGAGATCAAATTTCTTGCATCAAATCTCTTGGGATGCAAACATCTTTTAGAGTGAAAAGAGATTTGATCCCTCTAGGCACTTGGTAGATCAGAATTAAGATGAATCTAGGTTGTATAATATATATGTAGTTGGCATTGAAATATTTTATTTAGAATTGAAGTTATCCACATTAAAATGTTAAAATATGCCCCCTCACATTTTTTTTTTATGTATGTATACATTTAATTATTTTAATGATTAATATTTTCTAAAAAATATTACACATCAAATCCATATTAAACATTTACAATTTTACAAATATCCCTTATACATTGAATTAGAAATCAACTATTAATGGAATAAGAATTCTCTCAATCTTTCTCAATAAAGTGAAAATATAAGAAATTTTTCAATTTAAATTACTTTAATTTTCTGTATATAAAGTATCTATAAAATTATGTTATTTAATATGGACATTGAAACATTTTACTTATGGTTGACGGTAAAATATTTTTTTGTTATAAATATATTTTTGTTTTGAATATCACATGTAAATGGAATGTATAATGAATGATACATAATGTAATATCAATAATACTATTTCTTGCCATGTGAAAAAATTGCATTTCTTCCTTGTAGTAAAAAATAAATTATATAGGAGCTCATATACTACATAGAATGTGACGAGAAAAAACACGAGCGATGGAGGCGGTGAGCGAAGCTAGGGTTTCAGAGTTTCTGATATGCGCCGTCGCGGATACAGTAGATCTGCATTGCTTTGGAACGGATGGATGCTGGATCGATGAAGACCCAAAACTCAAAGCCTCTCCTTGGTACTGGGCCGAACTGCTGCGTCAAAAGCTAATCGAGGTAGGCGATCTGAATATTTTCTCTGCCCTAGATCCAAGTACTAGTTATTGTTTCTGCAGAGGCCTGCTAGCAGCTGCAGTTGGCTCGACGATTCGTGCATGGGCCGAAGGAAAACAAGGGTACGGAGTCTCAGTAAGAGAAGACCTCTTCGATGCCGGAAAGGCTTATCCCGTGAAACGACGCAGCAAATCGATCCAAAACTTTCCAGAACAATGTGGCAGCGCATCTGTGGAGTTTACAAGCTCAAGGATCTACGTTTTCTGTAAAAATGACACACTGCTCTTAGAGATCAGGACGATCAAGGTTCAGATCGAATGGAGCAAAGGTAGGAGGGGCCTGCAGGATGCAGATCTGCGCCCTCTCTCAGATCTGCGATTTCTCGTTGCAGATCACGTTGAAAATGTGTGCTGCCGCACAGATCGAGTTTTATCCTCGCTGATCCATGGCAATAAACTGAGATCCAGACATGGGATCTTAACCCTGAAGCTTGAGATCCCCTCTGCGCAGGAAGGATTTGGGGAACTTCAGAAGAGAGGGAAGAAGCAAAAGGAAGCTTCACAAAATAATATTTCTTCAGATCCAGAGTACAAATCCGAAAATCGGGATTTGAGCAAGGCAGACACAGTAGATCTGAAACAAATCTTCATCAGATCTACAGAAGGAAAACACATTTGCCTGCAGATCTGGGAGCGGATGAGTATTTGGGAGCTAAAAAAAGAGATACAGGTCAGATTGGGCATTCCAGTGGCACTCCAAATCCTAATATTTTCTGGGGTATGCATGCAGGATCAACACACCCTCCAGCATTACAGGGTTGCAAAAGATTCAACTGTTATCCTCAATCTTCGGCTGCGAGGTGGATCTAAGGGATCCACATCAAAACCTACAGGATCCTACAAAGACGCAGCAAAAGGGACAGAAATCCCAAAGGGGAAAGAACATGCAACTGTTAATATCCCTCCAGGGCAGTATATCGTGGATGAAGTACCAGAGAGCCCCTATCTTCAGTTGGATACCCCAGAGGTAAAGGGCATATTCACAGATCTACAAAAAAACGCCGTTATTTGTAGATTTAACGGCTTCTGGCCTAGATCGGATGCTTTGTATCAATGGATACACACGGCATGGACAAAAAACTGCCGGATCCACCTTTGCTCGAAAGGATTCTTCATAGTAGTCTTTCGCGTTGAAGAAGAGAAGGAAAAAGCTCTTACCGAAGGACCATGGTTTTGGGGCAGTGCGGGACTATTTGTTACTCCCTGGTTCCCGGAGTTTGATCCAAACACCATGGTGGTGTCAAAAATGCCGGTATGGGTAAGGTTACATAATCTTCCGATGCATTTTTGGCACTTTTTTTCCTTAGCAGCAATAGGGAATACCCTCGGAAGAATGTTAAAGATTGATACAGAGAGACATTTAAAAGGAATCTTTACCTTTGCTAGAATTTGCGTCGAGGTAGATCTCAGTCAGGGGTTACCAGAAAGCATCATCCTGAATTTCAACAATACTCAATGGAAACAACCGCTGGATTATGAGAACACAGCATTCAGATGCAGGGGATGTCAACAAACAGGCCATCTGTTCAATGCATGCAAAAGCCTTAACAAGAACAAGCCACAACAAAGGAAGCACAAAGGATGGCAGAATATAGACAATGTCATAAAGAAGAAGTCCGCGGAAACGAAAGCCCCCATAGTATCAGAAGACGCAGAAACAGAAGCAGAGGAGGATGATACCACCATAGAGGAGGTTGATCTAGAGACCCAGAAGGAAAATACAGCAGCCAACAAGGAGCTACAGCCTCATTCATCTCAGGCAGAGACCCAGCAAAACCAGACAGAGATGAGAAGCGTGGATCAAAGCATGGGAGGCATCAAACGGCAGCATCACTCAGATACTTCAGATTCAGATAAAGAAACAGGACAACAGAATGAAACAACCCAGTTAGTCATTGCCTCGACCGAGCCCACTGTGGGAGAGTGGCGCAAGGTTGAAAAGAAAAAGGGGCGAAAAACCTGAAGCGTGAGTTTCTCTCACTGCCGGAAGTCAGGTTTTTCCCTTTTTTTCGTTCTCTTTTCTCTTCTCCTGCTTATTCTTTGTGCACGTTAGTTTACTAACGCTGCGAGCCCATGTGGCATCATACTGAATGCTTCATTGCATGTGCTAGTGTAACTTTTCATTAAATTTTTAATAAAAGGTTACCGTTTTTTTCCTTGGAAAAAAAAAAAAAAAAAATTATATATTTTTATTCATTACATTTTTTTTCCTCATAATATATATATATATTTTTTTAATTTTTTTTTTTAATTTTTTTAATTTTTTTTTTACTTTCGGTTACTTTATATCTCTATATAAAGTTATATAAGATTAAGGTGTAAATTGAAGCATTATAGTTATGGCTAGCATTAATTTCTTCCCCTATTACTATTTCTAATTTGTTAATTAAATTATTATTTTACTATTTTTAAATGTGACATTAATTTCTTCTGTTATTACTATTTCTAATTTGTTAATTTAAATTATTATTTTACTATTTTTAAATGTAATGTTACATGATAACATCTCTCCCATACTGAGTTGTAGAGTGCCTTTTGGTGCAATTAATTTAGATTTAATATAACTTAAAAAATTCTATTTTTATAAAATTTAATTTATTACTAAAGTTATGAGATTTTCAAACAATTTAAATTTAATATTTATAGCAACTCTTACCAATTTAAATTAGAAATTTATCTCTCTAAAGATGATGACCAAGAAATGTAAAATAAGGCTTGTGAAGTTACTTGTAGTTGGAGATTTTCTCTATTGGAAGTCTCACTTAAAAAGGCAAGTGAACACTTTTCTATTAATAATGATATAACCTTTTGGTGCTATTTTGGCTCTTTATTTGCTATTTTACTAGTTTAAATTTAACTATTTTTAATAAAAATATGAGATAAATAATACAAAAGGATACTATATTAGATTTAAACTTTTGATGAATAATATATTTGATTATTTCTTAATGAACAACTCAAAAAATATTATTTTTTCCACATACTTATCACGAGATAGTCACTAAAATTCATTTTTTCACATTTCTCCTAGCTAATATTACACCACATTCACAATGATAAAGATATGTCTACTTTAAATAATTTAGTTATAAATACATAAAAATAGTTGCATAATCTAAATAAGAAACAACAATGCATCACCAAGTCTCTTTGAAAGTCAAACAAATGCCTCTTAATCACCATTATAAATACGGTGTGCTTGATATGCTCTGGATGCACTGGAGCGATCATATTTACCAAACACACCACAAAATAATATTTAAAAATATTGTTATAGCTCGATGTGTTTGATAAAGTGAACATTCTGTACCAGTGCGCTAAGGTTATACTTGTGGAACGGTGCGTAAGTGTGGTGCATGTTATGCTCCTATACCAATAGGTGTCATACTTCATGATTGACTGATAAAAAGCCAAATATGTTCATCTTTTCCATGCTGCAAAGGTTCCATATTTTCATAAAAAAATCAAAAAATTTAAAAAATGAAAAGAGGGTATGCCCTAAAAGAAAGATCAAAGGGCAAAAAGAATGACTTGGTCAAAAAGAAAGAAAATGAACCCCAAAGGAAAGACCAGGAAAGTGTGCTAGCCTAAAATGCCACTACTATCCTATTTTTTGCAAAGAAGTTCAATGTGTGCACTTAGGTGACTTCTGTCATAGTTGATGGATGGCCAAACAGCTTAATCTTGGTCAGTCCATGTTTGAATTTCTTGTTTTAGAGGTAGAGAATGAAATCTGTGCAAACAGTTCAAGCTTGACAGATAATTAGTTAGGTAGAGAAGCAACGGTGCTCAACAGTTAAATCTAAGCCCCTGGAAGAAATAAGGGCAGACTTAGATAGGATTGCAACTGAAAGAAAAGAATAGAGTAAGGGTTTGCTAGTTCAAATGCACCCAATCAAAAGGAAAAGAAAATGTTAGGTGTAATAGGCTGGGTAGGCAGTTTTGATGTTGTAGAAGCAGGTTTGTGAGCAAATTTGTCTTTTGAAGATGATTCATCTCATGGATATCATAAAGCATCATGTTAACTATGTGGTCACAGAGCAGGTGAAGCATGACTAATTTCCCTCCTCATTTATCCAAGGAACATTTACTAACTTCCCCCACAAGGACATTGAGATCTGCTCAGTGCTCCTAGTTCACTTCATTTCATGAGAAAGACTAAGTGAAACTCTATTTCTACTTAGGATATCAAAGCCACATTTCTTGTGTAAAAATGTTTTCTTCCATTATGATAAGTCTCCAAAATTCATGATTGGATCCCTTTTTATTTCCCTAAGCCTAAGTTTTACTTTTTAAACTTAGTGTCTTGATCAAACCTACCTTTCATATTAACATGCTAACTTTATTATATAGTTCCTATATAATGTTTTCCCTGCCCCTATTATATAAAATACATAAAAACACCAAGAAAACTAAATATCCCGCCCCCGGCTATACTATAAGCCATATGGTATTATACAATCGGAGTTAAAAGGTTTAATTGAAACCTTTTTAATAATCCATGGCTGCGTCGTTTAAAAGGAACTAATAAACATTCGGTTGATTAATTAACTTAACCCCTGCAGACCCCAATAACCACAGGTTATACCTGCCCACGTTGAAAAACATTAAAATAATGGCGGACCCCGTGTCGTAGCCCTCCGCCAGTTTCTTTCACCGCCAACCGTCAGATCATAGTCCACAGATCCGACGGCTCCGACGCATATCGCAAGCCCTTTTGTGTCAATTGATAGCGCTCAGGGAACAGTGGTTTTTCTGCCGTACCCTAGGACAAGTGGCAGGCGCCCAGTATGATCGTTCCCCCCCCCCCCTCCAATACCACCATGGCCCAAAGGCGGTGCGGGGGCCAAACCGCTTACTGCCTATGCTCCCTCCCCGCTGATGTCACCCTCGCGTCATCCGACACGTCATCCACCACCTCACCTCTGCATCATCCGCCGTGTCATCCGCCACGTCACTGCCAAGTCAGCCTCCATACCCCCGCTACATGACAAATGTTGCGTCATGCTGACGTCACCTGACCGAAGCGCGCCAAAACCCGCCAAAATCAATTTTTTTGTCAAAAAGGCGTAAAAACGACGTTTTTGTTCATTTCTGCTCATTGTCTCTCCGCGACCTCTGCATGCTGTTTCACGTCCAAAGTAGTGTTTAAACACACCGTCTGCCACCAGGCCAAATCAAGCCTGCAAACTGGCCTTCTAGCTCAGTCCACCACCTACATTTTGCACAGGGCGCTCAATAAAATAGGTATTTACCTGAATTTCGCTCCCAAACCCCATTTTTTTAGTTTTCTTTGCAAAATTTCCCGGAGAACCCAAATTTGAATTAAAAACCATGCTTCCTTCAAACCTGCGCACTATAACTACTGTTGTTGCCCATTTTTACCGAGAAATCCCTCAAACTCTGTCTCCCTCTGCAAATTCTGCCCACTAAGCTAAATACAAATCGGTCTCTGCCTACAAATTCTCTGAGGAAACCCCCAAAAACTGTCATTTTACTTATTGTTGCTGTAAAAACCTAAACTCCAGTGGCCCTCAATGTTGCCCCCCTCAATGCACCTCACAAATAATTAGAGTGGTTTCCCTTAGTTGATAGGGACTTCCAAATACAAGATTTAATTGGTGACAAAGACCATCTGCAAGTATTTTGTGAAATTAGAAACAATTACCTAAACAAAACTAATCTCTATGGGATATGGGAATCCAATCTGCCCATATACTATCTCCCCTCAGTAAATGTATTCCCAGATATAATCTGCCTGTGTTGTGCCAACTATGAGCCTACTCAAAGAGCAGTCATGACTCCATCTGGAACTGTCCTTTTTCATATAACTCTTGAGTCCATAAATGAAATGGTGCACTTTAAACCCACTCAGCCTCTGGCTCCTCTATCCATGAAATATTTGCTGGACCAAGGCTCTAAATTATCCACTACAGAAATAGGCTGGATTGCCAAGATATTCATGAGCCCAGATTGCCAGCCCAGAGATTCACCTCCTTTTCACCATGTCTGGTTCAATGAAGCTGGAAGATTCGTTATTGATATGATATCCTATGTCCTAGGATTTAAGACAAGCGAGTATGTTGATGAGACCATTTTAGCTCTGATGTCCATATTTATTCCAGGACATCCTCCTGTTGTCAATTTTGACTTTGCTACTTTCATTTCCAACAAAATCCATGAACAATTCATGAGTCTAAACAGAGAAGGGGTCTTCAAGTATACATCATATATATATCATCTGTTCTTATACTATCAAACAAATAGTTTTCAGGTCCCTATCAGGAAATTGGATGCTAAAGGAGAAAGGAGGTATGTGATATTTTGGACCTCAGTCTTCCATCAAGTCCATAATTCTCCTTACACTTACTGTGAATTCATTGATTTGTTCATATACCCTGTCTCCTCTCTACTGATGAGAACTCCTCCTCCCAGACTCTCTGGTGACATGCAGAAAATTTTACAGCTCTCCAAAAGCTATAAAATAGGTGACTGGTACTTTTACCAGAATCACACTGAGATCAGGATATATGGCTGTGAGCTATGCCCCTATAAGCTGCCAAAATATGTGCCTATGAGATTGTTTGCTCTTGAATACTTCAGGAAATTTATTAGCTCAAATTTGACTCATTTTTATGCTGCCAAGAAAAAGGCTCAGCTGAAATTAAGAAACCAATTAGGCCCCTTCATCATTAACAAAAAGGAAGGATGGAAAGATGCTGAAAAGATATTGAGTGAACAACTCAAATTAAAAAGGAGCTTTTGGTGGGTACCCTATGACCCAAATGGATTCATCTGTGATAGAAAGATAAAAAATAGGCTATCAGGCTATGATCATTGTAGAATCCCTGAATTAGAGCAGTATGCTAATCAAGATGAGTGGGTAGAGGGTACAATGGTAGAACAGATTACTGAGGAAGAAACGATGGAACAAAATGAAAAATCTTGAAAAGACTCTTGACCTGGACTCTTTTGGACAGGTCTCTTTCAAATTGCCTCAACAAATCGGAGTGGGCACATCATCTGCTACAACTTCACAGCAACTAGCCCAAGAAAGCACTACACCCGCTGCAGGGACATCAAAGGGTAAAGAAGTGCTGGATTCAGAGCAGCACATAATAACAGATCAGTTGGCATCATCAAAACAGCAAGGCCAAGGGCAAATTCCTCCTGCCCAGACCAAAGCACCAGAGGTACTAGCATTGCAGACTCCTCTCAATGAGGAAAAGGGCAGAAAAAGGGATCGAGAAGAGGCCACACCTGTAAGTGGGCCAGCAGAGCAACCAGAGGCAAAGAGGCAGAGAGTGGATCCTCTGCCTGAAGAGGAAGTTATAGAGGAGATCACAGAAAGTCCAATAAGTGAGAGGGAAACCAGCCCACAGACATCCCCAGTGGTAGAAACATCCACCAGCTCTCATGGACAGCAATTGGGGAAACAACATAGTGTGGAAATTTCCTCAGCATGGCCACAAAGCAAGTAGAGTTCTGATATTAAAAGAACATTCACAGACATCAAGGCACAGAATGAGCCAATAAGACTACAACTTTATGATCAATTTCTCAAAATGACCCCTGCCAAATAGCAAAGGTTGATGTCTGCATATGACATTAAGGAAGGAAAGATGATCTTAAGCCATTTCAAGCCTAAAGTGCAGTAGCCACAGTCAGCTGCTGATTATATTAGAACGAATCTGGAGGCTCTTGCCAAAGACATTCACCCTATGGACTAGATTGAGTTGCACAAGCAAACTGGTGAAATGGTCTACTCCACATTGGCAGACAAAGCCATACTAGCTCAATAATTGCAGAATTCATTAAACAACACATCTTCCCAACTAGAGTTGGAAAAGGCATCTTCTTTGGCCAAGGACAACATGATAAAGTCCTTGGAAGAAATTATCATTGATCTGGGACATGATCCCAAGGATGCCAAGGGAATAAAAGCACTAATGAAGAAGAAAGAGGATGACATAGCTTCCCTCAGGAAACAATTGAAATTGCCAATTACTATGCATCCAAAAACCACAGAAGTTGTGCAAGAGAAATTAGAAGAAGACATGATGGATTTGCTAATAAAAATGAATCAAAGACTAAGTGAAATAGAGAAGGCTTTGGAGAAAGAATTACAAGAAAAGCAGGGAGTGTCGACCTCCTAGCCATCTCAAATAGCTCCAATAGTTACAACTGCTCCTCCTACAGTTACAACAATAGTCCCTCCTACTATCCCAGCATCAACAGCACCAAGTACTTCAGTAAAACAACAGCAGGCAACAACACTACCATGACCACTGAGGAAATGATAAAGGCTATGGAGGATCTAAGACTCCAAGTATCAGAATTAAAAGATGCTAAAGAGAAATTGGCCAAGTTGAAAATAAGTTATGAAAAATCTAAAATGACTGTGGCAGAAAAAACAAGGGAGATAAAAGCATTAGAGAATAAAGTAAAGGTATTGGAAAAGGACCTCTCTTTAGACAAGCCTCTGGGAGAAATCAGGGGCATTTTGTGGGCAAAAATTGGCCAATCCCTCACTGATATACGTAAATCCATACAAATAATTCATGAGTAGATTGATTTGGTAACAACAGCTCAAGTAGAAATTCAAAAGGCCAGGGATTCATTGGCACACATGCCCGAACAGGCCAATAGGCTAATACTGTTTTTGAACACTCACACCAAGGAAAAGATGGCAGCACTGGATATCAAGGACAGGACTGGCACTATTCTAATTGTCAAGAGAGTTCTGACCATGAGGAACTTCATACAAAATCTGGAGAGGAAGTGCCATGACATGCAAGTGGAGATAAATTCTTTCACACAGAAGTTTACAGCGTTGGAGGAAAAGGGTCTGCCCAGTTTATTAACCTATGACTATAGACTGATGACACATGAAAACTATGCTCACAGGTTGAATACATATGTGGATAATCAAGTTACAGCATCATCAAGTTCTGCAGGAGAGAAGGCACTCCCATCTAGACAGAGCCTGTATGACAATTTAGAAAATCTGTTTTTTATTGAGCATGAAGTGAGACATCTTTTCATAGTCCAGCCTACTTTCTTCAGGTACACAGATGCTGATGAAACTCTAATAAAAATGCATAGACACCAATTACCAGATGACCAGTGGTGGAAAAGCATGTTAGAGATCCTGTAGGCATATCTCTGATTTCTTTATATCTTTTGGAAATCAAAAGTTCATGTCACGCACCATAAAGTGAAAAACAGGAAGGGACGAGAATCAAGCTGGAGCAACAACGTATTAAAGACGGTCCAGATACAGCCGAGAGAGCCGACACAACAGCGTGCAATATTAGTGGAAATTTCCATCGGCCGACTCACTGAGAAAATAGTCAACACACCTTACCAACTAAGCCGCCAGCACAGTAGCATTCACTTCTGCATTTATTTCTTCCTGTTCCCAAAATCATTTACTTCTCCTATAGAGTAGGTAGAAGAAGTTATTGCTAGATATTATCTCTTTGAGATATTTTGTAAACATTTTTGTACAAATACCTCCCCAAGTAAAGTATTAGGGGTTGGTGATACATTTCTAGAACTGCGCTATAATTTTGAAAACTATTCTGAATAAAAGGTTGCTGGAATGCCATATTGCTGAACTCTCTGGTTGTGGATTTAATGGAAGAGGACCATGTTGCAGAATTCTTGAATTATTTCATGGATCAATAAGTCTTTTTAACTCATGTTTTACAGTTTCTGTGTTTTTATATATCATCTATGTTCATAATCTTAATAACAGGAAAAAAGAATAACCCAGAACTTACTTAACTGTACTCTGTGTTCAATTTTTGTTATTATTTATGTTTTCTTCAGAATTAGCATAAGCAGGAATTCTTAATTGCTCCTATTTCCATGGTTCTTACATCTTGAATATAGCTGAGGAATTCTTAACTGCTCCCTGACAATATTCATCCACTTTCCCTCTATCAACATGATGAAGGATTCTTGATTGCCCTTCACCCCCTGACTCCATTTCACCTGATTTCAGCTTACAGTTTTTTCCATGGTTAATTGCCTTGCTCTTTAGTTCCCCCCTCTGTCAAAGAAACCATATCCAACAGTTCATCTTCATACAATCCATTAACCCAATGTACTGAACTTCTCATATTTCGCACCCCTGTTCTATTGAATGTCACCATCCAAAAATCAAACAAACCTTTGTGCTTCATAACTAGCCTAATATACCCTAAACAAAGCTAAATCATAAAGAGAGAGCCTTCTCTGGATGCAGATTGGCTAGAGCCTACATCTAAAAGATTGGTTAGTGGTTACCTCGGCCGTATTCCCTTTTCTTACAACTTTTGGGGGACAACCTGAGTGATAATAGTGCACCTCTATGAAAATTTAAATTTGTGAACCAATAGTTGTGCGTCATACATGTGTGCACACCGATGTAGATGCAGTTATGTTTGATAGTGTGCCGAAGATTATGTATGACTGTGTTTCCAAAGTTATGTTTCCAAAGTTATGTTTCCAAATTAATAAATACATTTTACATTAATAAAGAAAAATGTATGTTATGTATGAGGTTGATGTATTTTATTTGTCAATCATGTTGCAGAGATGTCAGCTAAGGGAGTAGCAACAAGAGCAAGAGAAAATGGAGGACCCATACAAGAGGGAGGGAGAACACCTAATTATTGTCCTACAATACACACTCCAGGTGTCTTAGCTGGATCTCATAGGTCCTTGCTACAAATCTCCATGACGCCATGGATTTAAAAAATGGAACTGTGAAAATTTTATACTTTCTTAAACATTATCGGTTCAAATGGTAAAATAAGAGTAAAATTAGAAGGAAATGGTATGGATAAAAGATATCTCATTAGGGTTTCATGGATCTTATCACTCACACACCAAACACTGTGAAAACTTGTAGGCGTGCCTTTTATGCCAATGTCGTAATGTATAGTTGATGTCCTTCAAATCGATGATGTGATGTATATGGCTTAGGCTCATGACTTTCAATGACATGATGTATATGGCTTGGGCTTGTGACCTTCAATGATCATTTTGGGTAGGATATATTTTAATAATATATCACACATAACACCTTATTATGTAGCCTTATTAGTTATTATTATCGAACTTATAAAGACATGTCTACTTTAAATAATTTACTTATAAATACATAAAAATATATATTTATTTTACATAATCTAAATAGGAAAGAAAAATGCATCACCGAGTCTAATTGAAAGTCAAACAAATGCCTCTTATTTATTTTGAACTAAACAAGAAGAAAGAACATGTGAATCGATTAATAAACCAATAAGTATATAAATCGAACTAAATCTTCAATGTCATTTCTAAATTCACTATTTTTGTTCTAATTTTCCTATTTGAGAAGGGTTGTGACCGTGAATCCTTATTATCATAGATATTGCCACAATTGGAAATACTTAGTTTTAAGCAAAAAATGTTTCCACTACAAAAAAATGTGTAGAAACATTTGTGAATCTTACCAATTTTATTATAAAATGCCAACAATACGAATACAAAAAAATTTAATTAGTGAAATAAAGAAAACAAAAACATACAACAATAGTACAAATGATGAAATAACATAAGTACATATCACTCTCCATTGTCATCACGCTTATTATCTTCCTCGCTTGGCATGATAACACTGTTGTTATCAAAAACATTTTTTTATATAGGGTCGTGTCTTAATACGAACCGCCCATCCCTATCCAACACATCTAAGTAAAAAAGCAGCTGGTTGCAATGTTTTAGGAAAACACAAGTCTCCCTAGCTTCATGCCACATCTTTCTAGGGTTGATAGATATAAGCCCACTATCGCGATTTTCCTTTACATTATTCCAATCAAAGGTGCTCCATCACTTGCACTTAAAAATAACACATTGGAATGAATAGAAGTCCACTTGAATGATCTCTTGTATCTTTCCAACGTAACCTAACATCCCCTGCATTAGGTTTTGATTGTGGTGGCTAGCACAACTAGATTGGTCGAACTCGACTTCCACTCCATAGTCTCGTGTCATGCATCCATCATTGGAATCCTCCATGTGAAAATTATGTCCTTATGCCCACATAGATGGGAAAAAATGCACCTATAAAAAGTGAAAGAAATCACAGTGTCATATGCCTAATAACCCGAACATAATTAAAAATATAACATATATATAGATGTTATAATTCAAAGGTGTAGTGTCAAGTTAAAACTATACATAAATAGATTAATATTACCAAGTTGTTGCACCCAATCCCTATTTTTAGCGCATCCTCTTCAACACGCAGGTAACGACCAGATGCACTGTACTTCTCGCTGACTTGATCAATAACCCAATGTTTAGGGCATGCCATTGGAATATTTTCTTTTAAATGATCAGGATAAGGCACACTTCTATCATTCAACCATTTGAATTCTTTCCTATCATTGTCCCATTTCCTACTCTTATATTCATATAACGTGACCCACAGTTGTGTCACTTCCATATTGTAAAGAATGAATTTGTTGATGGCTTTAGTTTTTGAATTTGCTGATGAAATCAAACCAATTATATATATATAGTACATATGAGATCAATTTATGTATTAATATGAAGTTCAATGTGAATAGTTATTGTGTAGTAATTTGACAAATGATAAGCCTACACTTACTCTTTATCACATGCCTCAAAACCATTTGTTTCGAGAAGATCCCCTTCTCTTTTGTCTTCATCCCCTTTGTCATCCCAAATCGCTGCACCTAGTGTGCTGTCGATATTCTTGATGTACTCATTGGAATAATAGAAAGAATCATACGATATATACCCATCTGCCATAGAACCCTTGGAGTTTTCCATTTGTTGAACAAAACCTTTCAATTTCTTCATGTACCTCTCTAAGAAGAACATCCAATGACAAGAAACCACCCCAACTAATTCAACCTCATCTACTAGGTGAATTAGAAGATGAACCTGTAAGTCCATGAAACTCGTCGACTGTTCCTTCTCAAACATACAAATAATATCAACTATATCTTGATGCCACCATGGAATGCAAGGCATATGAATCTCCTTTGATGTGATCCAACGTACAAATGAAGATAATTTAGATATGGCATGCCATAGGTCCTGGGAGAAGTCATGGTTCAAACACCCACACACGAGGAAAGGATAATAACACTGCACAATAAATAGTATATTATCAAAAAAAATAATTAAAAAATATCCCATTGACATACATACTCTTAGAAGGTTCAAATGGTCATGCGATTTCAACTCTGACAAACGGTCTTCCAAAGTGAAGAAACGTCGTAGTGAAGACACATATAAAGAAGGCACCCTCACATTCATTATAACTTCCTTTGCCAAAGAAAGATCATCTTTCTTTATAATCTATGGGACATCACCTTCTTTGAAAGACCAAGAGGAACCAGCCTCTCCTCTAGTTGTTTGTCTTGGCTAATGTTTCTTTTTAGTTTTTGAAGAAATAAGGTCTCTTATCACAACCAATGTGTCACTTTATTTCGTTGATATGTTCCTCCATAAAGAATATGAAACAATTTTAAATATATGGATGTGATCTAGTAAGTGGGAAATCTTAAGATGCTCCCAATATGGGAGCTCCTAAAAGGAAAATTTCCTTTACATCGCAATGGTAAACTCTCAACATAGGTGTTGAATAATTCTGGATCATCGAACATAGGCTCCCCATTTGAATCTAATATTTCTGCAAACTCCTTCTCCTTCTCTCTCTGATATAATCAAAGCCATTCAGATGGTGTCATTATTTAGGGTCTTTGGGTTCTCTCTGGTTTACCATTGGAAGTAGATGTTGCTCTTATGTAAGGGTTATCTTTTGGGAGGAATACCCTAGAGCAGTGATACACTGGCTTTCATAGGTGGTCGGACCACCTACGAAAGAGAAGGTCTGCAAAATGTACATCCATTATACCCTTTTGTTACAAGTCCTGCCTACTTATGGATGATTACTCTGGTGAATTTAGATGTAGTGGGAATTATATAGGTGGTTGATTCAACTATTCTTTGTATTTTTCCTCTCTGATTCTTGCTCTTAATGCAACATTATCTCGAGTTGACATTTTAGTGGGGTGCACTAGAAGATGGTAGGTGGGTTGCTTATCATCACTTGAATCCTAATTTTAAAAAATATTGAACACCATTAGTACAATATCAATGATATTAGTAAGAATGTCAATGCAATTGGTTTGTTTAAATTACATTATACCAAAAAATTATTACCATCATTGATTGAGGATTGCGGCTGGAAGATTCCATGTTCCAATTGGCAGGGTGAAGAGGTTGTCCATTTTCATCTACCAACTACTTGCGATATACTTTTCCTGATAAGAGCTTTCGACATTTTTAAAATGGAGGAATATTTTTTTCATTTCAATTTGATTCTGAATCAGGATTCTGCAAATTCAGATACATTTTTATTCAAATTGACATGGATTAAAAATAAATAATTTCAATTAGATAATCGAAATATAAATAACATCTAAACTTACTGGAGATGGAAAAGGATAACTTCGTGAAGGAATTTAATCAACAATATGGAATGTGTTGGGATTTGAAGAATTGGCCATTTGATATTATTGAGGTTTTGTCCCTGCATTTGAGAAAAATCAGAATTTGTTTTTTTTGTGCATATCTAAAATTAATCTCGAGAGCCATATAACCACAATTTGAATTTCAATATAGGTTTCAAACCATTTTTCAGTAATAAGGAAACTTTAAGCAAAAAATATATACAATCAAGTATTGTAATTCATGTTGATGCATCCTAAAGCATACTTTGAGATTAATATGCCATTTTATGTGAAAATAAAATTTTAGATAGTTTTTAAACCTGAACAGTGCACTTATCATAAGAAAGCTCATTGATGCGTTTAAATAATACCAACACTGGGGCATTTAAAAAATACCCACACCGTTTTCCGAGATTTTGAAAAAAAAGATGTCATCATACCAGTGCTCTTGTACAAAAATGCACGAATGCATTTTTAAAAAAAACAACACCGCTACGCACCTGTTTCCAGATTTTAGAAAATAAAAACAAATTCAAACAACTCGGTTCTCTTATAAAAATTAGAGCACTGATGCTTTTAAATAGAAACCACACCGTTGCGCTTAAAAATTAATTGCACCATTTCAGGATTTCAAAAAAAAAATGAAATTGTATCATGTTTGTGCATTGAAAAAATTTGGTGCCCCGAAAATGCCAGTGCGCTTTTTCTATGAACACACCGATGCACTTCACTATCAAATGCACCAATGTGTGGAGAAATTGAAAAAAATAAACATGATTTTTTTTTTCTAAATTAAAAAAGAGAAATAATTGATTTTTCGAAATCTAATTTCATAAAGTCTTTTAAATAGTGCAAGGTTATTCACTATTTCATTATTTTACCCAAAATTTCAAGGGAGTGATTAGTGAGAGAGACATACCATGAGCACTATGCATCAACAAAATACTTTGGAGCAATGAAACTATTTAGAAGATTAGAAGTTGGAAGGTATGGTGATTCACTCAAAACCCCGCATAATAAAATTTTTAAATTTTATTGTTTTTTAATAATAAAAAAATTTACAATTTATGTTAGGGTTTTATTAAAAGAAATATCATTTGCAAGAGATACATATTGGGAGAAATGTGGAGCAGAAAAAATATTTTGGAACCGCAGAAAGACTAGAATTTGGGAAAAACAATGGATGAGAAGAAAATAGTAGGGTGAAGATGTAGAAAGAGAGGGATTCGAGCCCTTAGTAAGAAGAAGCCTACATAGCAGTTCCAACACTACGCCTTGAAACACTCGACCATATTTCCTATGAGATCTCTTGGTTCTAATTAAAAAAAATGAGTCAATTGCAACTTCCTTACAAATTCTTTTTGTTCGAGTACGAACTTTTCAATCTTTCGGAAATAAATAGATAATAAATAAGGTAATGATTCAATCCACCCAAGAAAGACGGAAGGAAATTTTCTCCAACTTCCTCCTAAGTTAGGAAATCCTCAATCATCCCTGTTAATATGATGTATTCGAATCACCTAATCAATAATTTAAGACAAATTAATTGATGCATTCTTGCAAAAACCAAGATTCACTTTATTAGGCATTCAACGAGAGCTATGGGAAAATAAAACACCTTTAAGTAGGGTTAAAACATTCACATGGTTAGTAAATGCATGAATGTGATGTAACAAAAAATTCACAGTTCCTAATGGAATTGGTAACAAAGCCACTTTGGAACCTACTGTCACCAAATCACAACCTCCCTTGGTTAAGTTGGTATTCATTGTTGCACTAGGAGCTGTTGAACCAGGTGCTAAAGCATGAGTGTTTTGTATCCATTGGGAAAAGATAGTTTGTAATTATATAGCAATATCTAAGAACATATCTTGAGGATGTCATAGAGTGCTCATAGTATTGTTATGAATCTACAGACCAAAACTATGGAAGCCTAAGAATATACATACCGAGTTGAGGTGTGATACAACTGCATCACAATGTCTAAGAACACAATCTAATAAATTTTTGTATTGAGTAGTTGGGTCATAGTCTTTTACCATAAAAATTGTTGCATGTGCAGCAATGCCAACTATGATAAACCCACCAGTCAACATATGATGTGTGAACAAAGAGAGTTGGGTACCATAGTCAATAGGTAAGTATGGTTAGGGAGGCATCGAATACATGTGGTGAGCTACAAAAATAGTTAAAGATCCTAACATAGCTAGGTTAATAACTAATTGAGCATGTCATGAGGTAGCTAATGTCTCGTAAAGACCCTCCTAGAGAAATATCACGATCCCATCTTCCCTTCATTATTTTGAACGTGAAAGAAGAATATTTCTTCTTTTGTATCGACCCTTTGTCTATTCACCCATGGACGATAGTTATTGTTTTTCCGTATTATAATTTGGATTTCAAATAATACAATTTTACAGATTGGTTGATAGATCCCACATTATTCGAGTTGTAACAAATGACCATAAACATTAACATGGTTCGGTGTAAATGGAATTTATCAAGATCTATCTTGAGGTTTATTGTATGTTTTATCTTGAGAAATATCCATGAGACAACAACCGTGAATGAGAGGATCATTTAAGAAGGGAAAATAAAATGGATTCGCATTCACAAACATAATAATTCCATAGGAAGAGGAAGAATATCGTTACTCTTAGTACAATAATAATTGATCATTGTAAATTCTCTGGACTATTTCAATATTCATAGAGAACATATCGTAATGGTTGCAAGGAGGGAGCATCTCGCATCCAACAATGAAAGGTTTGAACCAAAATTTATGGATGAATAGAATAGGGTATTCGTGCATATGATATATAATTTGAATGCACGAATTTATCCTCCAAGAATGGAAATATTGAGTGGATTGACCAGAAACTCTTCCATTCATTCATCCCTTCCACAAAATATTTTAACCGTATAGAGAAAGGAACTTCCAAGACCAATGTCAGTTTTTTCTCAACTTGCTCAGATCCAAACCATTAGGGCCCCTTAGGGGTTCCAACCAAGGAGCAAGGAGATCCCAAAAATTAATTGTTTCCCGTCCAAAGATAATTTCTCCAGTCGAAGAATGAATAAGGTATTTACCTAAACCAGTAGGTCCTTGGGTAGACTCCACACTAGCTCCAAGAAATTGGTATCTAACTAAAAAAATAAACGCTTAGGCTTGAGAGGGAAGGTATGGTGATTCACTCAAAACCATAGATATAATTTTTTTAAAATTTTATTTACAATTTATGTTATATTTATTCATAATTTAGAAAAATAAATTTAAAACCTTGTATAATAAAAAAACTACTATAAATTTTACTAGTAATTTTTCTTACAATATATGTTCCTAATTTTTTTCTTAGGCTTGGTAGATCCTTTTCATTCCATTTTCAAAAATAGGCAAGAAATGCATAAATATCATCCATGGTCATATGGCCTCAAACTTCCCATTTGGAAACCAGGTTTGTTGGTCATCTGACTGCATTATAGGCCATCCAAAATCTAAAAAGTTTGAGAATGGCTAGTAAAGCATTGCAAACCTGAATGTATTTATACTTCCTACTAACTATGTCCCTATGACATGAGAAACCTATTAATTTAATATTCATCTATACATATCAAAATTAACTGTCCCAACTAAACAACAAAACACTAATCATCTGAAGACTCAATTGGAGCTCAATCTTTAGCACTAGATCCCGACAATTGAGTTTGAGGAATGTATGGAATGTGTATCTCTATGCAGGGTAACATAACATTTTACTGTTGTATCTCACGTTGAATAAGATGAAATTCCTTGTGGATTTCCTGAATTCCTATAGCTGGCTCGACAACCCCTGCAAGAGATGAAGATAATGCTTTCTCTAAGAGGTTTTTCGTCATCCATAAGAGATATAATGTCTATTGGTATTGTGTTCCATGACTTATGGTATGTCAAAGGTCAGGAATAAGAGTTTTCCACTCCTCAAGCTTGACCTCTTGATTCGCAATCCGTTGACCCGCTTCTTTTTCCCAATCTTCTATTATTTTTCTTACCTGAGAGTGTGTGCTAGACTGATAAGATTCAACACTATTTTTAATACGGTCCTGAGTCTTTCTGTGGCAACTGTCTATGGTTGGCCTAGATTGGGACTCTCTCTTCCATTCATGCTGCTTTTTCTACGACCACGACCTACTTTGGCCCTTCGTTGTTGGACAGTAGTCAGCCGATCCATAGAAAGAAACCGAAAATTAAAATACTGAGAAATGTAAAGACACATTGAAACTAATAACTCCCCCCTTAGCAGGTGTTTCCCTATAGCGAACCACAATATTAGTAGGCAACTGTAAAGGCCACCAAACAGTATGAAGGTGTGGCCCTATAGAAGTGATAAAGACAATTGTAATTGAGACAATAACATTAGAATGAGCCCCATGAAAAATGTCTTTCTGCTTTTTCGTATGTCTCTTCAGATTTCCATCCACATAATTCCCATGTAGACCAACCCCGGAGTTCCCACACAGACCAGGAATCAAGGTAATGACTAAAGAAAAGAAGCATATGGGTAAAGCCTCAAGACCCATCCAAGAATGATCATACCAAAAGCGATGTAAATTACCCGAGGAGTTGGGATGAAACCCCCAATCCTTGACAACCTGAATGGTGAACTTGATGAACTAGAAATGCATATGGACACAACTAATCATAGAATTGAGACAAGTAAGGAGGATTCAGGGGCCATGCCGTAGGGTTCCAAGTAAACCATCAACATAGCCAAACTCTATATATCCTACGAACAGATACATTATAGTTCCAAGCTAGGGTCTCAAAACCAACTATACCAGCCAAAGACCAAACGCACCCAAGAAAATTACAGTGAGAGTATGATATAAGGGTTTGCTTATATAAAAATACCCGCAAGAATCGCTTATATGGAGGAATTATAAATAACTTGTTGCTTGGAGAACCTCGTTCTTCTCACGATAGCTTTGGCCAGGAAGACCTGAATTCCCAAATCAAATACCTAAGAAACTTATCATATAACTTTTGGAGAATCTAGATAACAAGATTGCATGCCTACCCAAAAGATAATGCTTGAGGATATTCTTACCATTCACCACCTTACACATGGGAGAGAATGAATGTGGGTAGCTCCGTACCGACAAAATCTACCCGATATTCAAGACCATGTCAGAGGCATGGATCCTACCACTGCTAACATGTCTCTTGTCAGCCCAATCACGGGGATCTTTGTTCCTCTTTAAATTTAATTAAAATAAAAAAAATCAAACAAAACAAAACAAACCAAAACAGAAAACAAACAAAACAAAACAAAAAAAATCGATATTTACCTTAAACCCTTGATTCTTCCTACAAAATTTCACCTTAGGGTTTAACTACTTCTACCATTTCACAATTAGGGTTTTTCAATTTAGGAATTTTAGATTTAACGGGTTTGTGTAGTTACTAGAAATTTTAGAGCTCTCATCATGGAACTCCTTTCTTCAATCTCCTATGCAAAAATATTCTCTTTTAAAGAAGGTAAGAGAATTCTCAATGATGGTAGAACTCTCTCTACAGTGAAATGGAAGATTGCTTGGGGAGAAATTTTTCCAACATAATTTTCCTCTTTGTTTTGATCTTCCAATGGCCTGTTTATATAGAATTTTAAACTCCTCCTTCCTTCCCTTAGCTCATTAATGAGAAAATGACTTGAGAGAAGGGTAAGACGATCCTTTATGGGTTGAATATCTCCAAGTCAACTCAAAATTAGTTGTCCTTGGATGGTACATGTTAGGGAATCCAAATTCAAACTCTATGAAGTGGTCCCAGATTATTGACTCAAACTTTGGTTAACTTGTGAGAGTATCGAAGAAACAACCGTGTGATTACTAATTTCTGCCTTTGGAGTGCTTGCACGGTTTGATTTTTTAAATTGGACCTTGGAATTTTTTTTTATTTTTTATTTTCGTGTTGTCTTCAGGTGGAAAATATTCACTTGTACATGTTGTTGCTGGACTCTGAGTGTCATCTGACTTGTACATATTTGTGTACTATTTTTCCATATTAACAGTTGCCCCAAGATGCATGAGGTTAGGAGTAAGCGTATAACCAAAATACATCACATTTTTTTTCGTTTGACTGTGGGTCTAACATGCTTATTGAGAGAGATTAGATCATTGTAGAGATGATTGGGGAGGTATCCTGATTGAGAACTCATAGATAACTAGTGCTCTGAATAAATAATGATACAAATGTGTCTATATGAAGTGGGAACGTCCCATGCTCATTGTGATTACTATGACTATCATACTACAAATATGCAGGAAATAATCCTACTAAATCAATGATGTGGTAGTTGACACGTTGATAAATTATGAAAATAACTACTTTCACCCTTGGGGAATTTTTTGAAAATCAAGATGCTCTGGATGTCCCCATGCATATAAGGTAAAGTACTGCTGAAAGGGGATGTGCCTGGATGCATGGGTCTTCAACTAAATGAAGGAAAGTGAGAAAAAACAATGTATGCTACTACCCTCACATTAAAACTTATGCTGAGGTCAAATGTTAGGGATACCGATGACATTAGTGGCAAAATGATGGTTCCCACTATGCCACCTGAGATTATCCTTATAGGATGGGGGTAATCGAGGTACTTCTTTGATTCTAGAAGATGAGTTTTGGTGTCGACAAAATGAAGCGTCAGTTGTCTGGGATATGTTTCCGACAGATTTTTGATACAAATATTGGTGATGAGAAGGGTCCGTCGACATTATGGTGAGAATTGATAGTATGTAAGGGTATGAAAAAAATTCTCAAGGTTGGAGCATTGATGCAAGCAACAATTGTAAAAAAAATAGTGCTAAAGGAAGTGCCCTTGGTGCCGGTAGGGATTCTATGGGTGGGGTGGCTAAATGATTGTTCTGAATTTCATAGTATGGTGTGATCCAATGGCGATCACAAAAGGGAATATGAGATGGTGAAAGCTAGCTCCAACCAAGGGAAACTTAGGAATGCCACCAGGTAAGTGACACAAAAATATGGGTGAGAATTTTGTTCCTTGAAAATATTTTGTACACTTTCCAAAAGAATATAAAGGTGGTTTGGGATATAAAAACATGGATATCAGTGCCTGAAGAAAACAATGACCTGTGTGATGATGCAGGTGGGTTTAATGTTGCGGGTGGGGGCCCCATTGGTTGGTCTCAGTGTTGGTTTGATGAGGAAGATGAAATGAAACAGATGGTCTACTGCAATATGGGTGAATGGTAGGCCAAGTGTTGCATGCGGTGGTGAATGAAAAGAAGAGAAGTACGAGGTCGATCTTTGATTCATGTGCATAAAATGGCTCTCGGGCTTGGGGGAATGGGCATGGATACCCATAGTGTAAGGTGAACTATAAAATGAGTTGATCCATGTGGGGTAAGTGCTATCGACCACTATGGATGTTTACCATGTGTAAGTGGAAGGTGGTGGTAAACATGGTCGGGATGATGGACCCTATGGTTTATTTAAGAGAAATAATGTCAGAATATGCAAAGCTTCTAGAGGAATCCTATCATGCTAAGTCAAGAATGATGCCTTAACTATCAAATGGTATAGGGGGCATGAGTTTACTAAGAATCATCTGATAACCTGCAACTTCAAAAGGCAATACCCTAAGTGAAAAAATCTATGCATAAAAATATGGGAACTGGAAAGAAAGATGTAACAAAAATACAGGAAGGTGCACCTGAAGGGTTCTTTGAAAGGGTGGAGCTGACACTTCTTTTGCCCAACTGTATAAGCATATGGCCGCATATCAATGTGGTTCTCCATGATGGTAGGAATAATTCCTGGTATCGCCGAGTAATACCATGCAAAGATGTCCCTGTATTCTTGAAATAGGGCTTTGTACGAGTCCACCTCATATGGGGAGCACGATGTCCCTATCGCAATTTCTTAAACTATGCCTAGTTTGATAGATATATCTACCTTGAAAATGGGTGATATATTTGACATGTTCCCTTCCTCAAATGGGTTGGGTGCAGGGATGGGATTTTTAAACTACTATACCTATCCTGGTGTTAGAAAGTCTTTTGTTTCTACTATGAAAATGTTGTGGCTTGGCACATCAATAGGAGTGAATGCATTATTATGTAAAAGGAAGGATCGATGACACATGGAATCCTAGGGACATTCAGGTTTCATGATGACCTAGTATATATTTATCTAAATGAAAAAGATGGGATAAAGGTGCAAGGGGTTGTTGGAGGTCATGAGGATGGTATTGGGGTCCAGAAGTGTTGGTTGAAAAATAAGAAACAAATTCGCTAGTTGCTTCCATGGAACCTAGTGATGTTTAAAATGTGAAAATTGCATGGGTCTGCACAGTCAGGGGTGATACTAGATATGCAATGGGCGAAGAGGCCTCAACACCAAAAATGATGAGCATATGACATAAATCAGGGTTCCTACAATTGAGGAAATGAATCGTATATGATGTTGAGTGTCGTTAGCACAAAGTGGTGGGAGAATCTCGCTAATGGTCTCTTGATGGTGAGTGGGAGAACGTTCCCTGGATAAGTTGGGTGTCCTGGGAGTTCGTGAATTATCTTCTATAAGGGAGGAATGCTCAGGGGTCGCTTGAAAGGCGTGCCACCTAATGCTAACCTATCAAAATGTTTGCAACATTGGACATGTCGATGAACTATGAAAACTGATGGTGCAAATGGTGCATAGATATACTGCCTGTGTTGCAAGTTCTATGTTGATCGTATAAATAGTGTGGGCTACAAATTTTCCTGTGATGTGTGATGATGAAGGGTGACTGGGGCCGTCAGGTGGGGAATTTAATGGTGCGACCCACCTTTTGATCTCAACATTAGATATGGTATGAGGATTTGTGACCTTAATGTTAGGTTGCCATAAATCTATCCTTACTACTAGAAATCACGGGAGGTATTAGAAGTTTCACATAAGATGGGCTTGGGAACAAATGCAACAATGTTTTCACTTGTGCCTAGATTAATTTATGTGAGTAGGTCGCAACACGTGGATCAAAGAGATAAAAATGTCTTTGATATTTCTCAACTCCCAACATTGTTTAATCAAATGCACTGGTTGGTTGCATAAGGCGCAAGTATAGGAAGGTTTTGACGATCCTGTAGAGGGCCAATTTGTCATCCTACTGGAGGCTGAGATGTGTGTGAGGTAGAATGGTATAGGGCACATGGATAAATTGGGTGTGAAGTTTCTTCCTTAAAGACACAAAAAATAGTTTTGGACCCATCATTTTCCACTATTGCAGTGGGAACTAATGGTGTCTCGACATTGGTTTGAGTGAGATCTCCCAATGCATCTCGATACCGAGGGATTTCAAGATAATGATGTGTATAATTTCCATACTCAATGCATATAGTGCATGGGTGGTTAGTGTGAATTTCCTTATTGTGTGTTGGTGTGGCCTATCTTGTGAAGGTGGAGGTGGGGCCACTTGTGCTTTTGGGGCATGAGGAAGATCTTTTAACTCCTCTAACTTTGGACATAGGTTGGTGGGTGCCCAGGTATTTCATATAAGGTACATGGTGGTGATACCCTAGATGAGGAAGTGGTTTTTGTGTCCACCTTCTTACCTTTCTATTTTTCGTTTCTAGTAACACTTGTTGGTATCGATGTAGGTGCAGCCTGTTGCAGGGTGGCTTCCTGAGAGGTGGTTATGGGAATGACACTCGTTGAGGTAACACCTAAGTTTGTGAACATGGCTCGAAGGGAAAAATTCAAGATAGGTATCACGAGAGACATATTTGGCAATGTGAGTGTTGCAAGAACTTGGTGCAAGATAAAAATAGGTAGGGTATATAGGAAATGAATTTGAGTGATTATGTATGGGAAGAACTTTGAATCAGTAGCTAGAACACTTGGGGTTTCTAGAACTGGTTCTTAGGGCTGCGATGCATTAGATGAGCTCATCTTACACACTGGGATTACAGGTGCTAGCTTAATCAAAGGTGGATCACCATGGTATGTGCCAAAGAGAGATGAGGCCTTGAACATCCCTAAACCAACTTCAGTAAAGGATTGGACCAACTCTTTATGGGATCCTACGAAGGGTAACATGCCATTAGGGGTGGTGTATTCCATTTTATTGTAGTATGCGAGTTGATCAATTGTGATGATCTTCCCATCATGAGGGAAAATCATGATGTGAAACATGGAAGATGCCACTGCTTTCATCGCATACATATAGCTATGCCGCAATAATATATTGTATTATAAATGTGCGCGAAGGACTTCTATGGCAATGAGAATTGTTTTGTTAGTAAGATCTACCAGAACATTTTGGAAAAGTCCTATGGGAGTTGAGGGGAACCCATGAAATATTTTGAGTGTTATAGCTGAAGCAGTTAGTTAAGGGGAACCTGGTTTTTGCAAAATGGATTTTGAAATGATACAAGTGGATGCTCCCTCGTCGATGATGCAATGACAAATGATGATATTCTGAATGGTGACCCTGAATTTAGAAAGAGACTAACGATGGAAGGTGTGGTGTAGCATTATCTAAATCGAAAGCCATCATGTGCGAATAAGTAGGGTAAATTGCACCTAATATGGAAATAAGGGATTTCCATTAGGTTGGGCATGTTTGCAAAACCTCCATTGATGACATGACAGATGGAGATTGAGCTAAATCATCGATGATGTTATAACTATGAGCTTCTTTTGAATTATGTCATGTTCGACATAGTGGCCCCTTGACCATATGTGGGATGGTTTATAGAGGGGGTCGAGGAAATGTCAAAGGTGTTGTAGATTTAGTGGTAGTTGATGTCGAGGGATTGGTATCTAGATGGGTTTTGTAATCCCTATTCCACATTTGCAAGAGAATTCCTTCTCCAACCATGTAAATATTGAATTTGGTGGGGTCATTGGAACTGCTTGCAGAAGGATTCAAATAATATTGGGGCAGCTATTCATGCTGAGTATTCACTACTCCCTGGTGTCGGAAAGGATTTTGCATGACAACAGTTTGTTGGTTTGGTCCTCCCTGGCCCTAGATTTTTTCATCCTATTCAATTCAGGGATTTGAGGGAAATGGTGGGTGTAATGGCCATATTCCACGCAAATAGTGCAAGCATTGTTAGTCCTCAGACTAACATTCTTTTTTGGATTTTGTGGGTTGTTGTTGGTATGACCTTGGTTTTTGTTTCTTTTAGGGGTATTTCCCCTTGTCATTTCCCATGGGGGTTGTTGTTGGTTAGTGCCCCCCTACCTAGGTTACCCTTTTTGTTTGTTCTTTCCTTCCTTCTTAGAGGCATTAGGTGGGTTTTCCGTATTCATCCTTTCAAAAGACAATTGTTTTTGTGATAAGGAAGGTTTCAAAAAGTTAACCCCTACATTAGATTGTTCTAGTGGGTTATTTTCTTGGGGTGTTGTAAAAGGAAAGTAAGGATTCCCTTATCCTCAATTGGTGCAAGTGATTTGGGAGGTGGAAGCTAACTCTGAATTACGTGTAGGGTATTGCACACCCTGCATGGGAGGGCGTTGATTACTCTGAATGGTAGGGTATTGCAACGACACAGGTTGATTGGGATAAAATCCCACATTAAGTGAGTTTTGGACTACAGGTGGAGCACCATATGATTGGTAATTGGTTCATCCATTATACATGTTTCCAGACTATTGGAAAGTGTTTATGAGATGATTTTGCTTGATGTTTCCAATAAAACGATCTACAGAGTTTGATGCTCCTAGTTTCTCTTGTATAAAAGAATGTAGGCGTGGGGAATTTCATAAAACATAATAGAGGTACCCTGATTGGGTGTATATAAGCCTAAATTATTGAGCTTTGCTAATAACCTCTTCTTCGTTTTGTGGCAACATGGTGGCTATGTCTTTTGATATTGTTGGCACAAGATATTTTAGAAAGAGGTTAAGGAGAATATCCTTGGTTACGTTTACCTTATAGAGGATATGACGTTTCTGCAATTCATGAATGTGATTAGAGATATGATTGGTAGTCAATTTCCTAACATGGGTGAGTAGCTCTAACCAAAAATCATGGCGAACTGGGAGATAAAAAGAGGTGAGAAATGACCTAGTTAGAGAGTTAACGGTTCCATGGGAACTCAAGGGATTGCTCATGTACCTGTTACACTAAAATTTGTCACCATGACTATTTGCAGTTAGTATGGCTCCATCAACTGTCATACTATCCTCCTTGGCAAGCCTCATACCTCTGCTCTCCATGTCAAACTTCAAGAAAGAGAGAAAGTCATTAAAAATCTATATATCTCTGGGTACACAGTTTCTCTTAGCCTTACCTACATGTACGCACTCCAAGTTCACAATGCCTGCGTACTTGTATGCTTTGTATGTAAAGCAATGGGTGCGTACTCCTGTAAAGGTCAAAAGGCGCAAGTTTCACTCCAAAGAAGTTACTTGTGGTCATTTCTAGAGCCTTCTAGAAGCTTGTTTGACGTGTATGGAGCGCCTCCAGATGGTTCATGTATCCCTACCAAAGAGGAACTTATCCCATCAAGAGGGGAGCTATCCCATCCAAAGAGGGGCTTATCCGATTGATGGTGGACCTGAATAACTTCCTCTAGAGCACTATAAATATAGGCATTGGGCCAAAGGGAGGGAGGTTGAAAGCTGAACATTCCTAAGGGTAGATGCTGCTGGAATTAGGACTTCCTTGTAGAAGCTTGTGAGGAGAGATTACCATCTTTGCTTGTTTCATTTGGAAGTGGGTGAGTTGATCAGAGTAAAGGAGAACCCTTGTGGACCCTGGGAGGGACTTGCACAAAACCAAGGCTCAGGTTGTAATGGTTCCTTTTGTTACCTTTTAATACAAATAAGTCCATTCTTCTCAACAGTTTGTTATTTATGAGTTGTTTCATATACTCCTTGGTCTATATGTTAAATATGTTTTATTTTATGTGATATTCAGGTGCTATTTAATCGTTTGATTGTTAGTGAATGCAGGTTTCGAAGAGAAGGAGGAGCTCATCTGGATCAACGAAGCTGGACTACTACAACAGCGTTGGGTTACAGGTAGGATCTAAACACTTGATTTCTCATATTGTAAAGGCATATTTAGTGAAGGATTGCTCTTATTTGTCTTGTTTGTCACTAGAAAGTCTTAGGCTTCTAGGGAGGTCGGTTGTGTCCGCACTAACGACTCTTTCCGCATGACAAAAGGGCGACTCCACTGGGGATCGAACCCAGAATCTCTGGTTTCGCAGACCAGAGATGTTTTCAGTTACCGATGTAGATGAGCCTCTCACTGTTTGCTCATCTTCCTTTGATTTAGAACCGGTAATTGACATGGAAAACTCTATGGGATTACTTGAACACGATGTTCTTATCCCTTTTGAGTCCCTTGACATGTGTTCCTTCCAGAGAACTATTTTTCCTTCTGATGAAGATCTCTTGGAAGCCATGATCAATGTGTGTCCATTGACATGTCTTTCTTCCAGTTGGAAGCCATGATCAATGTTGTGAGCGAGGACAGTTCCTTTTACTGTGTCAACCTCGTTAAAAAATGAATCAGTGTGTACGAGGATAGTTTTTTCCTGTATCAACCTCGTTAAAAAATGAAACAGGCTAACGAGGATAGTTTTTTCCTATATCAACCTTGTTAAAAAATGAAGCAGGGTAGTATGAGGACAGTTCTTTTACTGAGTCAACCTCATTAAAAAATGAATCAGGTAGATTTTAGGATATGTAGGTAGATTGTAGAAAGTAGGTTTTTGAGGATAGTTCCTGTTACTGAGTCAACCTCGTTAAAAAATGAATCAGGTATGAGGATAGTTCTTTTCTTGTGTCAACCTCCTTAAAAATGAAACAACTCCCTTTTCAAGTTAAATATTGAAAGTAAACCTTCATTCCCTCCATCTGGTTGAATGCAATGAAGCCTGGGGGCATGTACCTCGTTTTGCATCATTATACTGGGGGCATGCGAACTTTTTGAGCATAGTTCCTTGTCTTGTGTCGAGCTCGTTAAAAAATGAAACAAGGGTAGGTTAAGTAGGTAGATTGTAGAGAGTAGTCATGAGCATAGTTCCTTGTCTTGTGTCAAGCTCATTAAAAAATGAATCAAGGATTTTAGAGCATAGTTCCTTCTCTTGTGTCAAGCTCGTTAAAAAATGAATCAAGGTTTTTTAGGTATCGTTCTTTGTTAGGTAGATTGTAGAGTAGTTATGAGCATAGTTCCTTATCTTGTGTCAAGCTCGTTTAAAAAATGAAACAAGGGTTTTGAGGATAGTTCTTTTCCTGTGTCAACCTCACTAAAAAATGAAACAACTCCCACAAGTATTTCCAAGATCTTGAAAGTAAAGCTTCATTCCATCCACCTCATTGAATGCAATGAAGCTTGGGGGGCATGTACCTCGATTTGCGTCATTATGCTGGGGGCATGTGAACTTATAACAAGCATAGTTTTTCGTTTCAAGCTTGCATAAACATGAAACCGAATCCGAGCATAGTTCTTTTCCTGTGTCAAGCTCGTTTAAAAAATGAAACAAATCCTCCTCTAATTGAGTCGAGAGTTTGACTAGATGTCATAAATGTTAGTTTAGGTTAGTTATTTCAGTTTTTTGCATAATTTTCTTATAGTTTTAGGTTGAGTCTTTCAAATGATCTCGTAACTCAACTTTTCATTTCATCCAACTGGTTGAATGAAATGAAGCTGGGGGGCATGCGCTCTAGCAGTTACGCTTAGGGGAATCAAGCACAATTTTCTCTCTGTTTCAAGCTTGTGTAAAAATGAAACTACTTTGAAGCATAGTTTTTCTTTGTTTCAAGCTTTTGTAAAAATGAAACCTTTCTCGAGTCAATTTCAGTTATTTTCAAGACTCATTAAACTCATGAAAATACCGAGATTATTTTGCTATCTTTCATTCTCGTAAAACAAATGAAAATGCAGAGTTCTTTCCGTCTTTTCCTGCTCGTAAATTAAATTGAAAGTCGGCCATATGAGTACATTTTTATCATTTTTTCAAACTCATTAAAACTTACGAAAAAATGAAAACCATATGAGTACATTTTTATCATTTTTTCGAACTCGTTAAAACTTACGAAAAAGTGGAACCTTGGAGTTCTCTTTTAAGCCCTTTTCAAACTCCTAAAACATGAAAAGATTGTCGAGCGTTTCTTTTACACTCGTTAAAACGGAATTAAAAGACGGTCCCCTTATAGCTCTTTTCTGACCGTAAAAACAGGAAAAGATTGTCGGGCTTTTGTCGTTTCAAACTCGATACGGAAATAAAACAACGTGTCCTTGATCGCTTTTTACTTTTCAGGTCAGAGGCACTAATCATGAAAGTACTCCTTGGTTGCAAGACTAAGCGGTTCTCTCAAGTATTATTTTATACTTTTTCGGGCTTGGGAGACACAACTTTACGAAAAAGTTCAACTTGGAGTCTTCTTAAGTTTTTCAGACTCTCTAAAAATGAAAAACGCCGAGTTTCTCCTATACTGGACTCGTTAAAATTTCACAGTAAAGGACCTGTTCGATTACAAACAGGAACGGACCACTCCTTCTTAGGGTTCGAATCAAAACTAAGTTGGACTCATCCGAAGGATGCGCTTATAATCAAGCATATGTTATCCTCCTCAAGCTTGTAAAAAATAAAGAGGTACTTGCCAGAAATGGTGGGGGAAAAGAGAGAAGAATGAACCTATTTTCTATCCTTTGTTACAGAAGAACCTTATCACCGCTCTTGGACACGACACTTTTCATTCGCCTGGGTTGGGAAATCCTTTGCCTCACAGTTGATCAAACCACATTGAAAGTCTTTAGCCGGGTATTAACTTTGGGTCAAATGTCACCAAGCCATCTGCCGTGTCGTTATGTGTTCAAGAGGTCTCTGCAATAAACATTCATCTGCAAAATACTTATCATCCATTTTGACCATCCCTGAGTCAGTCCTTACAACTACATTTCTTCAACTTGATCTATGATTTCGTGTTGTGGGCTTGCCTGCAACGGGTCGCTTTCTATCGACATCAGCACATTATCTAGAAAGATGACCTAGGAATCGTCAGTACCTTGAAGTCTGCATGCATCAACGGCAGGTTTCTCGCCTTTGACGACAGTTTACATCATTGACTTTCGATCGAAGGATTCCGTGAAATGTTCGACATCAACTCATTCATTCACATCTCATGGATTGTACTGGGTACTTTGAGAACCATTGACATCACTGGTGGTCTCTCTCACGCTTGTTAACAGTTTACATCATTGACTGGTAATCAAGTGGTTTCTACCATGTTCGACATCAACTCATTTATTCGCATGGATAGAATCGTACATGTTCGGGAAGTAGAAATGAAGACCCTGGATCTACTTTCCACCATCCAGGCTGCGAGGAGTTTTGTATTCATTGTACAATAGACTAACCATAAACAGATGGCTGCGTCCATACTGTGTCTACAAAAGTCTATGATTATGATGTACTACAGAATCATTCCTGTATCAGAGCAGTAGATAGTCAATTAGTTAAAGTTTTTAGTCTGAGTATGGGAATGCCTACCTCAGCGATGATATGCTCATATATATGTATTTTGTGTTGAATACTTGCAGGTTTCGACTGGGCTCTCCACAAGATAATCCTTGAAATGATAAAGTACTTCACCCTTCCTAGAAAATATGAAGCTCTAATCTACTACAGGCTTTGCACTTTAGGGGGCAATCTGTTACACTAAAATTTGTCACCATGACTATTTGCAGTTAGTATGGCTCCATCAACTGTCATACTATCCTCCTTGGCAAGCCTCATACCTTTGCTCTCCATGTCAAACTTCAAGAAAGAGAGAAAGTCATTAAAAATCTATATATCTCTGGGTACGCAGTTTCTCTTAGCCTTACCTGCGTGTACGCACTCCAAGTTCACAATGCCTGCGTACTTGTACGCTCTGTATGTAAAGCAATGGGTGCGTACTCCTGTAAAGGTCAAAAGGCGCAAGTTTCACTCCAAATAAGTTACTTGTGGTCATTTCTAGAGCCTTCTAGAAGCTTGTTTGATGTGTATGGAGCGCCTCCAGATGGTTCATGTATCCCTACCAAAGAGGAACTTATCCCATCAAGAGGGGAGCTATCCCATCCAAAGAGGGCCTTATCCCATTGATGGTGGACCTGAATAACTTCCTCTAGAGCACTATAAATACATGCATTGGGCCAAAGGGAGGGAGGTTGAAAGCTGAACATTCCTAAGGGTAGATGCTGCTGGAATTAGGACTTCCTTGTAGAAGCTTGTGAGGAGAGATTACCATCTTTGCTTGTTTCATTTGGAAGTGGGTGAGTTGATCAGAGTAAAGGAGAACCCTTGTGGACCCTGGGAGGGACTTGCACAACACCAAGGCTCAGGTTGTAATGGTTCCTTTTGTTACCTTTTAATAGAAATAAGTCCATTCTTCTCAATAGTTTGTTATTTATGAGTTGTTTCATATACTCCTTGGTCTATATGTTAAATATGTTTTATTTTATGTGATATTCAAGTGCTATTTAATCGTTTGATTGTTAGTGAATGCAGGTTTCGAAGAGAAGGAGGAGCTCATCCGGATCAACGAATCTGGACTACTACAACAGCGTTGGGTTACAGGTAGGATCTAAACACTTGACTTCTCATATTGTAAAGGCATATTTAGCGAAGGATTGCTCTTATTTGTCTTGTTTGTCACTAGAAAGTCTTAGGCTTCTAGGGAGGTCGGTTGTGTCCGCACTAACGACTCTTTCCGCATGACAGTACCATTGTGTTGTAGGTTCGGTGAGGGTGTGTTGGAATAGATGTAGGTGAATTGAGTCATTTGTGATGCTATTTGATGAGTTCCATAGACGAAAGGTCATTATATGGTTTCCCTAATCTTCCACCTATTTCCCTTAGAAGTTTGGTATATTCGAGGGTAACTTAGTTGGCATAGAGGACCAATTTTGGCTATGTGTAACGGGGTTATTTGTGATCTTGTTTAAGTCTGGAATATTTAAGGAAGAAAGAAACAAGATTTTGGGATTGTTCACAATCATTATACAATTTTCAAATGCGGTGTGCAAAGGGGTTCTCTATGTGGAAGTATGCAATGGATTTTTTGGGGGAGTAACATGTGGACTCCCTGAGGGGTAGTGAAAGGGGTACGTTTATGGGAAGAGGTCTTGATCAAGGTTGATCCAATAAAAGATGATCCAATAATAGTGGTTGTATGGTTTCTTCTATGTCGAAATGGTGAGAGATTGGGCACACTTCCTGGTAATGGAGGGAGGTTTTGGAAGTCCCTAGAGTGATGAGGTATCGTTGGGTCACCTATGGTGTCCAAATGAGGTACACTACTTATGGGTAGGGGGAGGATATGTATCAAGGCAATTAAATCACATATATAAAACATATACTTAAGAATATTAGGTAACATGTTTCAAACAATATATTAATTCATATATGTTTAATGATCTACAAGTAGCAACAACGAAGGAACATATCAATGTCGTTCTAAGAAAAGAAAAATTATAGAACATTTAAATGACGATGAATTGGACCTTAGCGCATTTGGAGTGGTGTTGTAGGTTAATGAAAGGGGGGATTTTCTTTACAAAACTATGAGGGATATACTGGAAAAAACATACAAAGGTACTATCCAATTACAACACAAAAATCAATCAAACAATTCTAAGAACTAAATTGTCTCTAAACTATAGGAAGCATTCCTAGAGCAATGGTCAATGAGACATGTCAGACTTGCAATAGAAAAAACATAAAACAACAAAAAAGAACCATTCAAAAGGCAATATTCCTAATTAAAATGATTTTCTAGAATTATATATATATATATATATATATATATATATATATATAATTGCAAACCATTCATTTATATATATATATATATTATTGCAAACCATTCATTTATTAATATTGATTTTGTTATATTTAGTTTTCATATATCAATATAAAAATAATTTATTACTTTTTTCATGAAGATTATGAAAATCCAAAATGATCAATGAGCAGATATGTGAAACACGGTAGTAGGAATGTCCAAAAATGTGTACAAGGATATGGTCAAAGAAATGGACATAATTGCATCACAGGAGGAGCCTTCTCAACAATAACATGCTTCAAATGTATTTAATCATGATTGATGTTGTACATATAAACAAATAATTTAGCATTAAATATTAATTTTCAAGTAGTTTCTTGCAGAAAATAAAACAAAATAAAACTCATTCAACACATAAAATAGGGCCACAAGGAAGAAAAGGGTTGGAAAATTGGTGTTTTGTTTCCAGGCTTGAATCGCAAAGAACCTTTATTTGTAGTTTGGTCGTACCTACAAATAGTGTACAAATAATTGGGTGTTTTTAGTGGACAAGCATGGGTAAATAAAGCATTGAAAGCAATGGAAACAATGTATAAACATACATAAACTAAAACTACATAATATAAAACATAAAATTTCTTAATGAAGCATAAACACATCAATAAAACGACATAGGAACAAAATTCCCTTTATTGATTGTTGGTATAAGAGATACAATATGTGATATCCAAACACTTGAAAAGAGGTCATTGAGGAAAGGTGCTTAAGAGCTCTCAGCAAGGAACTCCTTTCTCCAATCTCTTATGCAAAAATCTTCTCTCTTAAAGAAACTAAGAGAATTCTCAATGATGGTAGCAATCTCTCTACAATGAAATGCAGGATTGTTTGGGGAGAAATTTTGATAGCATAACTTTGCCTCTTTGTTTTGGTCTTCCAATGGCCTATTTATATATAATTTTGAACTCCTCCTTCCCTCCCTTAGCTCATTAATGAGAAAATGACTTGAGAGAAGGACAAGAGGATCCCTTGGGGGCTGAATATCTCTAAGTCAACTCGAAATCAACTGTCCTTGGATGGTACATGTCAAGGAATCCCAATTCAAATTGTGTGAAGTGGTCCCGGATTGCTGACTCAGACATTGGTTGACCCGTGCAACTATCAAAGAAACAACCATGCAATTTCTAATTTCTGCCTTTGGAGTGTCTTCGCGGTATGATTTTTAAATTATTCCTTTGAAAGATTTTCATTTTTTATTTTCATGATGTCTTCAATTGGAAAATCTTTACTTGTACATGTTGTTGCCTGACTGTAAGTGTCATTTGACTTGTACAAATGTATGTACAATGTTTCCATATTAATAGGTTGATTTCAAATTTTGTGAGTAATTGTTAATATTTCTTATAACAACTCAAGGTTTCATTTTTTTATATTTTAGGTTATTTTACAACAACCATCCTTCATTGTCTTCAAATAGGTGATAACATACAAAGAAGAACCATTAGAAGAATTGATTGACATTGACTTAAATAGGGGCTGTGAGTATGTGTTGACATATCAAAAATTAATTGTGGAATTTGTAAGTATCTATGTTGTTTTACTTCTTTGAGTTTATAATTAATAGAACAAAAAATTCCTTTATATTAAATCTATGATTTATAATGGGGTTCAAAACATTATGAAAGGTAACAACATTGGTCCTTTTATATCACTAACACATCAGGGCATTTATAAAAACTATATATATCGGTGCTGCAAGTTTCAACAAAAGCATTGACGCAAGAATTAAGTTTTTCATGCCCCAATGTTGTTCCTTACATGAACTCCCTAAGTCTTTTTTCATCTATTAGCACCGGTTCGATATGTATTATGCATCAATGTACTTTGGATATAATGCATAAATACTTTTATTTATGTATGCAACCTGACACATTTATATATGTAGCACATCGGTGCTACTTGTTCCTTGTAGTGAGAGTTCATTCTACCTGTTCTCAACCATGTTTTGGATAGGTGATATAGGCTCTTCCTCCCCTATGGTTTCATAAAAAATTTCTGGTTGCTCACCTAAACGATTCTTTAACTCCCCCGTGGTTAGAGTGAGAAGTTCACAGTCACCAAAGAAGAGGAATGGTTGAATTCTTGAAGGGATGGGGGTTTTTGGTAGAAATTTCCCTTGATTATCCCTACTCCTATGAGGCATGAAATATATATATATATATATTTTATGTGTGTTTTTTATCCTTTTTTTTATTTTTTCTCAAATCAAACAATGTTGATGCAAAGCAACAAAAAGATGAAAAATAAAGGCAACTTCTAAATAGAAGCAACGCTTACTTGGAAACCTCCCTGACAACGATGCCAAAAAGTCATGAGCCTTAGTATTACAACAAGAGTGTTGCAACTCCCAAGGATACCAACTTAAGAGGTGGCATTGCTATATACTCAATAGGTTAAGATCTACTCGTGTCACCTTCAATCAATGGACAAGACCAAGGCATACAAATACCACTCTATAAGATGACTCTAGATTGGCAAAGAAAGAAGTTGCAAGAAAGGAAATTTATATTCTAATTATAGGAATGGAAATATTACTCTTTACTTACAAATGAATGGAAATGTTGCTTAGTCAAAAGTAAATCTTAAACCTACTTTGCAAGAACGTAAAGGTTATACTACTTGCAAAATATAAACATTTAGTCTACTTGTAGAATATAAATTCTATGCTACTTGCAGGAATGGAAACACTAATGTAATTGCAAAATGTAAAAGTTGCATTAAAAAGGAAACCTAACCTATGCAATGGAAATAACAATGTTTGGAATTGAAACATTAGAAGAAGCATGAATCCAAGAGAAATAATCCTCGTCCATCTTGCATAAATAAATGATCATGATTTCAATCTCTAATCATAGTATTTAAAGAGATTAGATTTAGTGATAGAGTTCATTAGGCATTGCATGAGGAAATCAAGAAAATCATCATTGTAACTTTAAATTCATAAATCTGTCAACTAAGCCTATTTACATAAATGTGTTGCAGTGAAGAAAAGGAAAGTATTTATGAATGCCCTGGGGATATTTTTATCTATTAGAACCAGTGCTTTATGAAACATAATAGCACTGGCCCATTTATATCGCTAACGCACCGGGGCATTTATACAAACTATACACATCGACGCTGCAAGTTTCAACAAAAGCACCGAGACTGCGATTATTTTTTGCATTCCTCTGTGTCGTTCCTTACAAGAATGCCCTGGATTCTTTTATTATCTATTAGAACCAGTGCAGTATGAAAGGTAACAACATTAGTCCTTTTATATCACTAACACGACAGGAGCATTTATATAAACTATATGTATCGACACTGCAAGTTTCAATGAAAGCATTGATGCAATAATTACGTTTTTCATGCCCCAATGTTGTTCCTTAATGAACTCCTTGGGGTTTTTTTATCTATTAGCACCGGTGTGGTATGTATTATGCACCAATGTACTTGAAGGGGTGGGGGTTTGTGGTATAAATTTCCCTTGAGTATCCCTAGTCCTATGAGGCATGAAATATATATATATATATATATATATATTTGTGTTTTTTATCCTTTTTTTGATTTTTTCTCAAATCAAACAATGTTGATGCAAAGCAACAAAAAGATGAAAAATAAAGGCAACTTCTCTCATGGACCATCGCTATTAGACCACTTTAGCTATCGCATTAACCAAAGGATATTTATTTTTTGATTTAACTACTTACAATTGTTATTGGACCATTTTTCCATATCATTAACCAATTAACTAACTCATGTCGACCATTTTAATAAGTCTTATAAATCAATTTGTACCAAATCAAATCTCATTATCCCATTGTATTTCCACACTCCATAGAGATCTACAACCACTATGTTTCCAAGTCAATTTTCTTGTTGAACAATAGTTAAACAATCCTCAACAAATGGGAAAACCCATGAAGCTAAGAAAGTTGGAAGCAACAAGAAGAGATGTATGAAGATTTTTTTAAAAAATTGGAAGTGAAAAAGAAAAAGAATGCCTTCACATTGAATCGCATAAGGGAATGCATTGATGGTAACATTCTTTCCCTCATTGTAGATGCAAAGACAACCAAGGAGCCCTGGGAGGCTCTAGAAAGGAATTTTGGTGTAAGTGGGAGCATTCAACAGGAAGATGAAGGTGGGTCTATAGTAGCAAATCTAAATCTCACTTCAAAGTGGAGGACAATGATGATGGTTTGTCAATAGAAACATCATATCAACATGATGCTATTCGGTGAGAGAAACCCACTTGAAACTGATACAAGTGGAAGATCCGCAACAACATATGTCAGTAAAGAAGTGCAATAAGAAAAATCTCATTGTAGAGCAAAAGGAGCAGAACCAATGTGGTTCCATTGATTTCTAATGTGCCGGTAAATAGGACAATTATGAAGAAGAGTTAAATTTCCTTGATGCATGGCTTGCAACACCATGTTTTGAAAAAAAATTCATTGAAGTTGTAGAAATGAATGTTGATAGCAACTAGGATGATGAAAACATTAATAAAATTTTCATGAAATCCACAACAAAAAGATGACATGTGGCAATAATCCACATACAATACAATTTTTGAAGAAGTCCAGAAAACCTGGAAAAATGAAAGAACTACACCAACAAATCAAGAATTTGAAATTTGAAACATACAACAAAAACAAAAACATCTGATACATACTATTAAAAATAACATCGAAACCATGTACTCGTAAGACTTCTCTCAATGTCATGGTCAACAAAATAACTCAGGAAACACTTCAATTCCTCATTGAAATTAAGTACAAGAAAATAAATGTGAAAACGAACGCTAAGCGAAGTGTAAATGATCAAAGAGAAATGCCAGAAATGTCACAATAAATTTAAAAATCAATGATGGAATATGCTATTAGAAAACATGGAAACCATGTACACGTAAGACTTCTCCCAATGGCATGTTCAATAAAATAACTCAGGAAACACTTCAATTCCTCATTGAAATTGAGTACCAGAATAATAAATTTGAGATCGAACATGGAGCAAACAGTACATGATTAAAGAGAAATGCCCATATTAGAAACGTTACAATAATTTTAAAAATACATGATGGAATATGCTATTAGAAAACATCGAAACCATGTACTACTCAATAAAATAACTCATGAAACATTTCAATTCCTCATTGAAATTCAGTATCAGAATCATATATTTGAAAACGAACATGGAGCGAAGAGTACATCATTACAGAGAAATGCCAATATTAGAAATGGTACAATAAAGTTTAAAAAATACAATGGAATCCCAAACCAGATAACTATCTTTCACATGAAAGCACAATAATCCTTCTCTCGGTTAAAAGTTGGAACTATCCAACAGAAATAATTTCAATTTCTACTTCATTGCAAACTGTAGATGCTACCCAAAAAAATACAACTCAACAAAAAAAACAAAAAGCTATACAGGAAATACTACAATTGACTCAGAATCTATTATTTTTTCTGCCCTTCTTCTTCTTGGTATTTCTGTTATTTCCCCCTTTCTTGGTACCATTGTTAGTCTCCCGATTCTTCCCACACTCAGATTCTCTCGCGTTCTTCTGATCAGCCTTCTTTTCTTCCTGCTTATTGGTGTCATTTTGGTTTTGTTTATTGGTGATGTCACTTAATCTGTGACCGGTCACACTAATCACAGTGCTCTGCGTCTCCTGATTCTCTCCACACTCAGATTCTGGCGCCTTCTTGTGATCACTCTGCGTCTCCTGATTCTTTCCACGCTCAGATTCTGGCGCGTTCTTGTGATCATTCTCTTCTTCTTGCGTCTTGTTAACGTTACTTGTGCTCTCGATCTCCTGATTCTCTCCACAAGCAGATTCCGGCTGGTCGTTTTGATCAGTTTCTGCACCTTCTGCCCCTTCCCGCTTCTTGTTTTTACTTGTGATCTGACAGGTCACATCAATGACAGTGTTCTCCGTCTCCTGATTCTCTACGCACTCAGATTCTCGACTGCTATTGTGATCACTCACTTCTTCTTGATTTTTCTTGGTGTGATCAGTGCTCTCAGTCTCCTGATTCTTTACACAATCAGATTCTATTTTGTTGTTGGGATCAAGCTCTTCTTCTTGCCTGTTGGTGTCAATTTCCTCTTCTTCCCTATTGCTGTTGTTACTGAAGCTGTGACTGGTCACCCTAATCACTGTGCTCTTCTCCTCCTGACTCTCTCCACACTCTGATTCTCGCGTGTTGTTGTGATCAATCTCTTCTTCTTCTTGGTTTTTACAAGAAGTATCCCGTTCTTCTTGATTCTTATTTTTGTTACTGTGACTGACCACAACAATCATAGTGCTCTCGGTCTGCTGATTCTCTCCACACTCATTTTCTGGCGTGTTCTTGTTGTCATCAGTCTCTTGAACTTCATCTTGCTTATGGTTGTTAATCTCTTCTTCCTGTTTGTTGCTACTTTTGCTCTGCCCACCTTCAGATTCTCGCGCGTTGTTGTGATTAATTTCTTCCTCCTCTTGCTTCTTGTTACGGGTCTCTTCTTCTTGCTTGTTGCTCTTACAATTACTCGTCGTGGGGGCCTCCTCTTCTACTCGCTGTTGCTGTTGCTCATGTTGTTCTTGATCATGATTATTGGGTGGTGGTGGTGGCCTTCTAATCACTACTTGCGAATTTCGTGGTGGCAATGCAATTTCGTCGAGCAATGAGGTCGTGCAAACGTAATTCTTAAAAATATCAAGCATTTCTTCGCCCTTCTCCTTTTCAACCTGCAAATTACATTCATTCATATTCATGATAGTAATTATAGCTATCTATATCATCATTTTCTGATATGGACAGGACATGAGGATATAAGTAAATAAGTAAATTACAAACCATTAACTCACCTTTTGAACATCTCGACTAAATACAATTGATCGGTTTTCATTGCTTGCCAAAGCAACATGGTCGACTCGTCTGAATGGAACATCTTTTATGATGTGCCATTTCACGGGAAATTTGTCCTCCCACTGCCAAAGCTCTGTTTTCGCTCCGAAATCTACAGGGCCAACCATCTCAGCCACCCCACAAAAATGACCGCTTCTGTTCACCTGCGTCCCACGAACAACAACATTAGATGTTATTCTTAAAATAACGGTAATTTTTGCAAGATGGATTCTGGACAAGTACTTAACATAACATAAAATTCAAAGAAAAGATTACCGAAAATAGTAAAAATATGGGATAATTGGAACTAGCAGCACTAGATGAATTTCCTTCCGCACTTTGCTGGTTGGAGACTGCTGCAGCGTAAGCGGCATTTAATTTAAGATTTCCCCCGTGAGTGCTTGTCCACACTCCATGCCTAATACTGTTAAGGACGTGCTCCCTGTTAGAAGATTTGATAACAAAAAACTTTGCATTGGCATGTCGAGTCACAAATCCTGGAAGGTTGTAGTCATCCCGTAAAACTAAAGGGCCACTCCCAATTCCAGTCCGGGACCTATGGCCTTGTGGTTGTTGCAATTGTAGCTGCGGATGATAAGAGCGACCTTGCCGCTGTGGTGTTGCTCGTTGAAATTGAGAAGTGTGTCTATTGTCATCTGGATTTATAATATTGACAACCAGATATATGGGTGGAGCTTGTGGTGGTGGCGGAGCATATAGGGGTGGAGCTTGCGGTGGTGGTGGAGCATATAGGGGTGGAGCTTGTTGTGGTGGCGGAGCGTATATATAGTGGGGTGCGTAAGGGTATTGCTCTGGATATCCATAAGCATATGGGTATCCATATGCATTTGGGACTCCTTGCTCCTGCGGTGGTTGACTCACCATGGCTGGATTGCTGTTAAATCCATAACCATGTGGCATTCCTTGTTGCTGCTGCTGTGGTTGTGTGGCCGGCTTAGTGTTAAATCCAGAACCATATGGTATTTCTTGCTGCTGCTGTGCTTGTGTTGCCGTTGTATCAGCATCCCGGTTAATACTGGTTACTGAACTGGTTCCAGCATGTGTGTTTGTGTTGACACTTTTGGGTGCTTCATTTTCCATCTCAGATATGTTTCTGAATAACCACGAACAACTTTCTCTTAAAATTTTTCCTTATCTCAATACCGCCTTCTTCAAACTAGGTTTTTTAAAGTTGAACCTAAATGGTAACAGTGATGAGTGTAAACTTAGTCAGTGCAGTTTATGAAAATACTTATTCGAAATATGCCACCCCTCTGATACAGAAAAGAGACAATATTGCTTGAGAAATCATGCCGAGGAAGATAAAAAAATAAAAAAATATCAATAGATAATCACCCTACCTGCAACGTGATTGCTTTAACGAAAAATCTCCGAAGTAATGAGTATTTCGTTCACCGCACCAAAAATCTCCGAAGTAATGACCGTTTGTTCACCGCAAAAAAACCGTGTGACCCAAAATGCGAAAACCTTCTGACCCAAAATGCGAATTAGCTGTGAGCGTCAGTGAATAAAATCGAACTTCAAGAGAATTTATGAACCATCATCTATCCATATTCTATATTTATATCTTGAATGTATTCCAAATTGCAAATTATTCGGACAATATATTTTGCGTCGGCCATGCGATGTTAAAAGTAAAATGTCAAACATTATCATTAAAACTCTGGTGGCAATGTTTTTTTAATCCTAATTTTGGTGATCTTTAAAAAAATCGGGGGTTAATTTAAATACTCCCGAACTTTCCTAAGTTTGGTGGTCTTTAAAGTAAAGTTAATTTAAATTTTCCCGACTTTGATTTGTTTGGTTAATTTTTAATTATTTTTTATTAATATAAATTTTGTATTAGATAAATTTACGGGTAGGTTGGCAATCACTTTTTTATAAGTAACATGTGTACTATGTTATAAATAATGGGTAAACTATGAGATTTAAGTTTCAATTTTTTTTTTTTAAGTTAAACTGAAAGACAAAAGAAATGTTTGGGATATATTGTAGCATAATAGAGCATAGTATGCATCAACATATAGTTAGGTGGTCCCAATTTTTTTATATTTAAAATTAATTTTGACTAAATTAAGGTAGACATATAAATTAAATGATTCTTAAATGTCCATAAATAAAATGAATGGTAAATATTCGTAGATATCAATTCATGACACTTATCAAAATACTTATCTCACAATACATTTCACAATGTCAATTTTTTTTCTCTGTAAAGAATAATTTTATTAAAAGGAAAGAAAAATATAATTACAAAGAGGCAGAAGCTTTAGTCTAGAGCATCTGAGTGCTTTCAGGTCATCAAAACTGTCCTATAATTGGGAAAACCAGTTACAGTGAACAGAAAAAAAAACTATACATAAGAGCGGAAATACAACGACAAGACCAAAATGAGGATATGGGATAACCCCTTTTGAAGAAGTCGAGACAAACATCGAGAGACAGAAAAAGTTGTACATGTCAGCAATAGAACCACAGACTATTGAGCCACAGAAACATGAAAAAAACCACAGAACCATGAACAACCGAATCTAACCAGTGAGCAGTAAAAGAACTCTGAGTAGACATGAGGGGGTCCAAGTGGCGTTACATGGGGACGTCCTCGTCTGGTGGCTCCTCCACGACAGGGCAAGCATTGGCATAACAAATTTTGCCATCCCTCGCCACGTCACTAGCCACGCTGCCACCTGGAGGATCTAGCGCAGGATAGGTTCTACTTAAGCTGCCCGCAATGGCCATCGAAATAGTGGCACCATGAGAGCTGCCACCTGGTGGCCGAGTGTCGCCTGGAGTGTCACCCACCTCATGCTGCTCGCCACGCCTTTTCGCCTTGCCTTCATCTGTCGGGCTCTGCTCAGAGCCATGGCTAACCACAACTCTACGAACGACCTGAGAATTCTCTACCGAGGTACGCGCAGGAACATGAGGCTGAGCTTATTTTTGAGAGAAAATGATGGTGATATTAGCCATGATGATGGGCTTGTTCAGGTTGCTCTGAAATCTGAAATGAGTCGACTGGAAGGCATTGTGCGGGAAGGGTCTGCTGGATGGGTTGGGGGGAGGAGAATTAGCTTGAGATGAGGTCGGAGAGGTAGAGGGCGGTGGCTGATCGATGGATTGAGTAGCCTGAGAACGCGCGTGACCACCACGGCTCCCTCCATGGCAGCTTCTCATGCGATGATGTACCATGGCTTAGTAGCGAAGGGGAAGCTCAGTAGAATGGGGCTCTTTGATGGGAAGCCGAGAATGCTCAGCGAGATCCAGGACAGGGTTCAGAGAGCAAGGCTGGGAATGGGAGAAGGGAAACCCAATTCCAAAATCAAGAACCAGCAGGAGCCAACAACAATTGCCTGTAACCGTTCTGCAGCAGAGGATTCTTGCGGGCAGAGGCTAGAGGACGGGGTGCAAACAGTGGGGTTGAAGGCTAAATGCGCCATGTATAAACCATCAGCTGCCTTGTCTCGGCCGAAGTGAGCATTTAAGTCATTCTGGAGGCGGACCTGCTCTCGCCTTAGGTGAGCCATCATGTGCCAGGTCTAGGCTTAGATTATAGTGTTGTCCAGTAGCTGGTAGGGCTGAGCGCTGTCACACCTAATTAACGCCATTAATGAGCTCAGGAATCACCCGCATCCGGGTTTGCCAAAATTAAAAAGAATAAGAAAAATTAATTAAATTATAACTTTTTTATTATTAATAATAATTATAAAAAAAATTAATAATATGGCTACTAATGGAGATTCACTCTCACTTTTCTATGTTAATCATTAATGTGTAAATAGCTAGATGGAGATTCACTCTCACTTTTCTATGTCAACCATTAATGTGTAAATAGCTATTTTTACAATACCATGGGCCAATATCATGGCTTATCAATGCCACATACTCAATATAACACATGTTGATATGACATTTTTGTTTTGTAAGCTTGGTAGGACTACATCTTCATCATGTCCAACTTCTAAGGGCAATAGGGGGATAGCACAAGATTTGAACCCAAGACTTCGGTGAGACTTAATTTCCACCACCATTGCCAATTGAGATACCCCAAGTGGACATATGGCATTTTTTTAATTAATTAATTTGAGATAAATTAATTAAAATAACATAACTAACTTAAAATAAATCTTAATCTTGATATATATTATTATAAATATTTCAACATATTCACTTCTCATAGTTTAATTGACAATAGTTGTGCAAAAGAAATCTCACCAAACTAAAAAATTGGGTTTATACTCTATGAAAGTTAAATCTCTACCATCTAACTAATAATTAAATAAAAATTCTAGAAAAATTATTTTAAAATAAACATACTTAATTATTAACATAACTAAAGTACAAATTTTATATTAATAAATCTATTTGGCTTTAAATCAATATTACAATTTTATAAGTTTTTACACTTAATCTATTTGGCTTTAAATCAATATTACAATTTTATAAGTTTTTACACTTAATTAAATATTAAAATTTTATGATTCTTTATACCTAATTAAAAAGTGATAGGGTAACTATGTTAATTATTAAGGTTTTGTAATTTTTTATAAATAAATAAAGGGACCTAGCAAATTATATGAGTACTAATATATGGTTAAGTATTGTCAATAAACCTCATTTAAATTAATTTGACTAAATCAACACTAAAATGATCATAAATTTAATTTCAAATAGAACGCAATGTCAATAAGTTTTCAATACGTAATTAAAAGTGATATGCTAGTTATTAAGGTTTAATAAGTTTATGATATATAATTAAAAGTAATATGGGAATGCTATTTTTAAGCAAGCAAAAATATGTTATATAGAGTATAATTAAGGAGTCACTGTGAGGTCCGGAGCCGATGCCAACCGAAAAGAGTTAGATGTGGGTCATTTTTCTGTGAAGAGGAGATCAGGTGGTCCATTACAGAGAATGGATATCTAAGAGCGTAACATGGATCATGCAAAAATCAAACGAGAGATTAAAAAAAAAAAATTACTAGGATTTCTAGAGGTGTGGTTATCAAAATTAGTGTTCTCTACCATTAGTGTCCTGTAGTGAACCAAGGAGGAATTATAGCAAATGAAACTAAACAAATAACTAGTTTAGGATGCCTACTTGCCGTTGGAGCCACAAAGCTTTTTACATTTTATTGATTCTTACTTCGCAAGATCTCGCATTGCTTAGAGAATCATTATTTGTTTTTCCCTCAACTATGAGGCATCCATAAGAGTTTGTATCTTGATGAGAGGGCTCTTCGACTACAGTTTGGGAACCACTGGTGGGGGGTTGCTTTGAGCTACACACCTTTGCTTTAGGTTTATGGCTTGGAGAACCTTGGACCATAGGACCTTTGCCTTGCACTTCACCTATCGGGAGATCAGGGAGTGGAGGGGAGCGAGGTTGGTGACTAGAATTTCTATCCTCATAATGTTCCAAGGAATTGGAGGACGCTGAAGATAAAGGAGCAAACTAGAAGTTGATACTGATGGTTCTGGCGAGATTGCATAACACAAGACAAATTCTTCTAAGTTGAGTGTTTGTTTCAACCATCCTTGTTTGAGTGCCTTCTTTAGAAAACTCCATATTCTAGAGATGGTGCACTAACAGGTTTAGAAAACCCAATGTCCATCACCCAATCTTCTTCATTCCTCAACCTCCAAGGAAGCCACCCTACTACGAATATGAACATGAATGTCTTGGTTGAATAGATCCTTGTGGTCATCAATCCAAAGAATGCAGGGTGGACGCCCACGACCTTTGCCTCCTCATCTTTCTCTTCCTCTCTCTCTAACCATGGTGGTGATATGAGAATCAAAGAACCCTATGTAGTGATCTCTAGCGACAATGGTAGGGAGAGCGATGGAATGGTTGTGCTTATCAACTGCTAATCTATGCATAAAGGAATTTAGGGGATATTGCAAGGTTGAGACATAAGTAGGGACATGAGAATTAACTTGTGCATCAGAGTGATTGTGAGGGAGATCATGAAACATATGTGAAAGGAATGAACCTTATAAGATGTATTGACTCTAGCATCTATCACTTGGAGAGAAATTGTAGTGCATGGCCGCCACTTGGAGGTCTTTATCATTTCAGTCCTGCTTGATCTGACAGGGATCCACTAACGTGACAACACCCAAATTAGGGAATATGGTAATGTTGCTTATATATAAAGGTGTCATTTTATGATCTTCATAATCTTTATTTTAAAAATGGATTAATGTTATTTTCTAAAGTGGGTAATGTTGTCATTGCAATTAACATCCTACAAAATTTTGCCTACAATTGAATTTTGGAGCCTACTCAAGATCTTATGATTTGTCATCCTATGGTCACTCCATGGTCATTAGATGTTTCATAAAGCATTTAAGTCTTCTTTCTAGTTTTATCTATCAAGTCACTTGCACGCACATGCTCAGTCTTCGATGACTCCATAAGAACACCTCCTTTATGCAATCTTGAACATGAATAGCACTATCCATCAAGACAGTGCATGTGCAATGATCAACTCATGCCAACAGTCGGTGCACACTTTCATTGATAGTCCCCCATCACTTTGTTGCATTTGTATTTCTATTTTGGTGAGTTTTCTCAATTACCATCTTTTGGGCATTTTTGCTTTCACAAGTGTGACTTTCACATTCATGACTAACATTTTGACTTGCTTTTACTTTATAAGTTTCATTTTCATGTTATCTTCACTCTCGCATGTGTAGATTTTAAGGTCCTTCACATTTTATAAGTGTCATCTTATGCTTTCCTCATGTTTCAGGTGTCACTTTTGTGTGTTCACTCCTGCATGTGTCACACCTTTTTACATCACCAAAAGTTAGCTTTGGTGCACTTTCCTACATCAGAAAGTCTTACGTATCATTAGAACATGCGCTAGACAAAATCCTATAGCTTAGCACCTTTTCGTCATAGTCACCGCAGTTATCATAACTTGGTTTCTAAGTGTTGTAATGTGTCATTTCAACTGTTGCACTTAGAAATATGTGTCACTTTGCTATTTTTTTAAGGTGTGACCATTGTTCATGAGTCCTGTGCATTCCATTTCCTTGTAATGATGGCATTTATGTGTGTGACCTATGTTTGAGTCGTGTTAGGATTTATTTCTTTCTCCTACTCTGTTGGTTCCACACTTAGCCATTGTGAGAGCTCTTCTTAGTCCTTTAGCCCAACGCAAGTTATAAAGTTGTTAATCCTCTTACCAAGTGATAAGCACAACTTATTCATGAGCCTCATTAACATATCTTTCCTCCCGTACTTATGCAATAAGTATTTTCTAAGGCCTCCTCCCTCTCACAGTGCATCAGTACTTCCTAAGGAAAAGTGACCTAGCCTTGTGCTACCTCCCTCAACGAAAAGTGCATTCCCGATGAACAAGTAGCCATTCTTATAGAGAAATGTGCCCTTCCAAGCCTAAGAAAACTTCAAACAATGAAGCGTACTTCAAACACTCAGTGAAAAAGTGCACTTCAGAAGAACAAGGACCTTCTCTCCTCTAAAAAGTGCACTTTGGAAGAACAAGGACCTTCTTGCCTTAAAAAGTGCACTCTGAGAGCCTAAGCACACTTCAAACAAGGAGCATACTTTGGAACTATTAGCACACTCCTTCGACTCGAAGAACTACGCCCTCCTTGAGCAGATGGTGCACTCACGAAGCAAGAAGCTTCACTCTTATCTTAGTGTGAATGGTGCACTCACAAAGCACGAAGCCTTAGAACACATGGTGTAATCACAAAGCACGAAGCTTCATCGTTCCCTTTGAGCACATGGCATAGTCAATAAGCTTAAAGCTTCAGCGTACTCATTCAACATGAAGAAATGTACCCTCTTTGAGTGCATGAGCACATCCTGAAGGCTTGATTATTTCTGTTTTGTCTCTTTGGAATGTGCACTTGTGCCCTCCTTGTTCTCATGAGTGCATAAGTGCACCTTGAAGGCCTGAAGGCCCAAAGTCTCACTCCTTCGTCTCTTCGGAATGCACCCTTGTGCCCTCTTATCCTTTTTTACCACACGATTGGACCTTGAAGGTCTAAAACCTCACTTACTACAAGGAAAATGCCTTCTAGTGGAGGACCCTATAAAAATAGCCCAAAAGTGCTTTTGTAGCAGAGATGAGTGGGAAAATGTTTTAGTGGATGTTTCTTTGATTGTGCATCTAAATTATTCAAGTGCATCAATGCTTTATTATCAATACACACGCCGTGGCTGCATATAACATGGTGCTCCGTAGAGTTTTTTTTTTTGAAAAATAAAAAACGACAGTGTGCTAAATACAAAAATGCACTAGTGCTTGAAAATTTGCTAGCACTAGACTCCTTCATATAGTAAAACACACCAGTGCTATTAGATAATGATGTCCTGATGTGGTAAACTTGTAACAACGCCCCAGGGTATCTTATAATTTAGAGTACCGATAGATGGTTTCTAATTTCTAAAAAAAGACCGGTGCTATCGTAAATCCATAGCACCATTGTGTTAAGGATAATGTAAGGACCGAGTGAGTCTCGATAAATCACTGCAATAATTTTAAATTTAAAAAAAAAAGCGATATTCTTTTGGATATAGCCCACCCCAGTTCCTTTCGTGAAACACACTAGAGGAGGGTTAAATAAGAAAAACCCTCCCAGCCGTAATTTTCATTTTTACCATCTACAGTGCGGTTGAGCTCTGAAGTGCTGGTGCCACTCTTGCCACGTGCAAGCACCTTGACGTCGGTGCTTCTCTTGCTCACCACCTTTTAGTACCGTGCTCACTGTTTGAGTTTCCAATTTTTTAAAACGGTGTGAAAATTTGTTTTTCTTCATTATGTGTACATAATGCTTCCCCGACAACCAAATGTCTAGGTAATATTTATGTTTCTTTATAATTTAAGTTTGTAGCAAATTAGAATTAAAAATTAGGTTGAATTTTTCATTGTTTTTTCAAAACAAACAAATTCGACGTGCGGTGCACTCGATATGTTTGGCTTGCATTGAGCGCGGTGTGCCCTGTAAATTTACAATGTGCACCACATTTTGGTGTGTGAACATAGTGCACCATTGTTGTGGTGGTGCGTTTTGTAAATATAAACACATCGGGAAATATGTGACAGATTGGGTGCTGATGCATCACTCCTGGTGTGTTTATATTTACCAAACACATTGTAGATAAATATTTTAAAATATTACTATATCTCGGTGCATTCGATAAGATGAATGTAATTTTACAATGCTAAGATGTTATATGTGCACACCGATGCACAAGTATGCTCTACCACAATGGAAAGTTAAATTTCTGAAACACCCATGGTGCGTCATACTTATGTGTGCACCGTTATCAGTGCAATTATATTTGAAAGCACACTGGTGCCGGTGCATGACTATGTTTTGAGTGCACCGATATTTTATTTTATATTTTTAGATCGAAATTTATGTTTCCATTTCTATAAATACATGTTTCATTCAATAAAAAAAATTGTATTTTATGTATGAGGCTGGTGTATTTTATATGTAAATCATGTAGCAAAGACATCAGTAGAGGGAGCAGCAACATGAGCAGAAGAAAAAGGAAGACCCTTTGATCCAGGTGGATCTTGGAGGCCACCCGCCTATTCCACCTAGACCTCCAATCAGTTTCATCAGTTTCCTTGTTTACAACAACATTTACTATTTTTAACATTTTTTTGAGTCTTGAAATTTTAGAGCAGTTTTGACCCCCTAAACGACATTTTTTTGAGGTCTGCAGCAAGCCCTAAGCCATTGGAAAGGGTAGCAGAAACTCCTGTAGTACTTGGAGAGATATTTCCAATGAGGTATTGTATGCACCAAACATAGATAATATGACCAAGTTACGACCCTGGGAAGTTGGCTACCCAACTAACCTCAATGGGGCCTATATACTCTTGGCATTCCATATCCTAGAGTTAGGGTTTTTGTTGTTTAGGTGTTTCCCTTGTTATTCAATAATAAAAGGACCCTTGAGCCTCACTGTAACACATTTCAGAGGCATGTAGGTGCCACATCGCTTCTCATAGATAAGCTACCATTGCCCAAGCTAGTTTATTTCCATTTATGTATGTAAGAATATTTATGTTCTATGATATTAATGAAATGAAGTTTTTTTTTTTTTTTGGTTCTATGATATTAATGAAATGAAGTTTTATTTTTGTCTTGTGATATTAATGAAACGAAGTTTTATTTCTATTGCATCTATGTGTTTATGTGTATATCTGTATTTTATTATTGCATAATTTCGTATCAGTATTATTAGAGTAGTTTATGCTTTCTCTGTTTTTCTTTGCATCTCCCTAATGTTGTCAGGATATAAGGAGTTAGGGCTTGAACTGGTTGAACTTTTGCAAGACCAACCTTGCAAACCCTGACAACCTCCCATGGTAGAAGAAAAGAAAGACGAGGGGGCAGGAGATCCTTTCAAAATATTTCTCAAGGAAGCCCTTAAACAATATAGGAACGTGATATTGGATAACTTTGCCTAAATCCTTTGGCGGCTACCCACACACAACACATATTCATCTAGCAGCCACTCTGGAGGTGCCACTCCTTGTAAGTTACAAGTTAACTTTGAAATTACTATATTTGAAGGCCAAATAGATGCAGATGTCGTAGATAGATTGTTAAATCTCTTGGAAGGATATTTTTCAGTTCGTGACTTTTATAATAAGGAAAAGATTACTTTTTCACTCCTCAAAGTCACCCCATATGTCAAGCACTGTTGGGAAACCTACTGTGAACAAAAGTTCGAGAGGGAATCCTCACTGTTTTCAACCACACCCACTTGGAATTATTTCTAAGATGCCATCAAAGAACAATATTACCCTATCAGGGGCTATGAAGATAAATACATAAAGTGGATCATGTTGCGGTAGGGAAGGGAGCAATATATTTCAGAGTTCACAAATGTTTTCCATACCCTTCACGTGAAGCTGGGTATCAAGGATTCTGAGAATAATTTAGTACTCAAGTACCGTAGTTGTTTCCAAAAGTACATCTAGGACGAGATGGAGTTCTTGGAAATCTTCTTGCTTGGTGTCGCCTACTCAAGATCAAGCATAAATTTAAATAGAAGAAGTGAGAATTTGGATCTACGAATATGAATCAACAAAAAGGTGCCCCCAAACAATGGAACAAAGGAAAAATTCAAGGTGAGGCAACCCACGACAACCCGCTGAAGCCGCAAGCAAAGAAAAATATCATGAAGACAAAGAAGGAGACAGGGAAATAGTGTGGATTCCATAAGAGCCCCACTCACAACACAAGTGAGTGCTGAGCCAAGAAGTCACTGGTGGCCGAGCTAAAGGGTTCTGAATTAGATGCATGTTATGACTCCGAGTCAAAAAATTACAAGGGGAATGGCAAAGGGAAGCATATTATCGATTCAGAGCCTAGTGCCACTATTTCCACCACCAAGATCTAGAAGGATGAGCCTGAAGATCTAGAGGAGGGGGAGTGGATCTTCCACTCACAGATGTGGGTGAAGGGTTCTTCATTGCAGTTCATTGTTAATAGCGAGAGACAAAAGAAACTCATTTTAGTAGAGGTCATGAAGCGGTTGGGCCTACCCACCACACCACACTTATAGCCATACACCATTGGGTGGATTTACGAAGGGTGAGATCTACGCATTAGCCAACAATGGCACCTTCCCTACAACATCAAGCCCTTCACATATGAGGTACTATGTGATGTTGCTCCTCTTGAATTTTGTGATGTATTATTAGGCCAACAATACTTGTGGAAGTGAAATGTTGTGTATGAATCCAGGCCTCACATTGTTATTATTACTTTGGGCAATGAGGTGTATATGATACCATAGGTAGCATCGCATACCACCATTTTTTCGATCACTTTGCAGCAATGTAGTAATATCATTTCCCAAATCAAGAAACTTATTTTCCTTATGATTCACCCTCATGGAAAGAAGAATATTATGGCCATAGGCTCTATATAGGGCTCCTCTACACGAGAAAAACAGATGGACAAGGTTGTGGAGGAGTATAGGGACATCTTCACCTCACCTACAAGGGTTGATCTACACTATCAAGTCAAGCACTCCATCGAAATGACCCCAGGCATGTTGCTAGCCAATGGACCAATTTATCGACACTCTATTATGGAGAACGAGGAAATCAAGAGGAATATTTAGGAGCTATTGTAGAAAGGGCACACCAAGCCAAGTTCATCACCATGTGGGAGCTTGATCGTGTCGGTACAAAACAAGGGTGGGACCTCGAGACTCTGTATTGACTATTAGGCAATGAAAAAGATCACTTCCCAGAATAGGTATCCAATCCCACATATTAATGACCTTTTGGACCAGCTCAAGGGGACCAAATATTTCAGTAAGAATGACTTGAATTCTAGTTATCACCAGGTACCGATCAAACTCTCTGATGTGTGTAAGGCTGCCTTCAAATCCAAGGAGGGCCTTTTTGAATGGTTGGTCATGCCTTTCGGGTTGACGAATGCCTCTGAAACCTTCATGAGGCTGATGGATGACGTCTTGTGACCCTTTGTCAACTCATTCATGGTTGTGTATTTGGATGACATTATGATATTTAGCTAGAGTTTGGAAGAGTACCTCCACCATATTCAACAGGTCCACCAAACCCTGCAGCAACACAAGTTGTGTGCCAATTTGGAGAAATGATCTTTTGGTATGACCCAAGTTCAATATCTAGGGTACATAATTGATGAGAAGGGTGTGCATGTGGACCCAACCAAGATACAATTCATTCAGGATTGGCCATCCCTAATCAATATAATAGAGCTCCGTAGATTTCTGGGTCTTGCAAACTTCTACCTCAAGTTCGTGTTGGGGTTTTCTCATATCACTTGGCCTTTAAGTCAAGTCACTGAGGGAGGAGCAAAATAAAAGTTATTTTGGTATGAATCCCAACAGAAGGCGTTTGCAAGTTGAAGCATCACCTCTTCTCTGGACTAGTGCTCACATTACCATACTTGCAACAACCATTTGAGATCGAGATAGATTCCTTTGAATATGCTATTGGTGCAGTCCTTACTCAACAGGGGCTTCTAGTGGCATATCACAGTTAGACACTTTCAGACATAGTCTGAAAGTATCGCACCTATGATAAAGAGATGTATTCCATTGTGCAGGTCTGTCGAAAATGGAAGCATTGCATTATGGAGAAAGAAACGATTATCCACACAGATCACCAACCCCTGCAGTTCATACAGACACATGGGAAGTTGCAAAATAACCGCCATCAGAAATGGTCCACATACCTACAACAGTTCGATTTGAAAATTAAGTACAAGAAGGGTAGCACCAATAATATTACAGACTGCCTCAGCCGACCGTTGGTCATGGAACTGACCACCGTGCTCGACTCTTATGGGAATGAGACTACGGGGTGAACACATATTTACAAGAGCGATCCATAATTTGACAACACATACCAGACACTCTTGGAAGGAAAGAAAGTTCCAAATTTTCACCTCCAGCATGCACAGTTATTCCAACTCGTACACCTTTGTGTTCCTTTAAGTGAGCATACGAAGATAATTTGGGAGGTGTATTACAGTCAGGGTTCTTTACCTTTCAGGGTAGAGAAAACAGTGACAGTACTGCAGAAGTATTTTTATTCGTCGAACCTTCAAAAAGATGTTGGGAAGTACATAAGATCCTGCACTACTTGCATCACTGCCAAACCGACCATTAAGAAGCAAGGCCTATATACTCATCTGCCTACTACTATTCAACCTTGGTAATCCATCTCCATGGATTACATGTTGGGCCTTCCTTCTACTAAGCATGGCAATGACTGTGTTTTCGTGGTCATTGACAAATACTCTAAGATAACCATTTTGGCAGCTCGCAAGAAGAGTATCACAACAAAAGCCACTGCTAAGCTCTTCTTTGAATGAGTGTGGGTACACTTTGGGATCCCATAATCCATTATCTCAGATCAGGACAATAGGTTCCTAAGTACATTTTGGTCAAGTCTCTAGTCGATGTTTGATACTAAGCTCAATAAGTCCATGAATTTCCACCCCCAAACTGATGGCCAAATATAGTTTGTCAACAAGATGATCTTACACATTATGTGCATGTATAACTTGAAGCATCCACATGCATGGGATGAAAGCCTCCCCTATGTCCAACACAACTACACCATATCTCTCCATAGCTCAATTGACCATAACCCTTTTCAGGTGGGATTGGGATTCCAGCCACTATATCCCATTGATGTGGCCATACCATTTGCATCTACTTAGGCAGATTCGACTCATGTCTAGTCCGAAGCTGACAGGGCTAACAAATTCATTGAGTGCATTTAGCACATCCACCAGCAAGTTCATGGCATATTGGATGGAGCCAATGATAAGTACAAGCAGTGACATGATCATCATCAGGTGCCACATGAGTTCTAGGTGGGCGACAAAGTTTGACTACATATGCAGAAGGAATGCCTTGTTGGGCCCCATTGCAAGCTTCTCCAACTTGATATGGTCCATACACCATCACCAAGGGTGTAGGGGACAATGCCTTCGATATCATCATTCCATTATTCCTTGGCCTACACCCAGTATTCAATGTGGACCTCCTCTGGCCATACTTTCCACCATTGTTGGACACATTTGACATTGCAGAACGAATCACACCAACGAATTTAAACCCATACTACATGGAACAATCCACAACTGATCAGATCATGGGCATGTATATCAAGAACACTTGCCAGTAGAGTATCCAACTATATCGAGTTTTCAAAGCAGGCCAACTCCTTCACTAGGGAAAGTGGTTCACCAAGGACCAGGTTCAACAAAAATTTCCTCACCTCATGGAGGCTCTGAACGCAATGGGTACCATTGTTTCCTAAAGAGGGAGGAATGATCCAGGTGGATATTGGTGGCCACCCACATATTCCACCTAGACCTCCAGTCAGTTTCATCAGTTTCCGTGTTTATAGCAAGATTTACTAGTTTTAGCAGTTTTTTGGGACGTGAACTTCTGGAGCAGTTTTGACCCATTAAATGGCATTTTCTTGAGGTTTGCAGTAGGCCCATAACCATACACAAGGGCCTATAAAAAATATTGAAGTACTTAGAGAGATATGTCAAACAAGGTATCATATGCGCCAAATGGAGATAATATGACCAAGTTACGACCATGGGAAGTTAGCTACCCAACTAACCCCAACAAGGCCCACAAACTCTTGGGCCCTTAGCCACCAGCGAATGCTGCTGGGCTACTTCAGATAAGGCGAATGAACAACAACCTCAAAATTATATATTAATCATTGAACTTGGGTGACATTACAATGTGATCGCGTTCTCTTGGCACCATAATTCTATAAATCATAATGACAATTTGAAATAATAGAGATCCATCCCCTTTCCTCCTATCTTATCCTATCATATCTCTAATCTACTGACCCATTTAATTATCTCTCTAATCATCCATCATGAATCATGAATCCCCTTCTCTGATCTCTGTTTTCATTTAAATACAGAGAGAGCAGAGAGCAGTTACAACAGAGATGATTACAATATGATTCTCATTACAAAATTGGATTGCTCACAACAAATTGATAAACAATATCCTATCTGGAATATCTCTTCATCAATCATTCAACAGGAACAGGTTGAATTTGGCATTGCAGCTAAGATATTTTGGAAAACAGCGACAACAACGAATCTGAGAAAAATGTCTTCAGAGAACCTTATATTTCTATTAGTAAAGACCAAATTTGGGAAAACGGCTCAACACAAATCTAATTTGGTCCGTTTTGGACAAAACCCACGTTTCAGATTTTCTAGATTCTTCTCCATTTGCCCAAAACTTCCAATGCAAAATTGTCACTTCTTATTCCAACGAATTTCTGAGTTGGCACATTAATGATGAGTTGGAGATCAAATATTCAATCTGGAAAATATCTTAGAGGCTAAAATGGTGAAAAAATTTATTAATAAACCATCATTGGTAAAAACAAGCATAATAATCTATTTATTTAAAAATAAAGGAGAAGAAATAATATTTATCCATAAGAGCATAAATCATTATAAGATGGAATTATATGATAAACCATGATAAATGACATAATAAAGAAGAGTAGAAATGGGTGGAATATGCGTTCAAAAGTGATAATAATAATGACATATTGATGACCCAACATACCCCCAAACTAAATATATTGCATGTCCTCATGCAACAAAATACTGAATATATTGCATGTCCTCATGCAACCCAAAGACTCTGTGTTAACCAAGCAATAAATAATTGTTCATCCCAACTCATGAAATGTATAGAACAAATGAATTCTTCCTCAATTAATGAATATTCAATTTTAGCAATCTTGATGAAGGTGTAACAATTTTTACATTGACGTTCAAGTTATGTGTATATGAAGTTGTAGCAAAATATGATATAAGTAACAAAAAACTTCATTAACCATTTTCTCAAAAACTACAAATCAAATTTTGTTGAAATTTTGCAAGTAGATTTCTACTATATTAATGCTTCTATGATCCAAAAATCAGATCATTTTGATGCACAGATCATGAAATATAAACAAAATGGTTGTAGGTGATAGTGCATGATTTTCGAAATTTTATGAACTAATTTAACTTGAAATTATTTGGGTTTGTGTATTTTAATGATACGTCTGTGTTTTCCAGAGATCACAAGAATTGAGTTCATAGTTTTAAAAATATGTGGAAATCAATTTCTGCACTGTATAAAAATGAAATTGTATGCTTTAAATGAGAAAGAAAATAGAAAACATCCATCATGCGTAGCAATTCCTCCCCCAAACTGAAAAATTATCATGCCCTCATGCAATGCTAGAAAACAAATTGAGGTGGTTGCTACCATTTGTTGAATTCTATGCTTGGTGTAAAACAACATGGAATAAGGGAGGTGTTGAGAATGAATAAGAATAGCAATGGATGATAAAGAATATTAATGACATGGTCATAAGAAAGAAATGAATGAAAGCAACACTCCCCCAAACTGAAAGATGATATGCCGCTGAAAAATGGGAAGTGGTAAAGATGTGGAATGAAGGATGATAAATAATTCTCAAAATGGATTTTCATGAAATTCTCCTAAATTCGTAATAAATCAGAAAATTATGCTATTTTACCTCAAGTTTTACCTCCAAAAATAAAAATGTGGAATGACATATATGGACTGGCATTTTTTGAAGTTGATGTAGGCAGAGTTGGTGTTGAAAGTGATGCAAAAGGTGGAATCTAGAAAAGCACATCATGTCTGAACAATTGTTCACGTTCACGAGTTTCTCGAGCCTCTTCTGTTAATTGCAATAGTGTGTTCATGTTGTGAATAGAGTTTCCCCTCCATACTTGTTGTTCTCCTGTAAACAAATCATTATTTTGCATACAATGTTCTTGAATCCATAGTGTTAGTTTTGAATAGCAACAGATAAGATGCATGCAAAAATTTCAATAAGAAAAAATTTTGTATACATGAAATACTAATGTTTTGTCAAATCAACAAGTTATGACAGAGTGTAGTAATTATATTGCATGCTATCCCATAATGCATACATTCCCCCCTCTAATTGGAAAATGGATTCCATGACCATAAAGCATATGAAAGGTGTTGTGCTGATGGCAAGGCAAGAGAATGAACAATACGACAGTGAATGAAGCAAAGTACACATATCAATGATAGAACGGCAAGAGGTATGGTTATAATGAGAGTAGAGTGTGTAAACATAGTTATGAATAAGAGATATGATGCTTTGGATTGATGATAATTTATGCAAAAAAGAAAAAGGACAACAATATGCCATAAGGATGCTTTGCTGACGGTATTCTAGTTGAAAATGATGCGATTGATCTGAAAACAACTTCTCATGCGTAAAGGTTCAAAACAGGGAAAAAAATTAAGGAAATAACTTCTCCGATAAAAAGAGAAAATAAGAAAAGGGTATTATAGTAATAATTGACGATAAGATATAACTTAAATACCATAAGCAGAGCCTCTGCTGCCAGTAGGCATCTATAGCCTCGACAGGGTTGCTTTTTAACCCGTATGAGCCAGGATCCTCAATCTAGAAATGGAGAGTTCCAGTGCTGTTCTACAGAAGAGATTAGTTTGCTGGTGTGGTAACCAAATAACCACACTTCTATTCACTAAGATGTAGCAAAAGTGATCAGGTCAGCTCGTGATGATAACTTCTGTTCAAAAGATAATTTGGCTTTCCAATGGATCATAACCCTAGTGTGGTGGCCATAATGGAACGTCACTTCGCTACATCCTTATGAACATGGTAGGCTAGCTCGTAATGAGACCCCCTATCCTCCATCTACAAATAAAATTTTGCTGTTATTACACATTTTTATGATAAAAAGAGGGAGGCTCAGTACTCCTTAAGAGTAGGGATGGTGGAAGAAGTTGAACATGTCAATAGAAAAAAAATATACCCATAATCTCATTTATTATAGAAAGACAAGATTATAACCAGGAAGGGAGGAACCAGCATTGTATTAAGATGATCAATCAATATCATGTTCAACAGAAAACAATGCAGTAAAGTAGTATATAAATAATTGTGTCCCTTTTGAAAAGAATCTATCATCAAGGAGCTGTCCTGTTAAAGATCATAACGTGAATAATATTAACTCGCTTCAATAGAATCCATAATTCTTGTCCTCATAAAAGTAGTGTACTTCATGCCATGACGGGGAATTAATAAAATGTGGTTGAGATGAACTAGGAATAATCCCACAAGAGGAAAGAAGGGTTGTTCTCAAAAATACTCCCAAAGTGTTGTTCCTTTGAAGGAACAACAAAAACACTCAAAAAGGTGTTGTTCCTTGTAGGGAACAACAAAGGAAAATACACGCAAAAGTGTTGTTCAGAGATATCTGAGCAGAGGAGGTATGATGGATATCAAAAGGTATGAGGCCATTTCATATCATCAAACATCAGGTCTCCATCATTTGTCGAGAAGTCATTCCAAGAAACAAGCCATTCACCACACATAAGGGACGATTTTTCTTCAAACTGTGTTTCTGGGTAAGAAAAGATGAATTTGAGAAACGTGAGAGAGGTTTTTGTCCATCATTGACTTAAGAAGAAAAACATTTTTTATTTTTTACACAGGTTTCATGGCTTGGGAGAAGTGTCAAAAACATCATTTTCCTCAGGAGGGTTAATGCACCTCTGGAGTGACCTTGCTAAAATCAATTATTCTCCTATATGAAATGACCAAATGACTTTCTTGATGATTCAACTGATAAGTAGACACAAATATATTTTTAGTGAGCTATCATGAGCTCAATTTGGAGTTGAGGAAGGCCTTCAAAAGTTGACTGCAACATCACTATGCATTTCGGTAGCCTCATTCTGCACATTTTGACCAGTATTGGAAGATTGGACCTTTGATAGGGAAAATGAACTCCAAATTGAAAAATTCAAGATGTTCTAGAAAGTATACTCGACAATATTTCCAACGAACTATTTCATGCTCAATTTTGCTAAGGGGAAGGCCTCCAAAAGTAGGTGGAAAGTGGCATTTCACTTTTGACCAGTTTACTCAAAAATTGTTGTTCCTTAAAAGGAACAACTGCTATTCCTTAAGAGGAATAACAACTATTCCTTAAATGGAACAGCAAAAACACAAACACGTGAAAATTTTGTTCCTTAAATGGAACAACTGCTGTTGTTTAAGAGGAACAACAATTGTTCCTTAAATGGAACAAGAAAAAGACAAACATATGAAATTGTTGTTCCTTAAATGGAATGGCTGCTGTTCCTTAAATGGAACGACAACGATTCCTTAAGAGGAACAACAAAAAGACAAACATACGAAACTATTTTTCCTTAAATGGAACAATTGTTGTTCCTTAAGAGGAACAACCGCTGTTCCTTAAGAGGAACAACCGCTGTTCCTTAAGACGAACAACAGTTGTTCCTTAAGAGGAACAACAAAAAGACAAACATACAAAACTACTGTTCCTTAAGAGAAACAATAGTTGTTTCTTAAGAGGAATAGTAAACAAAATTCATATGAAAATTGGTGTTCCCTATAGGGAAAAACAAGGGAAAAATAGAAAAAAAACTAATGTACAATCTATTATCCAAGCAAATCCAATCAAATAAAAAGAAAACAACAAAAAAGGTAAACTTATGTACAGGTTTCAAGAGAATAAATTGTTTAGTGGACTGATGTTGTCGAGGAGTTTCCTTCTGCAGCAAGCATTTGTATTGTGGGGTCCTTATTGTTCAATAACCAATGGAGTGGAAACTACAATGTGAAGGGAGAAACACCTCAAACACAAAAACATAAAAGAAATCAGAAAAGAAACAACACTTTATTAAGTTACAACAGCTATGATGTTATTTCCTAAGGCAAGGAAAAAATGATCTCTTTGAAAAATGTTTTGGTAGCAGTGACATGACATAAATCTTCAAATAGAAATGAATTCTTTATTTCTTTTGTTATGAATATGTTGGGTAATGAATTGGATGAAATTCTCTTGTTTTATTAAAATTTCTTTCAAGAATTGCTCATCCATAAATTGACCTTCTTTATTCTCCTAGGACCTGCAAAAAACGAGTGTCTACATGCAATAAAACATTAAATCATGGAGAAAGAGAGGTGATAGGGTTATATTAATCCAATATTTATGCAAAAAAAAATAGTTAGTTACTCTGTATAACAAAGCCTCAGAGAAAATAACAAAGTAAAATTTATTTGTCACCTGCGGGAGAGTAGTGGTCGACCATACTAACCATCGGTGTTTTAATCACTTCTTCTTTGTTTTTTGTCCAAATTGAGTGATTCCAAAGCCAGATGAGAGCTAATTAAAAGTTATATCTCCAATAGAAACAAGTTTTAAAAATTCAATGATATGATATGTCAATTTTACTTAGATCAATCTGCATAACAGAGTCATTTTCAATTACTCCAGTTAGAACAACAATGAATATTTTAAGCATAGATTCTTCGTTTGATGTCGGATTCAAATTATTAAAATTGGAAATGGAAGTAGATTTATTTATTTATCTCCAATGGAAATATGTTTTGAAGACAAAAAGAACTGATAGGTCAAATACTCTAAGGAACAGTCGGAAAGACAGAGTTTTAAGAGTGTTGATTTAAGATAGACAATCAGTGTTTTGATCATAACTTCCTCATACGATGTCAAAAATGAGTGATTAAAATTTCCTTGTAAACTAGATTCATAGGGGAATATAAAATTGAAACATGTTTTAAAAATATAGTCATTTAGGCCTTCAAAAATGGACTGTCCCAACTCTATTCCTGAGCTACTTGCTAGACACCTTGTCAATGTTTTGGTTCTAACTTTTTCGTTTCAAATCCAAATTGAGTGATTCAAACTGGGTTGGAAAGTAGAAATCAAGGAATACTTAGGATAGAAATATGTTTTAAAAATATTGTTATTTAGGTTTTCAAAAACTTACTGTCCCATTTGTGTTCCTGATCTGCCTACTAGTCAACTTGTCAATGTTTTGGTTCTAACATTTTCGTTTCAAATCCAAATTGAGTGATTCAAATTAGGTTGGAAAGTAGACAGAAAGGGATAATTAGTATAGAAACAAGTTTTAAAAATATTCCCTTTTGGTCCCTCAAAATATGACTGTCCCGACTGTGTTTCCAGAAATTTCATCAAGCCCATAAGCCAAAAAATATGATATTGAAGCATTTTTTCCAAATTGGTGATAAAAATGAATATGAGTGTTTGTAGAATTGTTACTTCCATTGTAATTTATCTACATACACAAATGGCTTAAAAAATTTATCACCAATGTTGATTTTCACAGTGTGTTGCAACAAGAACACTATTCTTACATTAAAAAAAATGTTTTTATTTTATTTCCTTTTTTTTTTTAATTTCATTTTCTACACTAACCTATTTTGATTTAAAAAATGAATATGAATACGTATAAGAGTACTTCTAGTGGAACCATTTTTGAAATAAGGCTTCAAGTATGCACGTACCTAAATTTTAAAATTGCATGTTAATGAATATTAGGGTATGAGAAGCCAACTTCCCTTGAAAATATGGTATAAAAAATTGTTGAAGTATGGAGTGATTCTGCAAACAAGTAATGGAGTGAAACCAATCTTCAATGTATCCTTTACTTTCTTGATTTCCCATATCCATCATATCATGAAGTTCTTGAGCTTTTAAAACAACTTGTTGATGAAAACTGAAAGAAACCTCATTTTCTTCCATAACTTTTACAATTTTTGAGTTTGAAACATTCTGAATTTCGTTGTAAGTTTTTTCAAATGGTGCATGTGAGATAGAATGGGTGGGAAGGGTGGATAAATTTTTCAGTTCAACACTGTAAGCATGTTGTACTGGGTATTGTGGTGAGGGTGTGGAATTAGTTGAGCAGGAAATTGTGTACGGAATGAAGCATTTTGATTATGTAGATGATTGGGTTGAGTGGATGATTTTGATATGCAAGTAGGATGTTGTGGAAGAGCTAGTGGAGAATATGGAGAATGTGTTTCTGTTACAAGATGAGGGAGAGTAGTCATGCAATCATAAGATGAACCATGCCAAACTTGTAGAGAAGTTTGGTGGTGGTTATATTGACATGGCTTCCCTAACACATTAGTATTCCATAATGGATTATGGAAGTAAGAGAATGGAGAAGAAGTGTTTTGAACCATACCTGTAGGCCATGATTTCCATGGTTTTGACCTTGTTGTAGCTTCCTCATCTCTTTGAAATGATACTTTGTTATGAAACCAGCTCAAGAAAAGATAGAAAAGATAAATCCACGCCTTAGAATTCAGCCTCTTCGATGGGGCAACCTCCTTTACATTACATAAATGAACAATTCTTGGATGATACAAATGAAAAAACCTCCTTTCTATATATAGGAGTCTAAGGAGTCACAATATAATCCAGCTGACCTAACAATAATAATATAAAGCCACAAAAATAACAATAGAGGGATTCTAAGGGGCACAAAAATAACAATATGGGGGTAATAGGGGCACAACAATATAAATAAGGGGTATAACTACAATAGTAATGGGGTAATCACTAGTATTATAGGGACCCAACATGCCCCTCTCCTTCAAAAAAGTGTTGTCCTCAACGCTTGAGCAGTTCTGGATACTTCTGCATAAAATTCTCATCCTCCCATGTGGAATCTTCAGCGGATAAGTTCTTCCACTTGATAAGATACTCTGAAATTGATCGATTTCGTAAGTGTCGAGTTCTTGTTTCTGTGACTGCTTCCGGTTCCAATTTAGTTTTTCCTTCCTCGTCAAGTTCTGGAAATATTGGTTGAACTGGGAGCTTGTCGCCTATAACCTTCTTTAAACATGAAACATGGAAAACTGGGTGCAATCAAGAAGTTGCAGGAAGCTCCAATTTGTATGCCATAGTACCAATCTTTTCCAACACCTTGTACGGACCATAATACTTTGGTGATAATCTATTATCCTTCTTAGCTTGCTTTAGGGACATTTGCTTATATGGTTGTAGCCGTAGGAATACCCAATCACCTACATCAAAACTTCTTTCACTGCGATGTTGATCTGCCTATTGTTTCATTCTATTTTGTGCCAACACGAGGTTATCCTTTAAGAGTTGGAGGACTTGTTGTTGATGTTCGATGTGGTGTTCCACTGCCTGAGCCTTAGAATTTTCTCTTAAATATGATGTGATTGATGGTGGTTGGTACCCATAAAGTGCCATAAATGGGGTCATTTTTGTTGCTGTATGGAAGGAAGTGTTATACCACCATTCAGCCAGAGGCAACCATTTGACCCATTGTGTCTGTTTATCAGATACAAAGCAACGAAGATATCCTTCCAAACATTTTTTTACTATCTCAGTTTCCCCATCAGATTGAGGATGATAAGATGAGCTATGAGCTAACTGAGTACCAAGACAAGAAAATAATTCTGTCCAAAAATTTCCAGTGAAAATGGGATCTCTGTCACTTACAATAATCTTTGGGTTTCCATGTAGCTTTTGAACTATTTCCATAAATGCAGTAGAAACTGTACTGGCTTTAAATGGATGTGATAATGCACAAAAGTGTGCATACTTGGTAAGTCTGTCAACTACCACCATGATGACACTCTTTCCCTCAGGCTTGGGTAAACCTGTGATAAAATCCATTGAAACCTCCTCCCAACGTTGGCTTGGAATGGATAAAGGTTGTAATAGACCCGGTGTCTTAATTGTTTCAACTTTATTTTGTTGGCAAACCAAACATTCTGCCACAAACTTTTGAATATCTGATTTAAGGTCATCCCAAAAAAATTCCTTCTTAACCCTATGGTAAGTTTTTAAAAATCCCGAGTGCCCTCCTAAGGGATAAGTGTGCAATTCCATAAGAATCTTTTGTTTTAGCTGGGAATTCTTATAGAGGTATAAGCGATCTTGTACCATAACAAATCATTTTGCCAGCTAAATGTATCAGAAGTACTGGAATCTTGTTGTAGATTTCGAATAAGTGCCCACACTTCTTCGTCATTCTTCCATTCCTCCTTTGCTTCGTTTATCCAATCTGGTTGGATAATAGAGATGGCACACAACAATGCTTCCATATCCTCATACTTTCTTGAGAGTGCATCTGCCACCACATTTTGCTTCCCTTTTTTGTAGATGATTTCAAAGTCATAACCCAACATCTTTGTGACCCACTTTTGTTGCTCTTCAGACGATAATCTTTGTTCTAAAAAGTATTTAAGGCTATCATGATCCGTTTTTACCTTGAAGTGTCTTCCCATTAGGTAGGGTCGCTGTTGTTGGGAAAAGTATCCAATACGGAATGCCCCTATCCCACTCTAAGAGGTGATAGTGCCTTAGCAACAAACATGTAAACTTATTTGAGTATTCTACTTTATGAAATGCAAGTGAGGAAGAAGGATCTAACTAACCTGTATCTTCTGCTAGTTTGTCGATCCAAATCTCTCCTCTCTTCAGTAGCTCCCAGCTTTTTGCTCCTTCACCGGCCTAGCTTCACCAAATTCCTGCAAGATCACAAGAGAGAGAAACTACACAAAGATACAAATATACATTCATAAAAAGCTCAAGATCAGATTAAGCTAAACATGTAATCATAACAAAACATCATTGGTATGCAACATGTAGGAGAAACTCAAATAGTTTATTGATAAGATAATAAAGTCTGAGAGGAGATACAACCAAATGAGTTCTGATCCAGCATCTACCTCCCAGCGATGGAATCCCTTCCTCTCCTCCAACAAAGCATAAATCACCCAATGTGCTAATGTCAATCTCAAACCAACAGCAATTCTCTGCAAAGTACAAAATTCTAGCCTCCTGAACCTCTGGGTGAGAGATCCATATATAGATGTGAGCAGAGAGGATGAGTCAGCTCATGTTTTGACTTGTGGCTTCTCTCTGTCAGTTCCTGCTTCCACTTGGAGGTTGAGAAGCTCTTACTCATCACTAGTCGAATTCATTGAGGCAAGTGTCATTGGAGAAGATTCTGGAAGCTTCTAGGGTCTTTCCACCTCGTTGAATGAACTTGCCATTTGTCATTTCCCGCTCAGCGCACCCTGGTAGTGCTTCTACCTGCATTGCAGTGCACCTAGCCAGTGTAATCTCTGCATTTCAACGCAGACAGCTAGTGGAGCCTCTGAATTGATCCTGAATTAACTGTTTCTGAGTGGTTTTTGGTGGAGAACTTCTGAGAGAAGCTGTCATTGGTTGACCTTGTTCCTTTAGGAGCTGTAACAACATCTTTAGGGACTTTGGATCCCTTGAATTATGGACATTTCATGCTCAATGTTGTAAGGCACAAAAATGTCTATAACAGTTGCCCCCTAAAGTATGAGGCTGTTTATTGGGTGAAATGCTTTATTAGGAGGATCCGAAGTTCTTCCAATGCTGGGAGGAGACCTGTAATAAGATACAATACAATACATTATTTTTCATACTGCTTTCATGATCTAGCTGAGGCGGGCATTCCCATGCTCAACTTTATAAATTCATTTTTCTGTACATAGAACAGACAATCGTCTGATGGTAGACTGATAATTTTGATGAAATTATGATCCTTTGGGTAGGATGATTATCTGCTGCAGTGATGTACATGTCAATGTCTTTATCTTTCCTGAATATATATCGCAGCCCGGATGGATGAAACTAGATCCGGGGTCTTCAAACTCGTTCAATCTTCACTCTAAGTACAAGTCTATCCATGTGATAAATGTTCTGAAGTCGAACAGGGAAAGACATCACTTGATTACCGGTCAATGAGGTAAACCGTTAACAAGCGCGAGAGGAATCACTGATAATGATAATGACCCTCAAGGTACTGCAATACAATTCACGTGGTGTGAATAAAGGACTTGGCGTCGAGCACCATGCAAAATCTTTCAGTCGAAGGTCATTGACGTATACCTGTCGCCGGAAGTGAGAAACTTGCCATTGAGGCATGCAAGCTTCAAAGTACTGAAGGGGTTGTTCCTAGATCAACTTCTTGGATAATGAGATGATGTCGACAAGAAGCGATCTGTCAAAGGAGGGCCTTAATGTATCCCACATCAGTGACATGGAACGGAGAAAATTATTTTGATGGAGGTGAAAACGATCTGATGATATATGGTTCAGGGTGGCGGTCATGAAAGGATGAAGGATCATGTATGGTAGTGGATGGAACACGATTGACTTCTCTGGATGACTTGTCTTGAACATATCGGCGACACTTGTGTGATGGATTGGTAGCATTTACCCCAAAGATGGATGGTATTGGCAAGACCATGGAGATGTGACCGATGAATGAAACAACCCAACCCGACTGAGGCACGGAGTGGAAGTGTCATGTTCAAGAGCGACTTGCTACCAATAAAGTTCTTTGAGTTTCTCCCAATTTTTCCCCAGTCATTGCTGACCAGTACCTCTTTATTTTTTTCGAGCTTGAGGAGGATAACATATGCTTGTTCTATAATTTGCCCTTCTGGCAAACCCATCGCTATGTTTAACGAGCCTAGCGATAGTGAAACTCGTTCTCGTCTAAAGACAATTTTGTCGCTATTTAATGCTTTTAACGAGTCTAACGAAAAAGATAACTCGGTCCTTTTCATTTTTAGAGAGTCTGAAAAGGTACATAAAGTTAACTCCGAAAGTCCTTTTTCGTCATCTAATCCCTTAAGTCCGAAAAAGTATAAAACAATACAGAAGGGATGGATTTTCGATAGTTTTAACGAGCCGAACAAAACAAGCGCTCGATCTTTTTGTGCAATAATCCCTCAGGTCCAAAAAGATTAAAATCTAGAGGAGGGATAGCTCTTCCGGTCGCTTTAACAAGCTGGAAGGCCAAAACTCGGCAATCTTTTCATATTTTATGAGTCAGATGAAAAGAGCTTAAAGAAGACTCGTCTTTTGAGGAACGAGTGATAAAACGGGTTAGCAGCTGATTCCGGGTAAAGGTTGGAATTTTCCAATCACGGCAGTGTCACAAGGATGGCTAGTGAAATCACTCTTCACAGCTGTTCCTCAAAATGGGTAAACAATCATATGGAGTTGAATGATCGGCCAATGGAAAAGTCGAGGTGACGGTGCAAACACGACCAAGGCTTTAATGGCTGATAATGTTACATTCACGGTGGTTATTTACCGGAAGATAGTTCGTTTTTTAACGAGCTTAAACGCGGAAAAACACTGCTCATTCTTATGTTTATTTTTTAACGAGCATGAACTATGTGTGAAAACTGCTCGATCATCCAGTCATGTGATAAGAATATCTCATGTAAGATTCCATTTTTTATGGAGCTTGCGCCTTACAAATCTATGCCCTGCATCCTTTCGTTATGCAAGTTCGGAAACGACTAATCCTACGAGTTTAAAGGGTTAGACCTACAAGTTTAAAGGGAGGACCTAAAAATTTAAAAAATAAATAGCCGCCCCTTGCTTGCACTCCAAAAGGTTTGCATGCCCCCAGGTATAAAATATGATTTCAAGGTTACCTCTACTTCACTTTGGCCAAAACATTTGTTTTACCGAGAGAGGCCTACCTCTTTCAGGTTACCCAAAGATTGTTCTGTTAATCTTTCAAACAAAACACTTCTTCGGCGATGTCTACCGAGATAAACAAAGGTGAGTGACTCTGTTCTGTCAAACACATAACTTTGACAAAAGAATCTTATTCTAGAATAACCCCTATCTCAATCACGGATGGGGTACAGACTAGTCATATTCTCCCGCGGAAACCTACCCTATACCCAAAGTTTTCCTGCCGAAGCAGACCAGGATGCATGCTCCCTGGGTTCCAGTCATATCCTTCCGAATCACTCGCGCTCATCGGGAGGACGGACCGTGGGTTGAGACATTTCTTGCGTGAAGAGACCATTTAGGGACGGTATATGACTATTTGCGATGCGTGATCCGGGAAATGAAAGCTGGTCCACGAGCTTGACCACTCTTCCTTCGTGCGGAAAACACATTACTCTAAAGAGTGAGGAGACGATGGCTCCCATGCAATATATATAGTCTCATCCAAGGAGTAGGTTATAATCCAAGGGTCCTTGAATGACCATCACGTTCATTTGAACGGTATTCCTTTTCAATGTGATAGGCACATTGGGGAGGATCCCTAAAAGTCGACTGGTTCCTTTATCAAATCATGTCAGATTTCTCATTTCAGGCAAAACCGCTGGCGAACCAAGCGCTTTCCAAGCAGTGGAGGAAAGGATACTCACAGATGCCCCTTCATCAATGATGGTGTCAGCCATGACCATTCTGTATATTTGGACGATAATTCTGAATGGTATGCTTGCTGGCAAACGGGGTCTGCCTAGTTGGTTCCAGTCGAAGGAGACAACTAGGTTGCTTGGTGGTGGGACCGAGTAAACGGCCGGGTATTGCTCTGACGAACTTCCTTCCTGCGATAAAGGAATGGGGGGAGTTCCCCCGTGCTCGTCGGAGTCTGTGTTGATGAAGAGAATTTGGATGGTGTCATCTTTATCCTCTTTAGTGACTGGATCATTCGAAGATAAATCCTCTTAAGTCAAGACCGGGTCAACTGCCGCCTCGACCTTTTGACTTTTTTCGGGTATGGATTCAGCTGGTTCATCTTCAATGACCGGCGCTTCAGCTAACCACTTGAGCAGGCCAGCTGGATTTTCAACTAACGAAGGACTCGGCAAGAGTTTTTTATATCCAGGAGGAAGTCGTAACGGTGAAACCGGACGATCATCCAAAACTCTTTTTGCTTCGTCTAAGAAGGGACAATAGTGGATGGCGTGGTTGCCTTCGCACAGTCTACAGGGAGATCTAGCTCTCCCTTTTTGTCCAAGGAATTCACTCTCGCTAGTTGACGGTATGCATTCAACATGGCTATCAGAGGTTGATGCTACCGGATTGTGCAAACGGGGAGACCAGTCCCTTAGTATCCGAGGGATGCAGGGACATTCTCTGTGGAAGTGGTCTCCCTTGCATATGACACATGGCGATTTAGGCCTAGTCAGTGCTGTGTGTGGATTTTTGTCAAACGAAACTTGTTTGCCCCCAGTCGCTTTTGGCTCCTTCTTCTTCTTCTCTTTCTTCTTCTTTTCCTTCTTCTCCTTAGGAACTTGGTTTTTTGTTTTACCGATTCCGTCAAGCGAAGAGGAAGGAGGAGAGGAAGAATTAGAGGATGTAGAAGGTTGGTGGGCAACTCTGGACTGGTCTAACTGTTGATTCGACTGTTCAGGAATAGTGGTGTTCTGAACGACATTGGTTGAGAAGAGCCAGACTGGCAAGCCAATTGTCAGTCCTGGAAGCGACAATGTGGCCATATGGGGCACACCAACATCTCCCCAAGAGGAGAAGGGACTAGGATTTCCACCAAGGGGAATTCCTTGGTTGGTGGGCTCCATTTTCTCAACTTAAAGATCAACGCAGGAAAAAGGGGTGATTGTTCCGTTTAAAATAAATTTTAACGACGCTTCAGACACAACTTGCTTTTTCAATTTTAAAGAGTCGAGAAAAAGCTAAAGATGACTCTAGTCTCCTTCGATGTTTTAACGAGCCCGAAGTGACAAATGCTCGGATGGACTTTTTCCGTTATAGAGTCTGAAAAAGGCCAAAAGGAACTGCTCTGGAGTTCTAGGTAGAGGGTGTGCCAAACTTTTCGCAAAACCACAGAATACTTTTTAAGTTACGGGCGGTCAATCTTCCTGAATGCTATGTTCAGTGCATTGCGATCAGTAGGGCGGCCGACACGGCTTCCTAAGGATAAAGGTTTTATGCCTATAGGGGTCTCCCAATATATACTCGACGGTACGTGGGAGCACAATCCGTACTGGCGCTATCGTCCCTCAGGAGGAATCACCCAACCATCAGCGAGATCGACAGTCACCAGGTTTTACGACGCCGGAACACGTCTCTAGCCTAGACCTCTATGTTGTGCGTTAAGTTACAAAGCGTTGTTAAGTTCATTCAATTTATTTTAGGTTGATCTTTGTTAGAAGTTTGCCTTTTTGGATCACCACGAGATGTATGATACAATTCCTAAATGCAGTCTAAAGATGATAAGCAAGCTTTATATCTTTTCAACAATGAAAATCCTAGCTACAAGGGGAAAAGGAGGATACAACTTTTCTCAAAGAGCATAGAGCACACTGTAATGCACTTTTCCCTAAATCAAAGCATGAAAACTATCAAAATGGAAATGCACAAATGCATGTATTTGTTTTCGCTTCCTTAATATTCATGCCTAAAAAGAAAGCTATTGTACAAATTTGAATTCGATTTCAAGTGAAAATATAAACAAGTTCCTTTTTCAAAATCAAAAAGACGATTACGACACCTTATGATTTACTTGTTTCGACACTAGAAATGCATAAATTCAAACCAAACGACAAAAGTAAAAGCTAAATCAACTGTGAACAGCAAACAAACTCACTCCTAAGATCAAAACGACACTTATGACAGGTCTAGATCTAAGGGCGACAGTATGACTAGTTTACTTTTGTGATGGGAAACTGCAAATGATGTAACAAATACACAAAGAACAAATACAGTTTCTTTATACAACTGAGGTGGAATTGAGGCAAAGAAAAGGGGTTTCAAATAGGTACACTGACTGATAACAGGCTGCAAAAAACAGAGATGAAACTGAGCAAAAGGAATCAGGGAACCACAGCTGCACAAGGCAAAGACTGATCAGCGCACTCCCAACACAGAGGTTTTGACATTCAGCGTAGATAGCCTTCACGGGACCTGCATTGAAATGCAGAACCTCTTCACATAGTCTGCGCTGAAGCAGAAACGAGAGTTGTTTCTGGGTTCTGGGTTACGGTTTGCAGTTAAATCAACAGTTTTTGGCCAAATCAAAGCTATCAATTAGGTACAATTAGGAGGATGATTTATAGGAGGACTAAGATCTATCACAAAGGGCTGTTAGAGCACTTGTGTATTAGTTTGTTCAGATCATAAAAACGGGCCCAGTGAGTGGGCTAGAGTGGCAGATCTCTACTTTGCACTTGAAAACGACAAGTGCATTTCGATTCAGCACTTCTGAGTTTATGAGAAGAACAAGACCAGAAACACAAATAAACCAACAAGATACTCTCCCCAGCGGAGTCGCCAATTTGTTGTTGGGAAAATTATCCAATACAGAATGCCCCTATCCCACTCTAAGAGGTGATAGTGCCTTAGCAACAAACAGGTAAACTTATTTGAGTATTCTACTTTATGAAATGCAAGTGAGGAAGAAGGATCTAACTAACCTGTATCTTCTGCTAGTTTGTCGATCCAAATCTCTCCTCTCTTCAGTAGCTCCCAGCTTCTTGCTCCTTCACCGGCCCAGCTTCACCGAATTCCTGCAATATCACAAGAGAGAGAAACTACACAAAGATACAGATATACATTCATAAAAAGCTCAAGATCAGATTAAGCTAAACATGTAAGCATAACAAAACATCATTGGTATGCAACATGTAGGAGAAACTCAAATAGTTTATTGATAAGATAATAAAGTCTGAGAGGAGATACAACCAAGTGAGTTCCGATCCAGCATCTACCTCCCAGCGATGGAATCCCTTCCTCTCCTCCAACAAAGCATAAATCACCCAATGTGCTAATGTCAATCTCAAACCAACAACAATTCTCTGCAAAGTACAAAATTCCAGCCTCCTGAACCTATGGGTGAGAGATCCATATATAGATGTGAGCAGAGAGGATGAGTCAGATCATGTTTTGACTTGTGGCTTCTCTCTGTCAGTTCTTGCTTCCCCTTGGAGGTTGAGAACCTCTTACTCATCACTAGTCGAATTCATTGAGGCAAGTGCCATTGGAGAAGATTCTGGAAGCTTCCAGGGTCTTTCCACCTTGTTGAATGAACTTGCCATTTGTCATTTCCCGCTCAACGCACCCTGGTAGTGCTTCTACCTGTGTTGCAATGCACCTAGCCAGTGTAATCTCTGCATTTCAGCGCAGACAACTAGTGGAGCCTCTGAATTGATCCTGAATTAACTGTTTCTGAGTGGTTTTTGGTGGAGAACTTCTGAGAGAAGCTGTCATTGGTTGACCTTGTTCCTTTAGGAGCTGTAACAACATCTTTAGGGACTTTGGATCCCTTGAATTATGGACATTTCATGCTCAATGCTGTAAGGCATAAAAATGTCTATAACAGTCGCCATTTCTTAAGTGCATGGAGTATTTCTAACATTTCCTTCTCATAAATAGCTTTGCTTAAAAACTTTCCCTTGATTGGACGACTTTCAAAAGCAATGGGTCTTTCATCTTGCATTAAAACAACACCAATTCCATTTCCTGAAGCATCACATTCCACAATAAAGGTTTTTGTGAAGTCCGGTGTAGCTAAGACCGGTGCTTGGCACATTGCCTCTTTAAGATGTTTAAAGGCCTTTGTTGCTTCCGGAGTCCATGAAAATGAATCTTTCTTCAATAATGTTGTTAGAGGTGCTGCTATTCTCCCATAATTCTTAACAAACTTGCGATAATACCCTGTCAACCCAAGAAATCCTCGCAGATGCTTTATGGATGTGGGGATTTTCCATTCCTTAATGGCTTTAATTTTGCTAGGGTCTACCTTAACTCCTTCATGAGATACAATATGACCCAAATATTCCACCTCCTGGACTCCAAAGAAACATTTGGATCTTTTTGCATATAATTGTTTCTCCTCCAATAGTTGTAGCACCTTGTCAACATGTTCAACATGATCCTTCCAAGACTTGCTGTAGATTAGTATATCATCAAAAAATACTAACACAAATTTTCTAAGGAATGGTTTGAAAATTGAATTCATCAAACCTTGAAATGTTGAAGGTGCATTGGTAAGGCCAAAAGGCATGACCAAAAATTCATAATGACCCTCATGAGTTCTAAATGCCGTTTTCGGAATGTCTTCAATCTTCATTCTGATTTGATGATATCCCGAACGAAGATCCAACTTGGTGAAGTAAATTGATCCATGCAATTCATCCAGTAATTCATCAATGACAGGAATGGGGAACTTATCTTTAATAGTGAGCTTGTTGAGCTCCCTATAATCTGGACACATGCGCCATGATCCATCCTTCTTGTGCACCAATACTACTGGAGCTGAGAAAGAACTTTGACTTGGTTGAATTATACCAGCCTCTAGCATTTCTGCAACCATACGTTCAATTTCACTTTTTTGGACATATGGATATCTGTACGGCCTGATGTTTGGAGGAACACTTCCTGGAATCAGATGAATAGCATGATCATGATCACGCATAGGTGGGAGACCTTTGGGAGTCTCAAATACCTTGGAATGATTGTCCAGGACTTTTTGGAGATCTGGAGAAATAGATGATTCCAATGTGGAAACATCTAGCGAACATAATTGTGCAATTACACCTCTTTGCTCCTTTTTTAGAAGCTTTGTCATGCCATTAGAGCTGATTATCTTTCCTGGTTTCCCTGCAATACCCCTTAATTCAACTTCCTTTCCTTCCACAGAAAATTTCATGAAAAGTTCTTGAAAATTAAAAGCTATTGTACCCAAGGATTGTAGCCATTGGACTCCTAGTACAACATCAGCACCTCCCATTGGAATGGAAAGCATTGGGCTAGTCAATACATATTCTCCCATGGATAGCTTGATATTATGGCACTTTCCAGAACAATTTATTGTTCCTCCATTTGCAATCATCACTTGACACTCTGGTGCTGGATATAGGAAGCAATTCAATTCTTTTGCTACCCTACAATGAATAAAATTGTGGGTGCTTCCTGAATCAATCAACACTATTACCTTTTTCTTCTTGATTTGTCCTTCTATCTTGATGGTTTGAGGAGTGGTAATTCCCGCCAATGCATTACAAGATATGGTCGGATTTATTTGTTCTTCATCTAGGCTTTGTTCCTGGAATATATCCTCTTCTTTTGACCTTTCTTGCTCCTTTTCTTCTTCCTCTTCACAATCTATGTAGAATAATTTCTTCTCAGCACACTTATGACCTTTTGTGTATTTGCTATCACAATTGTAACAAAGCCCTTTTGCTCTTTTTTCTTCCAATTGTTGTGGTGTCAACCTTGTAGGTTGTGGAAGACTATGGGCAACAACACTTCCGTCTTTATAGTTGTGAATGGTATGCTTCCTAGTTGCCATAATTTTGCTTTCCATTTTTCTTGCTAACCTGAATGCCTTCTCTAATGAATCAGGTTCCCAAAGGCGCACATCATGTTGGATATTATCCTTTAAAGACCCTATGAACACATCAATCCTATGCTCCTCTGGAATATCTTTTACCCTTATGTTCAATTTTTGGAACTCCTCAATGTGCTCCATTATTGAACCCTTTTGTTTGAGACTTATCAATTGGCTAAAAAAAGTGTTGCTTTTTGTATCCTCATAATGTGCTATCAATTCTTCCGTAAAAATTGCCCAAGTGATAAATTGTTTACGAGAACAAAGCCATTGATACCATACAAACTGATTTGGTTCCAAATATAAAGTTTCCATACGTACCTTTTGTGTGTTTTGCACATTATTGAGATCGAAGAATTGCTCCATCTGTAATATCCATGTGGCGGGATCCTTGCCATCAAACTTCCTCATATCGATTTTTGGAACATGGTGAGTCTTCGATCCAACATTAGCATCTATGGTATCATGATTAACATTTCTTTTGTTCTCATCATGAGTTTCCTTTACTACCTTTTCACCATTAGTGACACTTTCTTGTAGCAACTTCTTCAATTCTTCCATATCTGTCTTCAAATCTATCTTCAAATCTGCCATGTCTCTCTTCAAATCTGTCTTCGAATCATCCATCTTAGCTTCCATGCCCTTTATCTTAGATTCCACGCCACTTATCTTAGCTTCTGTTAGCTTTTGTGAGCGTGACATTTGTTGCACTTGTTCTTGTAATTTTGATATATCATGTAGCATTTCTTCTTCTTCTTCATGAGTCATGCTAGAGCTTTCAGGTTCCTTACTAGGTGTTTGCATTTTCTTTCCTCGGGGCATCAGTTACCGATAATAATGCTTTACTATGCCCTTTGAATTCCGTTAAACCAAGCTTACACAAAAATTTAAAAAAAAACTACACACCTTTTTTCACTTTATAGAAGCCTGATATTGAATCTGATGTATCTCTGTAATTTCGAATCATCCAGTTCTGAAATTGCTACCTGTAGTAGCCTTCTGCGTCCTCTTTCCAATGCCACAAGTCTGAGCCAAATTGGATTCTCCAAGGAAGAGTTATGTGAAATCTCCCACAGTGACTTTCTTTTAGACTGGTTCAGTAGAGCGAACTTGTACGACGTGCCACGAGTCACTGTTTCAACCTTTGAATCTGAAACACACAAAAAAGAAACTACAGTCCGTTCTCTTTCTGTACCTTTTTACGAAATTTCAATCCGATCCTCAGAGAGAGAGTTATGACGATTTTCCCCAGGTCACCTGTTTTGAATGTAATTCAGGAGTCTGCAAAAAGGCCAACTTCCTCAGATCATATCTCTGAAAATATCGCGCGAAAAGCTCTGAAATTCGGACCCAAGGTTCAACACCAATTATTCTCAAATGGGTTTTTTTTGTGACTTCTGAAACGTCACAAAAAAAAGTTATAGCGAAAATGCCACGATGACCTGTTTGGAGCAGCGAAACCCTAGAATCCAAAGCTCTGATACCAAATGTTATGAAACCAGCTCAAGAAAAGATAGAAAAGATAAATCCACGCCTTAGAATTCAGCCTCTTCGAGGGGGCAACCTCCTTTACATTACATAAATGAACAATTCTTGGATGATACAAATGACAAAACCTCCTTTCTATATATAGGAGTCTAAGGAGTCACAATATAATCCAGCCGACCTAACAATAATAATATAAAGCCACAAAAATAACAATAGAGGGATTCTAAGGGGCACAAAAATAACAATATGGGGGTAATATGGGCACAACAATATAAATAAGGGGTATAACTACAATAGTAATGGGGTAATCACTAGTATTATAGGGACCCAACATACTTCCATCCTAGATAAGGAAGAGCAACTATCTATGGGATGCTCCTTTCGGTAATGTGGCAAAACACTTCATAAAATTCTTGGTTTTTATGAACCTGCAAAACATCCAATTTTGAACTTAGAGAGCTAATAAAATCAACTTTAAAATTTTCAAATAAAATATTGATTTCAACTCTTATGTCTCCTGTTCTTATAGTAGATTTGGAAAAGAAAGAACAAACATCCCTAGAATTCTTACCAGCCTTGGAGATTCCTCTTGAGTACCTTATGCACAATTCACAAACATCATCATATGATAACTGAAAAACATCACCTTTTCCTATCAGATTTAATAGTTCTAAAAATTCATCTTTGATTCCTTTGAGTAGGAGTGTTTTTAAGATCTATTTTTTCAATTGCTTATGCTTTGATTTTTGAAGGTTGTAATGAAATCGCTCTACATAGTCCTCCAAGCTTTCATCTTCCCCTTGTATCATATCGAAAATATCTTCATTGGATTTGCAATAGTCTTGGTGCTTCTTCAAAAATATTGTTGTTGGGAAAAGTATCCAATTCGGAATGCCCCTATCCCACTCTAAGGTGTGATAGTGCCTTAGCAACAAACAAGGTAAACTAATTGAGTATTCTTCTTTATGGAATGTAAATGAGGAAGAAGGATGTAACTAACCTGTGTCTTCCGCTAGTTTTTCGATCCAATCACTCCTTTCTTCAGTGGCTCTTAGCTCTTTGCTCCTTCACCGACCCAGCTTCACCGAATTCCTGCAAGATCACAAGAGAGAGAAACTACACGAAGATACAGATATACATTCATAAAAAGCTCAAGATCAGATTAAGCTAAACATGTAAGCATAACAAAACATCATTGGTACACATCATGTAGGAGAAACTCAAATAGTTTATTGATATAATAAGAAAGTCCAAGAGGAGATACAACCGAATGAGTTCCAATCCAGCATCTACCTCCCAGCAAAGGAATCCCTTCCTCTCCTCCAACAAAGCATAAATCACCCAATGTACTAATCTCAATCTCAAACCAACAGCAATTCTCTGCAAAGTACAAAATTCCAGCCTCCTGAACCTCTGGGTGAGAGATCCATATATAGATGTAAGCAGAGAGGATGAGTCAGCTTATGTTTTGACTTGTGGCTTCTCTCTGTCAGTTCTTGCTTCCACTTGGAGGTTGAGAACCTCTTACTCATCACTAGTCGAATTCATTGAGGCAAGTGTCATTAGAGAAGATTCTGGAAGCTTCCATGGTCTTTCCACCTCGTTGAATGAGCTTGCCATTAGTCATTTCCCGCTCAATGCACCCTGGTAGTGCTTCCACCTGCGTTGCAGTGCACCTAGCCAGTGTAGTCTCTGCATTTCAACGTAGGCAGCTAGTGGAACCTCTGAATTGATCCTGAATTGACTGGTTCTGAGTGGTTTTTGGTGGAGAACTTCTGGGAGAAGCTGTCATTGGTTGACCTTGTTCCTTTAGGAGCTGTAACAACATCTTTATGGACTTTGGATCCCTTGAATTATGGACATTTCATGCTTATAGCTGTAAGGCACAAAAATGTCTATAAAAGTTGCCCCCTAAAGTATGAGGTTGTTTATCGGGTGAAATGCTTTATTAGGAGGATCCGAAGTTCATTCAATGCTGGGAGGAGACCTGTAATAAGATACAATACAATACATTATTTTTCATACTGTTTTCATGATCTAGCTGAGGCGGGCATTCCCATGCTCAGCTTTATAAATTCATTTATATGTACATAGGACAGAAAATTGTCTGATGATAGATTGATGATCCTGCTGAAATCATCATCCTTTGGTAGGATGACTGTCTGTGCTGCAATGCTGTACATGTCAATGTCTTTATTTTTCCTGAATATATATCGCAGCCTGGATGGATGAAACTAGATCCGGGATCTTCAAACTCGTTCGATCTTCACTCTAAGTACAAGTCGATCCATGTGAGAAATGTCCTGAAGTCGAACATGGAAAGACATCGCTTGATTACCAGTCAATGATGTAAACCGTTAACAAGCGCGAGAGGAATCACCGATAATGATAATGACCCTCAAGGTACTACAGTACAATTCACGTGGTGTGAATAAAGGACTTGGCGTTGAACACCACGCAAAATCTTTCGGTCGAAGGTCATTGATGTATACCTGTCGTCGGAAGTGAGAAACTTGCCATTGAGGCATGCAAGCTTCAAAGTACTGAAGGGGGTGTCCCTAGATCAACTTCTTGGATAATGAGCTGATGTCGACAAGAAGCGATCCGTCAAAGGAGGGCCTTAATGTATCCCACATCAGTGAGACGGAACGGAGCAAATGATTTTGATGGAGGTGAAAACGATTTGATGATATATGGTTCAGGGTGGCGGTCATGAAAGAATGAAGGATAATGTATGGTAGTGGACGGGACGCAGTTGACTTCTCTGGATGACTTCTCTTGAACATATCGGCGACACTTATGTGATGGATTGGTGGCATTTACCCCAAAGATGGATGGTATGGCGAGACCATGGCGATGTGACCGGTGAATGAAACAACCCAACCCGACTCAGGCACGGAGTCGAAGTGTCATGTTCAAGAGCGACTTGCTAACAATAAAGTTCTTTGATTTTATTCCCAATTTTTCCCTAGTCATTTCTGACCAGTACCTCTTTATTTTTGTCAAGCTTGAGGAGGATAACATATGCTTGTTCTATAATTTTCCCTTCGAGCAAACCCATCGCTATGTTTTAACGAGCCTAGCGATAGTGAAACTCGTTCTCGTCTAAAGACAAGTTTGTCGCTATTTAATGTTTTTAACGAGTCTAACGACAAAGATAACTCGGTCCCTTTTCATTTTTAGAGAGTTTAAAAAGGGACGTAAAGATAACTCCAAAGGTCCTTTTTTGTCATCTAATCCCTTAAGTCTGAAAAAGTATAAAACAATACAGAAGGGATGAATTTTCGATAGTTTTAACGAGCCGAACCAAACAAGCACTCGATCTTTTTGTGCAATAATCCCTCAGGTCCAAAAAGATTAAAATCTAGAGGAGGGATAGCACTTCCGGTTGCTTTAACGAGCTGGAAGGTCAAAACTCGGCAATCTTTTCATATTTTACGAGTCAGATGGAAAGAGCTTAAAGAAGACTCGTCTTTTGAGGAACGAGTGATAAAACGAGTTAGCAGTTGATTCTAGGTAAGGGTTGGAATTTTCCAATCACGGCAGTGTCACAAGGATGGCTAGTGAAATCACTCCTCGCAGCTGTTCCTCAAAATGGGTAGACAATCAAATGGAGGTGAATGATCGGCCAATGGAAAAGTGGAGGTGACGGTGCAAACACGACCAAGGCTATAATGGCTGATAATGTTACATTCACGGTTGTTATTTATCGGAGGATAGTTCATTTTTTAACGAGCTTAAACGCGGGTTGAAACACTTGCTTGATCTTATGTTTATTTTTTAACGAGCATGAACTATGTGCTAAAACTGCTCGATAACATGGTCTAGTTTTGATTTTTTACCATAAATAGCTTTGCCTTTTCAAAGATAGTACTGTACCCTCAATTGCTGCATCAAACTAGTTAGAAATGAATAACATTTGCTTGAAAATGAGATTAAAACACTAATATTTCACTTTGAACTATGTAAAAAGCTATTAAAAAGTGTTTTTACCTCTCATTTTACCATTTCATTTGAACTTGGTTTGTTGGAGCTTTGGAGGTGCCTCTTCCCCCTTGATTTTCATCAGCTGATTTCGGGAGATTCTGTGGACGATTCTTGGCGCCGTCTGGACTAGGTAGGAGCTAAACCTGAGCTCTTTCATTTCATGGTTTCCTTTTTGCATTCTGTGCTTGATTTCCTGTTTTTCTGAGCCCCTGGGGTTTGATGGGGTCGCTCTGCCATCAGCGCACCTTGGGCACTCGAAACCTGCGCTGAATGTCAAGCAGTATGAAGGCAGTTTGACCTTCAACGCAGGTGGAACACTGTGCAGGTGCGTTGGGCACAGAAAAGGATTTTGTTGCACAGTTTTTGATGAAAATTTTTGCCTGTTTCTCATCAAAACCAGGATCTAACTCATCTCATGTTTTTTTTTCAGAGATATTGGAGCAAAATGACCCTTACATGGCGAGAACGAGAACATGAAGAAGAGGACATGATTGCCCTACATGATCCGGTTACGGTGAACGCGCTGCGGAACTGTGGTCTGCTAAAGTTCTTCCGCATCTCTAGCATGAGACAGCAGATCAACCTACTGCAGTATTTGCTCGATGCTTGGGATCCTATCAACCAATTTTTCCAGATTAGGGGCAAATCTATCCCCTTGACCGCAGTAGACATTTACTTCTTGACTGGCTTGTCGAGGCGGGGTGCCCCCATCTCTTTGTCAGGTTCGGCCCGAGGGAGTGACTCTATGAGAGATTATGTCCACCAGTATTGCAGGGAAGGATCTCAGCCGAGTAAAGACGGCAATATCGTTATCTGTGAGGTTGCTGACAGGTCCCTTAGGTCTATCCTGTACACTATTGGAAGGATGGCCGGTAGTGCGTCTGTTCATGTAGCCAACATATCTTATATGCAGCATGCCTTGGAGTGCCTCCAACCGAAAATATTCAACTGGTGTGATGCAGTACTTCTTCAGATGAAAATTCAGTTGACCAAGGTAAAGGACGGGAGGCTGAAGAACTTTGGGTTTGGTTCTATTTTGACCGCCTTTGCTTTGGAGAAGATACCACTGATGCAGCGACAATACATTGCACTCGACTTGCCTTCTCCTGCCGAGCCATGCATGCAGAGATGGGTTGACCACATGTCTAGGCATGCTGGTAAATCTCAGATTTCTTTTTTCGATACCTTCTTCAGGTGGTTTGAGCGTTAGGAGATGGTCTATTCCGAGTATCCATATGTTGGCATGGACTTCTGGGGTGATCCGGATTTAGTACTGCCGGACGGCGAGCAGTGGGGTGCTATTGGTAAAATCTTCGACCATATCACTGTTTACTGTTTTTATTTATAATGTCCTTGTGCTTTATTCTATCAAGACTTTAATCAAACTCATGTGTGCATGCAGATGTTGGTCCTGTTCGTCCAGTAGTTCGCCTGAGAGTGCCAGTCGCTGCCCCAGCAGGAGAGGCCGCCAGGAGGGTTATCCTTCGTGACCTTGATGTAGCCGAGACCCTTACAGCTGTGCAGGAGTAGGTTGAGAGCCTTACTCTCAGTATTCCAGATGTGAGGATCGATGAGTTACCTTTACAGTTGTAGCGACATACTACTGGTGTGCCTAGACGATGGACTCGTCTCTTACGCATGATCGCACAGGATGTGACGTGCTATCACGAGCATCACTAGAATAGGGTGCCCCCTAGCATTTTGAGTTTTTGGGTCATGTGACCGATTTTGTCTTGGTTACAGAACATTATATGTAAACCATAAACAACTTATATATATGTATATATATATTGATTTTCGGGGTTTTATTCTGGTTGCATTATGTGATCCACATGTACAACATTGATGATGTGTTTCTTTTTATAAATGTTGCAAATGTCTATCTAACACATAGTTTGCTAATGAGTCGGTTAATGTGTTTAAGTTTCTGGAAATATGTTGGTATTGAATTAAATCAAACTGTCTTTCCAAAATCTTAACCCTTAGGAACATGCGATAAATAGCTGGATTTCGGACGGAATATATACCATTGAGTTGTAGTATTACGAGTTGTGAGTCTAGCCTGACGATTAGTCGGTGTATACCATGGGTGATGGCATCAGAGAGTAGTTCTATCAACGCGCTATACTCAGCGATGTTATTCGTTGATTGACCGATACATACACCTCTGAAACTTACTAACTCGCCGCTTGGATCAAAAATGGCCCAGGCTGCAGAGGACAGGTTCCGCGAACTACGACTCGCTTCGTCGACATATCCAACACATGTCTCCAAAAGGTTTGACATCTGCAATAAATGTAAAAAGGTGGATTACTCGACCAAACGACCACTTTAGCGAAAACAAAATACAACAAAAGCATATTGGTTACTATTTAAGCATAGTAACGCTTGAGGTACAACCCATTACGGGGTTGCGCTAGTGGAATTCCGTCATAATCCATTAACTCGTAGGCTCCTTTCACTAACACTCGTTTAACAATGTAGGGGCCCATCCATAAAGAATTAAATTTACCTGCTCCCAATTTATCGGATTCTTGGTTGTAAAGCAAGACCAAGTCACCTTCTGAGAAGACACGGGGTTTGACATTTTTGTCGAACTGCGCCTTGACTCGTTTCTTATGGGCTTCGTTAGCCAAAGCGGCATCACGACGAGTTTCATCCAATTGGATTAATTCCAAGAAACGGGCCTCTTCTCCTGAAGTTCCGGGGAGGAGATCGATTGCGAGTTTAAGAGACGCGATTTCGCACTGGACAGGTAAGACTGCTTCCAGGCCATATACAAGTTGGAAAGGGGTGAACCCGGTCGCATTCCTTACCGATGTTCGGTAAGCCCACAAGGATGAGTACAGGATTAGGTGTCACCTTCTTTTGTGAACTCCGATCATCCTTTGCAACATACGCTTCAGGACCTTGTTGATCGCTTCAACTTGTCCGTTGGCTTGCGGATAATACGGAGTAGAGCTGTTGTGAGACAATCCTAGCTTGGCAGCTAATTGAAGCATCATGTGATTGCGAAAATGCGATCCATGATCTGTGACTATAGCGTGTGGTACGCCGAATCTGGCGACTACATGATTGAAAAAGAAAAGGGCAGTTGTTTCACCAGTGTTATCTAATGTAGTCATTGCCTCGGCCCATTTGGTAAAATAGTCAACGACGACTATAATATACCCATGCCCCCGGTCGAGGTGGGGTTACATGTCATGAAATCGATGCCCCATTTGGCGAAAGGCCCAACAGCAACTATTGGCTGTAAAGGTGCGGGTGGTCTTCTGGTTTTGCTATCAAAAATTTGACAAGCATGGCAACTTCTGACTGCGGTTATGCAATCTTTGAACATGGTTGGCCAAAAGTATCCTGCTCGTAAGATTTTTTGTGCTGTAGCATATCCAGATTGATGCCCCCCACACGCGCCTGAATGACACTCATTCAGGGCTTTTTTGGCCTCCTCATGGGTGAGGCACCTTCTCAGAACTGTATTGATACCACGACGGTAAAGCGTATCACCGACGATCATGTAGTCTTTTTCTTGGTATCGTATACGTTTTTGTTCAGAGTGAGAGGTATTTGGCCTGAATTTTTGGGTCTGGAGATAAATTATTATATCTCCATACCACTCATTGCTTGTGGATATCAGAAACAAATTCTCATCCATGATTGATTCTTCGGATGTTTCATCGTTGGACGACGATGGGAGATCGCACAATAATTCTGCGAAAACTAGAGCTTTCTTTGATTTGTATTTTACGAATTCCAGATCAAACTCTTGAAGGATTGCTATCCATTTTGAATATTTTCCCCCCAGCAACTGTCGCGACAATATATAAGTCATGGGGTTGAAATCAGACAGAATGGTAGTTTTCCGAAAGAGGACATAGTGTCGAAACCTTTGTATCGCTTGAACAGCCGCAAGCGCTAGTTTTTCAACATAAGAATATTTACTTTCTGTATCATTTAAGTTTCTACTTAAATAATATATAGGGTGTTCAACTCCATCGACTTCTTGAACTAAAACCATTGCGATGGTTGTATCTGCTGCAGCCAGATACAGGTTAAAGTCTCTTTGATAATCGGGTGCGTACATTAATGATTCTTTTATTAAGGAATCCTTTAAAGCATCAAAGGAAGCTTGCGCAACCTGATCCCAGACGAAGGGTACCTCCTTTTTCAAAAGACGTGTATAACCTTTAGCAAGTTCAACGTAATTTGGAATGAATCTCCTCAGAAAGTTTGCTTTCCCTTGGAGTTTTTGAATCTGAAGCAAATTTGAAGGTGGCGACAAATTTATGATTGCATGTACCTTGCACGGGTCGAGACGAATCCCATCCTTGGAGACTACAAAGCCAAGTAAACGACCAGAACTGACGCAAAATACACATTTGTGCGGATTGAGTCGTATCTTGTAGTGTCGGCAACGTAGAAATATCGCTCTTAAATGCTGCAGATGATCAGTCCGCTTTCGCAAATGAGCCGGAAGGTTGTCGAGGTATGGTTGAACGATGTTCTTGATGCCATGGAAGGCATAATTCATTGCCCTCTGAAACGTCGCCCCTGCGTTCTTTAAACCAAAGGGTAATTTTCGATATGCGAATGTGCCCCACGGACAAATGAATGCAGTTTTTGACTGGTCCTGTGGGCGGATATTTATTTGATTATACCCGGAAAATCCATCCATGAATGAAAAGATTTCACATCCGGTGCATTCATCAATTATCTTGTCGATGAAGGGTGTAGGGTAGTTGTCTTTCGAACAAGCTTGATTTACATCCCTATAATCGAAACACACTCTAATTGTCCCCTGTTTCTTCATAACAGGGACAATGTTCGATACCCAATCGGTTAGAGGAATCGGGTAGATAAAACCAGCATGGAGAAGTTTTTCAACTTCTGCCTTAATGGCAGCGGCTTTCTTTCGGTGCACCTGCCTAAGCCGTTGTCGTACCGGTTTGACATCTGGATACATCTTAATTTCGTGTTCAACGATACTCGAGTCAATGCCTGGCATTTCGTCATATGACCAAGCAAAGACATCTCTGAATTCGCGAAAAAGAGCGTTATATATTTCCAGTTCTAAAGGAGAACAACCTTTGCCGACATAAATATTCTCTACAACATTTGTTTTAGTCGAGATATTTATGGCTATAGTCTCTTCAATATTGGATAAGTTTCGCTCGGAATCCACCGTATTTACAGTATTTGAAAGGAATTCAAAAACTGAAGGATGATAAAGGTCATCTGGAGTATCTTCTTCATAATCCAGAAGAAGGGAACGATGGTGGCAATCATTCCATGGTGCCTCTTCAATCAACATTGATTGTAGAATTCCTTCGTCGGTTCCATGCACTCGCGACCAAGGATCTAAAGGGGTACCATATTCTCTAGACCTATCTACCCAAACACTTGATGAGCATTGATTTGGGTTCGCCTCCCATGCCAGAAACATTGATTGCTACAATATTTCTATTGGGCTTGGGGGCAAAACCTTTGCATGATCCTTGTTGATATCGTCTTCTGAGATCTTCGTGGAAGATATCATATTGCAGGTACCTATCGATGCTACTTCCGCCAAGTCGATTGGAGGTGGAAGAGCGAAAGTTCCCATTAGTATAGGATCTTTTAGTAGGCCTACTCCGATATTCTGAAGTGAATGGGGGCTTCCATGGATCATGGGAATGCTTCCTGTAACTTGTGAACCATTAGGGAGGAAGTTTTGTTGGTCGACGATCGTAATCCCCCCTTGAAAGGGGAATGCAATCTTTCTAAAATAGGTCGACACAACAGCTGCCATGGCATAGATCCACGGTCTTCCTAGTAGGATGTTGTAATCAAGATTCCCATCGATGACTTCAACATCTATTTCTACTGTTTTCCCCCCTAGTTCAATCTTCAAGTTATTTAGGATACCATATGGGGTATATGTCCTTCCGTCGAATGCTTTTAATGTTGTCGAGGATCGCGACAAGGTTGGAGATCCTAAAGTTTTCCAGCAACTCATCGACATAATACATGTAGATGCCCCCTCATCAATAATTGTTCGATGAACAGTTTTGTTGAGGGCTTTCACTTGGATAAGGAAAGCTAGTTGATCCGGATTTAAACAGGAATGCAACAAATTACAGAGATAACCATATACACAAAGATGCAGCGAAAAAAATACTTCATTTCATTAATGGAAAATACTGAAATATGCTTACAACCAGAAATGGAAATAAACCAGCTAGGGCGATGGTAGCTTATCTCTGAGAAGAGATGTGATGGCTACATGCCTCGGAACTGTGTTACAATGAGGCTCGAAGGCCTATTTATTGTTGAGAAACAATGGAAAAACCCTTAACATTCCAAAACCTAACCCTAGGAGATGAAACGCCAAACTGTGGGCCCCGTTTGGGGTAAATTGGTATATCAACTTCCCGGGGTCGTAACTTTGGCATATGATCTCCGTTTGACGCGTACAATAGCTCATTAGAAAGATCTATCCAAGCACTATCATTGTTGGAACGGGCAACATCGGTCCATTTCATGGACCGATGTTGCCCACGGATTCCCCAAAAAATGTCGTTTAGGGCCTCAAAATGGCTCCGGAAGTTCAGGACCCGAAAAACTGCTAAAAATAGTAAGTTGTGCTACAATTAAGGAAACTGAAAATGCTGAGAAAGACAATGGTGGGGGTCCAGGTGGACTTGGCAGGTGGCCACCAATATCCACCTGGATCATTCCTGCCCCCTTAGGAAGCAATGGTCCCCATTGCGTTGAGCTCCTCCATGAGATGAGGAAACTTCTGCTGAACTTGTTCCCTGGTGAGCCACTTTCCCTGCTGAAGGAGTTGGCCTGCTTTGACAACTCGATACAGTTGGATATTCTGTTGGCGAGTGTTCTTGATCTGTGTGTCCATGATCCGATCAGTTGCAGCTTGTTCCATGCAATATGGATTTAATTCTGTGGGTTTGAGCTATTCTGCATTGTCGGATGTGTCTAGCAATGGTGGAAAGTATGGCCGAAGGCGGTCCACATTGAACACTGGGTGCAGGCCAAGGAATGGGGGAATGCTGAGCTCAAATGCATTGTCTCCCATAGCCTTAGTAATGGTGTAAGGACCATATCAGAGTGGTCTCAATTTCCGATAGGCTCCAGTAAGGCATTCCTTCTGCAAATGCAACCAGACTTTATCGCCCACCTGAAACTTGTGTGGCACCCGATGTTGATCATGTCACTGCTTGTACTTGGCATTTGATTTCTCAAGAATTTCATGGACCTGCTGGCGAATATGTTGAATGCGCTCAATGAAGCTGGTGGCCTTATCTGTTTCGGACTGGACATGAGCTGAATTCATGTGAGTAGCTGCAAGTGGCATGGCCACATCAATGGGGCATAGTGGCTGGAATCCCAAACCCACCTGAAAAGGGCTATGGCTAGTGGAGCTGTGAAGAGCTCGGTTGTAGCTGTGCTGAACATAGGGGAGGCTCTCGTCCCATTTGCGTGGATGCTTTGAGTTATACATGCGCAGAATGTGCACAATCATCCTATTGACAACCTCTGTCTGGCCATCAGTTTGAGGATGGAAGGCTGTGGACTTCGTGAGTTTGGTGTCCAGCATTGACCAGAGACTGGACCAAAATGTGCTGAGAAATCGACTGTCCCGATCTGAGATGATAGACTGTGGGATCCCAAAGTGCACCCACACTTGTTCAAAGAAGAGTTTAGCAGTGGCTTCTGCTGTGATATTCTTCTTACAGGCCATCATAATGGCCATCCTCGAGAACCTGTTGACGACCACAAAAACACAGTCATTTCCATGCTTAGTGGAAGGAAGGCCTGACATGTAATCCATGGAGATGGATTCCCAAGGTCGACTAGGGGTAGGCAACGGGGTATAGAGGCCGTGCTTCTTAATGGTCGGTTTGGCAATAGCACAGGCAGTACATGATCGGATGTACTTCCCAACATCCTATCGAAGATTCGGCCAATAGAAATAATTTTGCAATACTGCCACTGTTTTCTCGACCCCGAAATGCCCAGCAGCCTGACTATAGTGTGCTTCCCAAATCATCTTGGCACGCTCGCTTGAAGGAACACAAAGGTGACCGAGGTGGCATAATAGGGCATCCTGGAGGTTAAAATCTGCAACATGCCGACCCTCCAAGAGTGTCTGGTATGTGTGGCCGAATTCTGGGTCGCTTTTGTAGAGAAGTGGCCAATCAGAAGTCTCGTGCCCACAAGAGTTGAGCACGGTGGTTAGCGCCATGATCGGTGGTCGACTGAGGCAATCTGCAACATTATTGGTGCTGCCCTTTTTATACTTGATATTCAAGTGAAACTGTTGCAGGTATGTAGACCACTTTTGATGGCGATCATTCTGCAATTTCCCTTGGGTCTATATGAACTGTAGAGGTCGGTGGTCTGTGTGGATGACCGTTTCCTTCCCCAAAATGTAATGCTTCCATTGTCGGCAGGCTTGTACAATGGAATACATCTCTTTATCATAAGTGGGTTACTTTCGGACTGTGTCTGAAAGTGTTTCACTGTGATATGCCACTGGATGTCCATGTTGAGTAAGGACTGCCCCAATAGCATAGTCAGAGGCATCTGTCTCGACCTCAAATGGTTGTTGTAAATCTGGTAACGCGAGCAATGTTGCCGTGCAGAGGCGATCCTTCAACTCCCTGAGTGCCTTCTGTTGAGATTCAGAACAAAAGAATTTCGCTTTCGCCCCGCCCTTGGTGACTTGACTCAAGGGCCAAGAAATATGAGAAAACCCCAACACGAACCTACGGTAGAAGTTTGCAAGACCTAGAAAGTTGCGGAGCTCTGTTAGAGTGGGTGGAGAGGGCCAATCCCGAATGACTTGGATCTTGGCTGGATCGACATGCACCCCCTGTTCGTCAATGATGTATCCCAGATACTGAACCTGGGTCGTGCCAAAAGTGCATTTCTCCAAATTGGCACATAGCTTGTGTTGCCGCAGTGTTTGGAGAACCTGTCAGATGTGGTGGAGGTGCTCTTCCCAACTTTGGCTGAAGATCAGAATGTCATCCAAGTATACTACTACAAAGGAGTTGGTGAATGGCCGCAAGATGTCATCCATTAGCCTCATAAAGGTTACAGGAGCATTCGTCAATCCGAAAGGCATGACCAACCATTCGAAGAGGCCCTCCTTGGATTTGAAGGCAGTCTTCCACACATCGGAGGGTTCGATTGGTACCTGGTGATATCCTGACTTCAGATCGATCTTGCTGAAATATTTCGCCCCCTTTAGCACGTCTAGGAGGTCATCAATCCGCGGGATCGGGTACCTATTACTGACAGTGATCTTGTTCAGCGCCATATAGTCAATACAGAGTCTCCACGTCCCATCCTTCTTCTGTACCAACACGATCGGACTCCCACAGGGCGATGAACTCGGACAGATGTGACCTTTCTACAGGAGCTCCTAAATCTGCCTCTTGATTTCATTGTTCTCCATAATGGAGGGCCGATAAATTGGTCCATTGGGTAGCGGCGCACCTGGGGTCAGATCGATGGAGTGCTTGACTTGACAGTGCAGAGGAACCCCTCCCGGGGAGGTGAAGATGTCCTCGTACTCCTCCACAATCTTGTCCATCTGTAGTTGTCGTGCAGAGGGACCCCATTTGGAGGCCACGACCACTGTCTTCTTCTTTCCTTGAGGGCGTATCATCAGGAAAACAAATTTCCTGGTTTTGGAAATGATCTTACTGCATTGTTTTGCAGTAATCAAAGAGATGGCGGCAGGTGGTGCTACCTCTGGTATCCTGAACAACTTATTTCCCAATGTAATAATAACAGCACGGGGCCTTGATTCATACACAACATGTCGCTTCCACAAGTATGGTTGTCCTAGTAATACATCACAAACTTCAAGGGGAGCAATGTCACACAATACCTCATCCGTGAAGGGCTTAATGTTGTATGGAAGGCGACACTGCTGGCTCACGCGAAGATCTCGTCCTTGGTGAAGCCACCCAATGGTGTATGGTTGTGGATGTGCTGTGGTCGGTAAGCCCAACCGCTTCACGACCTCTGCCGAAATGAGGTTCTTTTGACTCCCGCTATCAACAATGAACTGTATCGGGGAGCCCTTTACCCACATCTGGGAGTGGAAGAGACGCTCCTCCTCCTCTGGATCTTCGGGTTCATTTTTCTGGATCTTTGCGGTAGCAACAGTGGCGCTGGGATCCGCATCAATGATCTGCTTCCCTTTTTCACACCCCTTATCGGGTTCTGACTCAGAGTCGGAACATGCATCTGATTCTGAAACCTTTAGCTCAGCCACCAGTGACTGCTTGGCCCGACACTCACTTGTGTTGTGAGTGGAGCTCTTATGGAACTCGCACCATTTTCCAGTGTCCTTTCTTGGCTTCGCGGCGCTGTTCTTTGCTTGCAGCTTCGACTGGTTGTCTTGGCTATCACACCTTGGCTTTGTCCTTTGTTCTGTGGTTTAGGGGCACCTTTCCCCTGCTTTGGATTCGCATATCCAAAGTCTCGCTTCTTTTATTTAAACTTCTGCTCGACCTTGACGGCATATCGGTATGCTGCGCCAAGCGAGGGGATGTTTAGGAATTGTATTTCTTCCTGGATGTACTTGTGAAGGCAGCCACGGTATTTGAGTATCAAATGTTGCTCCGAATCCTTAATACCCAACTTTGTGCGAAGGGTATGGAAAAGATTGGTGAACTCCGACACGTCTTGGTCCCTTCCCTGCCGCAGCGTGGTCCACTTTATGTATTCATCCTCATAGCTTCCGACAGGGTAGTACTGCTCCTTGATGGCATCCCGAAATGAATCCCAGGTGGGTGCGGCTGAAAATAGTGAGCCAGTACTTTCATCCTTCTGCTCCCACCAGTCCTTGACGTGGGGGGCTGCTTTGAGAAGAGCAAAACCAATCTTTTCCCGACTCGAAAATTCATGAACAGAAAAATAACCCTCTAGCAGATTTAACCATTTATCTACGGCATCTGCGTCTATCTGACCCTCGAATATGGGGATTTCAAAATTAACTTGTACCTTAAAGTGTGTGGCGTTTCCAGAGTAGCTGCTGGAAGCCGATGCGTCGCTTCTGGGTAGCCGCTGAAGGATCTGGGCAAAGTTGTCCATCATCGCGTTCCGTTGTCGCTCGAGGGCTTCTTCGAGCAAGATTTTGATGGGATCTCCTGCCCCCTCGTCTTTCTTCTCGTCCGCCATGGGAGGCCGTCGTGATTTGCGAGGCTGGTCTTGCAAAGGTTCAACCAGTTCAAGCCCTAACTCCTTATATCCCGACCTTGTTGGGCACATGCAAAGAAAAACAGAGAAAAAACAGACCGCTCTCATACCACTGATCCGGATTTAAACAGGAATGCAACAAATTACAGAGATAACCATATACACAAAGATGCAGCGAAAACAATACTTCATTTCATTAATGGAAAATACTGAAATATGCTTACAACTAGAAATGGAAATAAACCAGCTAGGGCGATGGTAGCTTATCTCTGAGAAGAGATGTGATGGCTACATGCCTCTGAACAGTGTTACAATGAGGCTCGAAGGCCTATTTATTGTTGAGAAATAATGGAAAATCCCTTAACATTCCAAAACCTAACCCTAGGAGATGAAACACCAAACTGTGGGCTCCGTTTGGGGTAAATTGGTACATCAACTTCCCGGGGTCGTAACTTTGGCATATGATCTCCGTTTGACACGTACAATAGCTCATTAGAAAGATCTATCCGAGCACTATCATTGTTGGAATGGGCAACAACGGTCCAATCCATGGACCCATGTTGCCCTCGGATTCCCCAAAAAATGTCGTTTAGGGCCTCAAAACGGCTCCGGAAGTTTAGGACCCGAAAAACTGCTAAAAATAGTAAGTTGTGCTACAATTAAGGAAACTAAAAATGCTGAGAAAGACAATGGTGGGGGTCCAGGTGGACTTGGCAGGTGGCCACCAATATCCACCTGGATCACTAGTTGAGCTGGTAACTGAAGATCGTATCCTTTGTTGTCAAAGGATACAAGATTGGAATCCTTAGGATCAACCCCACCAATGGCTGATAACAAAGCCTGCCTTTGGGATGGACAATTTTGTAGTACTTCAAGAGTCGACATAGCAGATGGCGATTGGGCCAAATCTTCCACTATGTTATAATGTTGCGTTGCTCTGGCGCGAGGATTAAATGTCGACTTGTGTACTACTCCCTTTGGCGGTTTTATTGTTAATTCAGGAATGATGGGTGGTACAACTTCTGTCGAAGTTGTTGTCGAACTGCTTGGTTGATCTTTTTCCTTGCCGTTCGACAGCTGCGGATTCCCGTAATCTTTGTTCCTTGTTGAAATCAAAGCATCATTTTGTTGCTTCGAAATCGACAACATTAGCACTTGCGACGGGGAAGCATTTCCATTTTCAACCAGATTTTGTCCTGGATTTGGGAACGGATCAGTTAACACGGCTGAGGTTTTCGAACTCTTAAAGAATCTTTTAAGCTCAGCTCTGTACGGACATTCTGCAGTCCAATGATCCTCATCGCATATATAACATGGATTTTTTGGTTTCCTATTTCCAGGAGGGTTCGAAGAAGTTTTTTCAGGAGATGACTCATCCTGTTTCTTCTTCTTCCCTTTGCTTTGCTTCTTCTTGCTTCCTGGTTGTTTGGTTTCTTTGCCCTTATCTGCTGATACGACATTTACTTCCGAAGCAAGAATTTTGTCTTTTGCATTTTGATCTGAAATCTTACGGGCTTTCTTGGATGTAGCCTTTATCGATTTCGCGTTTGTCATGCCAATCAGGCCATCACCGGCGTGAGAGTCATTGTTTGATTTAGGAGGAGGAGGAATTGAGAATTTCGGTCTAGGGGCGTCAGGTATTTTGTCGTAGAGCGTGCCAGACTGAGTATAGACCAAGTCTAGATATTACGCACGAGCGATAACTTGCTCTTCCGTTACGACTCCCCCCTTCACCACATCTTCTGTTATGGCAGGAAGTAACGACTTGATAAACCATTCAGCTAATAGCTGATCGGGAACGTATTTTTTTACCATCCTATGACGACGTCACCACTCATGTATATGATCAGATATGTGAGTGTTCGTTGTCTGTTTGAAGTTGGTTAAGATTTCCGTTCCCGTTTCATACCTTATCGGTAATTGAAAATGGGTTAAGAAAGTCGTGGCTAAGGTGCTGAAATTGTCGAACGAAGCTCTAGGCAATTCAATATACCATTTTGCCGCTGGACCCGTTAACGTCGTTTGAAAAAGGCGAAGCCTTATCGAATCATCATTTAGGGTGTTTGATGAACACCATAGATGAAATGTCATCACCTGATTCGATGGGTCTTCACCTGGATTTCCATTGAATTTAGGAATATATGAAGGAAGTTTGTGAGGAATCGCTGGCCACCAAGGGGCGTAAGCAATTGGATCATTTGTTAACTGGTGTAGATCGGGTAACTCTAAAGTTGCCACGAATGGTAACTGTTGATTCAGGTTAGGTGAAGCATACCCAGGATATGATGGAATTGCCTGAGCAGTTGGCCTTTGAATACCAGCATAATGTAATTGATGCTGGTATGACTGATACGGTTGGTGGACATGACCACTGTAAAGTGGTTGATTTTTACCGTTTTGAATGTACGGTTGTCCACTGTTCGCAAAGATCTGCTGCTCAGAACCTTGGTATACTTGTTGGAATTGTGGTTGTTGATATTGCACCAACCACGGTTGCGAAGCCCTGTTCTGTTGCGCTATACTAACCGTTGGACCAAGGTGTGGGGTAATTGTACCCGTTTGGACCTGTGTCGCCCCACCAGTAGGCGATTGTGGTTGAGTCACAGGGTCAAGGGGCTGTTGCATTACAACCTGAGAAATCTGAGGTTGACACACAACAGGCAACGTTTGAACTTGCGACACGGTCACAATAGCTAGTGTAGTCGGGATGTTCGACATAGGTACACATTGTTGCATAGAATACAAAACCCTTGGTTGTTGGGGTAGTATAGGTACCCAACCACTTGACGTAACTCCAGTATAACCTGAATACTGTTGAGGACTCCCGTATGGATATCCTCCCGGAGGGGGTAATGAAAGGGCATACTGCCCCCCATACGGTGGTAACCCGGAACTCAAGGGGATTGTTTGCCCTTGGGGACTGGATTGCCCAAATTGACCTCCGAATGGATCAATTTTTCGAGTCTCAACATAAGAGTTGCCAGATATTATCCCGGAGGAACAAATAGGAACGGACCACACTATCGAAATAGTCCCTGGATGGACTCCTTCTAGCGGTTGTGAGCTAGTCGGGACAGATGGTATGCCGGCAAACATTGTCGGAGTGACGACAGGGAGTTTTGCTGTCGTTGTGTCGTTCGACACAGTCCTAGATGTTGATGGTTGTTCAGACATTTTGAGTCTATCCAAAAGATTACCTAGCGATTCTACAAGAAATTCCACTGGTGGTAGACTAACTTCTGATGTCGAAGGAAATAGATTGACCCCGACTCCAAAATGTGTTGGAGTACTTTCTTGCGAATCTTCTACAATTTCCTCTATCGCAATCAAACCAGGTGGAAGGGGAAGACCGTCAGGTCCGTAAAATATTTCTGGTGCCGAAGAAGGGGTTGAATCAACAGCGACAGATGTTTGAGGAACAAGACTCTCTGAACCGGTTACAGATGGAACTGGTTCAGTAACACAAGTGTTTGCTCTCAGACTAGGATCAGTATCACTGTCCCTTTGTGGCTGTTGAACTTCTTCTGTAGAGGCAGGGTTTCCAGAAATGTTTGGAGTAACCGGAATCTCGGATGTTGTTGGAACACTTGTTCTAACTTTGATAGGAGATTTCGAACCGGTTAAACGAGTTCTCTTTGTCCGTACTGTTTTCGATTCCGGAGACAAAGACGGTTGACTCGTAAGCCTCCGCGAACGACGGGGTTTCAATTGACTTTCTTCCACGATTGCGGATTACTCGATCAACCAAAATACAAAAAGGGGAAACTGTGTTTCCGAATTAAATGAATTTTTAGATGCTTTAGACACAACTTGCTTTTTCAATTTTAAAGAGTCGAGAAAAAGCAAAAGATGACTCTAGTCGCCTTCGATGTTTTAACGAGCCCGAAGTGACAAATGCTCGGATGGACTTTTTCCATTATAGAGTTTGAAAAAGGCCAGAAGGAACTACTCTGGAGTTCTAGGTAGAGGGTGTGCCAAACTTTTCGCAAAACCGCAGAATACTTTTTAAGGTACGGGCGGTCAATCTTCCCGAATGCCGTGTTCAGTGCATTGCGATCAGTAGGGAAGCCAACACGGCTTCCTATGGATAAAGGTTTTATGCCTATAGGGGTCTCCCAATATATACTCGACGGTACGTGGGAGCACAATCCGTACTGGCGCTATCGTCTCTCAGGAGGAATCACCCAACCATCAGCGAGATCGACAGTCGCCAGGTTTTACGATGCCGGAACACGTCTCTAGCCTAGACCTCTATGTTGTGCGTTAAGTTACAAAGCGTTGTTAAGTTCATTCAATTTATTTTAGGTTGATATTTCTTAGAAGTTTTCCTTTTTGGATCACCACGAGATGTATGATACAATTCCTAAATGCAGTCTAAAGATGATAAGCAAGCTTTTATATCTTTTCAACAATGAAAATCCTAGCTACAAGGGGAAAAGAAAGACACAATCTTTTCTCAAAGAGCATAGAGCACACTGTAAATGCACTTTTCCTAAATCAAAGCATGCAAACTATCAAAATGCAAATGCACATATGCATGTATTTGTTTTCGCTTTCTTAATATTGATGCCTAAAAAGAAAGATGTTGTACAAATTTGAATTCGATTTCAAGTGAAAACATAAACAAGTTCCTTTTTCGAAATCAAAAAGATGATTACGAAACTTTATGATTTACTTGTTTAGACACTAGAAATGCATAAATTCAAACCAAAAGACAAAAGTAAAAGCGTAATCAACTGTGAATAGCAAACAAACTCACTCCTAAGATCAAAACGACACTTACGACAGGTCTAGATCTAAGGGCGACAGTATGACTAGTTTACTTTTGTAATGGGAAACTGCAAATGATGTAACAAATACACAAAGAACAAATACAGTTTCTTTATACAACTGAGGCAGAATTGAGGCAGAGAAAAGGGGTTTCAGATAGGTACACTGACTGATAACAGGCTGCAAAAACAGAGATAAAACTGAGCAAAAGGAAGCAGGGAACCACAGCTGCACAAGGCAAAGGCTGATCAGCGCACCCTCAGCACAGAGAAACTGAACTTCAGCACAGGTATCCTTCACGGGACCTGCGTTGAAATGAAGAACCTCTTCATAGAGTCTGCGCTGAAGCAGAAACGAGAATTGTCTCTGGGTTCTGGGTCACGGTTTGCAGTTTAATCTACAGTTTTTGGCCGGATAAAAGCTATCAATTAGGTACAATTAGGAGGATGATTTAAAGGAGGACTAAGATCTATCACAAAGGGCTGTTAGAAGACTTGTGGATCAGCTGTTCAGATCATAAAAACAGGCCCAGTGAGTGGAGTAGAGTGGTAGATCTCTACTTTGCATTTGAAAATGGCAAATGCATTTCGATTCGGCACTCCTGAGTTTATGAGAAGAACAACAATAGAAACACAAATAAACTAACAACATACTCTCCCCAGTGGAGTCGCCAATTTGTTGTTGGGAAAAGTATCCAATTCGGAATGCCCCTATCCCACTCTAAGGTGTGATAGTGCCTTAGCAACAAACAAGGTAAACTAATTGAGTATTCTTCTTTATGGAATGTAAATGAGGAAGAAGGATGTAACTAACCTGTGCCTTCTGCTAGTTTGTCGATCCAATCACTCCTCTCTTCAGTGGCTCTCAGCTCTTTGCTCCTTCACCGACCCAGATTCACCGAATTCCTGCAAGATCACAAGAGAGAGAAACTACACGAAGATACAGATATACATTCATAAAAAGCTCAAGATCAGATTAAGCTAAACATGTAAGCATAACAAAACATCATTGGTACATAGCATGTAGGAGAAACTCAAATAGTTTATTGATAGAATAAGAAAGTCCAAGAGGAGATACAACCAAATAAGTTCTGATCCAACATCTATCTCCCAGCAAAGGAATCCCTTCCTCTCCTCCAACAAAGCATAAATCACCCAATGTACTAATCTCAATCTCAAACCAACAACAATTCTCTGCAAAGTACAAAATTCCAGCCTCCTGAACCTCTGGGTGAGAGATCCATATATAGATGTAAGCAGAGAGGATGAGTCAGCTTATGTTTTGACTTGTGGCTTCTCTCTGTCAGTTCTTGCTTCCACTTGGAGGTTGAGAACCTCTTACTCATCACTAGTCGAATTCATTGAGGCAAGTGTCATTGGAGAAGATTCTGGAAGCTTCCATGGTCTTTCCACCTTGTTGAATGAGCTTGCCATTTGTCATTTCCCGCTCAGCGCACCCTGGTAGTGCTTCCACCTACATTGCAGTGCACCTAGCCAGTGTAGTCTCTGCATTTCAACACAGACAGCTAGTGGAGCCTCTGAATTGATCCTGAATTGACTGTTTCTGAGTGGTTTTTGGTGGAGAACTTCTGGGAGAAGCTGTCATTGGTTGACCTTGTTCCTTTAGGAGATGTAACAACATCTTTAGGGACTTTGGATCCCTTGAATTATGGACATTTCATGCTTATAGCTGTAAGGCACAAAAATGTCTATAACAAATATGTTCTTCATGTCCTCCCATGTTTGGATGTAGTTCCCACCTAGGCTCAAGAACCATCGGAGAGTTTCTCCTTTTAGAGTAAGAGGAAACACTTTCAACCTTTGAACACTAGTACAATAATCATATCCTATACAAAGTATTTCAAACTCAAATAAGAATGTATCTGGATCTTCATTTGTCAAACCATGAAAATTTGGTAGAGAAGATGGGGGAGTTATGTGCATTTGTGTCCCTCCTCCTACATCTTTGATAGGGAATTCAAAAGTAGAAATGTGAGCCATTTCTTACCATAATATAAGATGTTATTCATGTGTTTATTTGAGGCTCCTCCTTCAAATGTTCCTGTCAATTGGTTAGTGAAATGGGTGGTACTTACATCACCACTTAAGTGAAATCATGAGATTTCTTTTTCAAAATTTCTATTTTTTTTTTACTCATTCACACAAAAATTCAAACATTTATTTCTACCCTAAGTTCTTTAACAATCCTATTGGAAAGCGGGCGGGGGAGAAGGGCTTTTACATGCTCCGTACGCAGGTGCTTAGCTTCCGTTTCTAATACCCAATTCTTTCCTAATAGGAACCTATCAGATGCACACTACTCTTTAGAAATGGCTACACTCTCCCCGGCAACGACGCCAAAATGTTGAGTAATAAAAGGTGTCTTTTTAACCCCTAATTATCTTTACATTAATTGTCAACCCAGGGATGATTTTTTATCTCAAGAGTGTACTTAGTCTGAGGCAGTCACTTGCTTAAGAGTAATGTTTTGCAGTATAGTGCTTAAAATGCAAAAGTAAATGAATGTTGGAAACAAAATCTGATTGGAACAGAAAGAAACTGAAATTTTCTGTAACTAAATAATTTACTCAAACAATCATCAGTCGAGGACTCAGTAATGATAACCCTCTCCCCTGTAAACTGATGCAAATGAAAATAAATCATAGGTAAGATCTCTAATCTAAGAACTTAGACAGCTATAGTCAATGTTCTTTACAATTGTTGTTCTTTCAATCCACACTAAAGCAAATAATTGGAAGTGGCAATTCAATTGGAAATGCTTACTAAAACACACTTGCTGCAATATCAATTAAAAGATGAAATCAAATCCTTGCAGAAAATAACAGCGACTAAGTCTATTGAAAAACTGAACATCAAAGGTTAACTTTAGTGGAAATGAATTGAACAACAAAGCTCATCTTATAGAAATGAAATATTAATGGAAAGGAACAATAATACTAAATTATTGAAGATGAACAACAACGCTAAATGGAAATGAACTGCAAAGCTAAATGAATAGCAATACTAAATGGAAATGAATAGCACTACGAAATTAATAGAAATGAGTAGCAATACTAAATAAGCAGCAACTTGTAATGCATGGCAAAATCTGAAGTGAACAGCTAAGCTTTATAACCAAAATGAACAACATAACAAATTAAGTTGTAATGAATAATAATCTTGTTATGATGGAAGAAAATGGCAACACAATTCAATTGCAGAAGGTAACCATTAAACAAACCACACTTGCAGAAATCAGAAAGATATAATACAGAGCAGTAGCTTAATCCACCAGAGGCTGGGCCCTTAGCCACCAGCAAATGCTGCTGGGCTACTTCAGATAAGGCGAATGAACTTCAACCTCCAAATTATATATCAATCATTAAACTTGAGTGACGTTACAATATGATCGCGTTCTCTTGGCACCACAAGTCTATAAATCAGAATTACAATTAGAAATAATAGAGATCCATCCCCTTTCCTCCTATCCTATCCTATCCTATCCTATCCTATCCTATCTCTAATCTACTGACCCATTTAATTCTCTCTCTAATCATCCATCATGAATCATGAATCCCCTTCTCTGATCTCCGTTTTCATTTAAATACAGAGAGAGTAGAGGGCAGTTACAACAGATATGATTACAATATGATTCTCATTACAAAATTGGATTGCTCACAACAAATTTAAAAACAATAACCTATCTGAAATATCTCTTCAGCAATCATTCACAGGAACAGGTCGAATTTGGCATTGCAACTGAGATATGGAAAACGGCCACAATAGTGAATATGAGAAAAACGTCTTCAGAGAACCTTCCGTTTCTCTTAGTACGAACCAAATTTGGGAAAACGTCCCAAATCAATATAACTTGGTCCATTCTGGACAAAACCCATGTTTCAGATTTTCCAGATTCTTCTCCATTTGCCCAAAACTTCTAATGAAAAATTGTCACTTCTTATTCTAGCGAATTTTTTAGTTGGCACATTAATGATGAGCTAGAGATCAAATCTTCAATCTGGAAAATATCTTGGAGGCTAAAATAGTGAACAAATTTATTAATAAACCATCATTGGTAAAAACATGCATAATAATCAATTTATTTAAAAATAAAGGAGAAGAAATAATATTTATCCATAAGAGCATAAATCATTATAAGATGGAATTATATGATAAACCATGATAAATGACATGATAAAGAAGAGTAGAAATGGGTGGAATAGGCATTCAAAAGTGATAATAATAATGACATATTAACGACCCAACAACACGCGAGAGAGAGGGAGAGAGATTTATACCCTCACCCTATTACTGTAGTGACCCGAGTGCTCTTAAGGAATGTAGGCCTCCTCAAGTACTATGAGGAGGGTACATACCTGAAGGTGCACATTGTCCTATTAGAAATTTTTTCTGCTGATGGAATGTCCAGTAGCAATATTCTTGTGTTGGTCCTAAGTTGTGGTATAGGCCTGCTAAGAAGGAAATTTATTTTATTACTAGCCTATTTAGGAGAGGGGAAGATTTTACCTAGTTCCTTGATATACTGCATGGTGTTGCAGTTCAGATTTTGCTTTCATACACTTTGAGGTATGTTAGGCCTCATGCAGTTTTCCCATCAGATTTTCAAGTTTGTGGTTGACAACTACAAATTTCTTCTTTTGCTACAGAGGAGGCTAGGTTCCTCTCATTATTAGTCAACACCATTTCACATAATTGTGGTGATGGGAAATAGATTAGTTGCCCTCTTTTGTATTATGTTGATTCTTTGATTCAGGCACCATGTTTCATTAGATGGTCTGCCATTTTTTTTAGGCAGTTTTGCATGGCTTTAGATAGGTGTTGTGCATTGTTGAGACATGGGATAGAGAGCTTCCCTTTTGTTTCCGAGATATTTTGTTTATTTTTTAGAGGTTTCTAGAGATGAGGCCTACATTTGATTGTTGCCCTCTTAGGCCGATCAATGAGACCCAGATGTGCATGTGGGGAAAATGATTCCCAAGAGGGGCATGCTGGAGTTTCTGGCCAGGAATTCAAACAAGGGATTGGAGCTACTGACTAATGTGGATGACCATGAATTTTTCTTGTTCGAGTATCCATAAAAGGAGATTAATTGGAGAGGGCATCCCAACATCTTCTTCATAGTGGATGAGCCTCTAGATGATAGAGGTAATATTATTGTTTTCTTCAAATTAATCTAGTTTATTTTCTTGTTTTAATGAATTAAAATACAATTTATTCTAGCACATTCTTTAACTTGTTTTGTTAAATTTGTTAATGAAATTGTCTAAATATTTTTGTGTACTATATATTTTGTAAAAATATGCTCATAGGATGGAGGTATACATCCTCCCCCACTTCTGGATAGAGGGGATCAGGAGATAGGCGAGACCCAAGAGGGTGAGGGCAAGGCACATCCTCAGGGGGGCATGGGCATCTTGGAGCAGAGGCTTGCTATATGATATCAGATGGACTACTGTGATAGATCAGCCAGAGTTTTGGTTCAAAATGGATTCTTCCCTCTGAGGTCTCGAGATATCAACGCAAATATGAAGTTTGTGGATCTCTACAGGACCCGTCCATGGGATTGATGTCTCTTATGCAGCATGTCATTAGAGCTAGTACTTTAGTAGTAGTGATGTGGGATACAGGGAATCATGTAGCAACACGTCCATCAGATGATGAGGGTGGTCATGATGATGATGAGAGTGATGATGAGGATGGTGATGATGATGCTTTTAATGGTTCCACGCCATCGGATCATGGTCATTAGGGTGTCAATGATCCTTTTGGTAGTACACATGCTCGTCAGCCACCTAATGATGTCGATTAGATGCCAGAGCTAGAGGATGTGCCATACATTTATCCTAACATAGCATATCGGTCACCTTCTCCTACAGACCAACCATGTCCTTCTATTGTAGACCAATCACCTCTTAGTCCTCCACCTCAGCTAAGTTCAACAAACGTACGTGATAAGGAAATTATTGATTATCCATCGTCTTCTATTGCAGACTAGGCTGCAGGTCCTACTACATCTATTGTATCAGATATTTGATTGCACTTATTTGACTTCATGATGTAGTTATTTGACTTCTATATTGTGAATTTTTTTGTTCATGTTTAAGTACTCAGTTTATATGTTTGTGTTGATGTGTATATTGTTAGGTCATGTAAGATATGTTCATTTAATTTTCTTGCAGATAGATGTGTACGTGATAGCGTTATTTGACATGAGATTTATATTACTTTGAGGATGTGAGTGGTGATGATGTTAGATTACAATCTTTGTGTTTTGTTATATGTGACCATGATGGTGATGTCCTGTTAGATTATTAGATTTGTGTCTAGATAATGACATTTATATGTGCTAATAAAAGTGTATATAATTAGATGATGGTATTGAATTCAAATGTGTAACTTATATGATGTTTATGTTTGTTAGATGCTTATTGTCATGATGCTTATTTTTATGAAATAATTTTGATTATCGATTATGTATTGGTGAATTTATATCAAACTTTTATATATGAAATTTCAAGGAAAACAACTTAAAAAAAATGCAAAGATATTTCTATAAATTACAAAGTTAGTATGGTTGAAACTATGATTGTAAAATTATGATAAATATTTTTCTATTGCTTACATAGTTCATTGATATTCAATCTAACTTAATTAGTGAAATATTTCAATACTCACAATGATAAAATAATTGAAGGTAAAATAATTTAGTCAGCTTCACGTTCTCCGTATTAAAATGTTAAAATATGCCCCCACATTTTTATTATTATTATTATTATTATTATTATTATTAATATTTTCTAAATTAATATTACATATCAAATCTATATTAAACTTTAAAAATTTTAAAAATATTCATCATACTTTGAATGAGAAAGAAACAATTAATGGAATAAGAATTCTCTCAATCTTTCTCACTAAAGTGAAAATATAAGAAAAAAATCAATTTAAATTATTTTATTTTTCTCTATATAAAATATCTATAAAATTATGTTATTTAATATGGATATTGAAATATTTTACTTATGGTTGTGAGTACAAATATTTTTTTGTTATAAATATATTATTGTTTTAAATATCACATGTAAATGGAATGTAGAATGAATTACACATAATGTAATATCAATAATACTATTTCTTGTAAGGTGAAAAAAATTACATTTTTTCCTTGTAGTAAAAAGTAAATTATATTTTTTTACTCATTAAATTTCTTTCCCATAATAAAAGCTTATTTTTTATTTTTTTAGTTTTGATTACATTACATCTCTATGTAAAATTATATAAGATTAAGGTGTAAATTGAAGTATTTTAAATGTGGTCGACATTGATTTCTTTTCTTATTACTATTTTTAATTTGTTAATTTCAATTATTATTACTATTTTTAATGTAACTTTATGTGAAAACATATCTCCCATACTGAGTTATAGAGAGCCTCTAGGCTCAATTGATTTAGATTTAATACAACTTAAAAAATTCTATTTTTATTAGTAAGGTTATGGATTTTCAAGCAATTTAAATTTAATCTTTATAGCAACTCTTACGAATTTAAATTAAAAATTTCTATCTCTAAAGATGAGGATAAAGTAATGTAAAATAATTCTTATGATCAAGTTACTTTTTGGGGAGTTTCTCTATTGGAAGTTCTCCCTTAAAGAGGAAAGTGAGCTTTGTTCTAGTAATAAAGATATAATTAACATTTTGATGTTATTCTCGTTCTTTATTTGCTATTGTACTAGTTTGAATCTAACTCATTTTAATAATAAATGAGTTAAATAATACAATTTAAATAATACAAATTAAATTATCACGAGATATTCACCAAAATTCATGTCTTTCACATTTCTCCTAGCTAATATTATATCACGTTCACAATGATAAATACATATCTAATTTAATTCATGTTTTTCACATTTCTCCTAGCTAATATTATATCATGTTCACAATGATAAAGACATGTCTACTTTAAATAATTTAGTTAAAAATACATAAAAAAATATATATATTTATTTTACATAATCTAAATAGGAAAAAAATGCATCACCAAGTCTATTTGAAACTCAAACAAATGTCTCTTAATCACCATCACAAATGTGGTGTACTTGGTATGTTTTGATCGCATTAGTGCTACCATATTTACCCAATGCACCACCTAAATAATATTTAAAAATATAGCTATATCGGTGCATTAGATAACGCGAAGGTTCTGTCTCAATGCGACAATGTTATACATGCACCAATGTGCATAAGTGTGAAACATCACTACCAAAATTTATATTTTTGAACCAACAACATTGCGTCATAGGTATGTGTGCATCTTCTATGGTGTGGTTGTGGTTGACAGCCATCAGAGCAGGTGCATGATTGTTTTTTTTTGCGCACCGATGAGTTTTTTTAATTGAAGGTTATGTTTCCATATTAATAAATACATTTTCATTTAATAAAAAAATGTATTTTTATGTAAGAGGCTGATGTATTTTATATGTCAATCATGTAGCAAAGACGTTAGTAGGGGCAGCAACAATAGGAGCAGGAGAAAATGGCAGACCCATATAGTATGGTCTGATCATGAGAGGCCATATTAGAAAGGGAGAATGCCCAATTGTTGTCCTACAATACAAACTCCAAGTGTCTTACTTGGATCTCAAAGGTCCCTACTACAAACTGCCATGGCACCATGGATTTCAGAAATGGAACTATGAAAAGTTTATACTTTGTTAAATGTTGCCAATTCAAATGGTAAAATAAGAGTGAAATTAGAAGGCAGTGGTACAAAGAAAATATATCGGATTAGGGTTTCATGGATCTTATCAGTCACACACCAAACATCGTGAAAACTTGCAGGCATGCCTTTCACGCCATTGTCGTATCATACAATTGATGTTTGTCAATGCGATGACATGATGTATTGGCTTAGGCTCGTGACTTTCAATGACTTGATGTATATGGCTTGGGCTTGTATCATTCAATGATCATTTTGGGCAAGATATATTTTAATAATATATCACACACACCACCTTATTATGTAGCCTTATCACTTATTATTACTGAACTTATAACGACATCTCTACTTTAAATAATTTTCTTATAAATACATAAGAACAAATATTTATTTTACATAATCTAAATAGGACAGAAAAAATCATCACCAAGTCAATGTGAAAGTTAAACAAATGCCTCTTAATCACCAATTCTTAGTCATAAAATATTTATTAATTCAACTTTTATTTATAATTATCATCGAAAAGAAAAGTCAAAATTGTTCCATTATCCATGAAGAAAAAAAACCTCTCATGCATCCATGTAAGCCCATTTATTTCTCTTATGGTCCATAAAAAGATGTAATGAACATTTTATGCATGCATAAGACCTCATTTAAATTTATAGCGGTGTGTCATAGGTATGTGCGCACCATCTATGGTGTAGTTTTGTTTTACACAACACTGAAGCTGGTGCATGATTTTGTTTTGGGCGCACCGATAATGTTTTTTTTTTAATTGAAAGTTATGTTTCCATATTAATAAATACATTTTTCATTTAATAAAAAAAATTTATTTTATGTATGAGGCTGATGTATTTTATATGTCAATCATATAGTAGAGAAGTCAGCAGAGGGAGAAACAACAATTGGAAATACTTAGTGAAATAATGAAAAAAAACATACAACGATATTATAAATGACGAAATAACACAAGTACATATCACTCTCCAATGTCATCACTTGATTATCTTCCTCGACGCTTGGCATGATAACACTATTGTTCTCAAAAACATGTTTGATCTAGGGTCATGTCTTAATGATCCAAACTTATGCATGAACACAACAAAATATACAAATACCCATATACATAGAGATGCAATAGAAATAAAACTTCATTTCATTAATATCAAAGAACTGAAATATGCTTACATACATAAATAAAAATAAACGAGCTCGGACGATGGTAGCTTATCTCTAAGAATAGATGTGGCGGCTACATGCCTCTGAACTATGTTACAATGAGGCTCAAAGGAGTAATTATTATTGAGAAATAATGGAAAACCATAAACATCCAGAAACCTAATCCCAGGAGATGAAGCAACAAAATTGTGGACCCCATTTGGGTAAATTGGTACATCAACTTCTCAGGGTCGTAGCTTTGGCAACGATCTTTGTTTGGCTGTCATAATACCTTGTTTTGAAGATCTTGAAGAGTAGGCCGAAAGAAATTGAGTTATCTAGTTTGGGACTTTTCTAGTCTCTCTGTTTTCCCTAAAAAATGTATTTTAGTCCCTCAAAACGGTTCTAGAAGTTTAGGACCCAAAAACTACCAAAAATAGTAAGTTGTGCTACAATTAAGGAAACCGAAAAGAAATAATGGTGGGCGTACAAGTGAAATAGGTGAGTGGCCACCAATATCCACCTGGATCAGTCCCCCCCTGAGGAAGAAATAGTCCCCATTGCATTGAGTGTCTCCATGAGATGGGGAAACTTCTGCTAAACTTGGTCCCTTTCCTTGGTGCAGGAGTTGGCCAACTTTGACAACCCAATACAGTTGGATCTTTTGTTGGTGAGTGTTCTTAATTTGCATGTCTATGATCTGGTCAATTTGGCCTGTTCTATGTAGTATGGGTTTAACTTTGTTGGTGTGAGCTATTCTGCAATGTCTGATGTGTCCAGTAATGGTGGAAAGTATGGTCGAAGGTGGTCCACATTGAACACTGCGTGCAGGCCAAGGAATGGTGGAATGTTGAGCTCAAAAGCATTGTCCCCTATAGCCTTAGTGATGGTGTAAGGCCAATGTTAGAGCAGGCGAAGCTTACGGTGGGGCCCAATGAGGCACCCCTTCTGCAAATGTAACCAAGCTTTATCGCCCACCTAGAACTTGTGTGACACCTAATGCTGATCATTACACTTTTTGTACTTAGCATTGGCTTTGTCACATATGTCATGGACCTGCTAGCAGATGTCATGAAGGCACTCAATGAAGTTGTTAGTCCTGTCAACCTTAGACTCGACATTAGCCGAATCTGCCTGAGTAGTTGCAAATGGTATGACCACATCAATGGGACATAATGGATGGAATCCCAACCCCACCTGAAAGGGGTTGAGGCCAGTTCAGCTATGGAAACCTTTTTTGTAGTTGTGTTGGACATAGGGGAGGCTTTCATCCCATATGCATGGATGCTTCAAGTTGCACATACGCATAATGTGTGTGATCATCCTATTGACAACCTCTGTTTGGCCATCAATTTGGGGGTGGAAAGTCGTGGACTTAGTGAGCTTGGTATCCAACATCGACCAGAGACTTTAACGAAATGTACATAGGAACCCGTTGTCTCGATATGAGATAATGGAATATGGGATCCCAAAATGTACCCACACTTGTTTAGACAAGAGCATACCCAACTATAGTATGACTCCCAAATTATCTTGCCACGCTCACTTGAAGGAACACAAATGTTTCCCAGGTTGCATAAGGGTGAATCTTGGAGGTGAAAAATTGGGACTTCATTACCTTCTAGGAGTGTCTGGTATGTGCTGCCAAATTGTGGATCACTCTTGTAAAGATGTGGCCACCCTGTAGTCTCGTGCCCACAAGAGTCGAGCACAGTGGTCAACGGCATGACCGGTGGTTGGCTGAGGCAGTTTGCAACATTGTTGGTGTTGCCCTTATTTTACTTAATTTTCAAATGGAATTGTTGCAGGAATGTGGAACATTATTAATGGAAATCGTTTTGCAACCTCCCTTTTGCCTGCATGAACTGTAGGGGTCAGTGGTCTATGTGGATGGGTGTTTCCTTCCCTAGAATGTAATGCTTCCATTGTCGGCAAGCCTGCATAATGGAATACATTTATTTGTCATAGGTGGGATACTTTCAGATTTTGTCTTAAAGTGTCTCACTATGATATTCCACTAGACGCCCCTACTAAGTAATAACTGCACCAATAGCATAGTCAGAGGCATCTGTCTCGATCTCAAATGGTTTTTGTAGTTATGGTAATCTGAGAACAAGTGTAGAGCAGAGGTGATGCTTCAATTTGGAAAACCCCTTCTATTGAGATTCAGACCAAAAGAACTTTGCTTTTGTTCTACCCTTGGTGACTTTACTTAAAGGCCAAGTGATATGAGAGAACCCCAACATGAACCTGTGATAGAAATTAGCAAGACCGAGAAAGTTGTGGAGCTTTGTTAGAGTGGTTGCGGCTAACCAATTATGAATGACTTGTATATTGGTTGGGTCCACATTCACACTCTTCTCATCAATGATCTACCCTAGATATTGAACCTAGGTCAGGACAAAATTTCATTTCTCCAAATTGGCACACAACTTGTGTTGTTGCAGGGTTTGAAGGAGTTGTTGAATATGGTGGAGGTTCTCTTCCCAACTCTAGTTAAATATCAATATGTCATCTAAATACACCACTACGAATGCATTGGTGAAGGGTCGCAAGATTTCATCCATCAACCTTGTGAAGGTTGTAGGGGCATTCATCAACGCAAAATGTATGACCAACCATTCGAAAAGGCCCTCCTTGGATTTGAAGGTAGTGTCCACACATCGAAGGGTTTGATAGGCACCTAGTGACAACTGTACTTCAAGTCAATCTTGCTAAAATATTTGGCCCCCTTGCGCTGGTCCAAAAGGTCATCAATTTGTGGGATTGGGTACCTATTCTGGATAATGATCTTGTTTAGGGCCTGATATTCAATACCGAGTCTCCAAGTCTCATCCTTCTTCTTGACCAATACAATAAGGCTCCCACATGGTGATAAGCTTGGTTTGATGTGCCCTTTCTTCAATAACTCCAAAATTTTTCTCTTGATCTCATCATTTTCCAGAAGAGAGTGTCTATAGATCGGTCCATTGGGTAGCGGCGCACCAGGCGTTAGATTGATGGAGTGCTTGATATGAAAATGCAGAGGTAGCCCTGTCGGTGAGGATAAAATGTCCCTACACTCCTCCATAACCTTGCCCATTTGCTAATGCTGTGTGGAGGAACCCTATCTAGAAGTCGTGGCCACAATTTGTTTCTTACCTCGAGGGTGAATCATAAGGAAAAAAAATTTCCTGTTCTGAGAAATGATCTTATTGCATTTCTTTAGAGTGATCAAAGATATGGCAGTAGGTGGGGCTACCTATGGTATCTTATACTACTTATCACCCAAAGTAATAATCACAGGGTGAGGTCTATACTCATATACAACATGCTGCTTCCACAAGTATGGTTGTCCTAATAATACATCACAAAATTCAAGAGGAGCAACATCATAGTACCTCATCCATGAAGGGCTTGATGTTGTAGGGAATGCGACATTGTTCGCTAACACAGAGATATCATCCTTGGTGATGTCACCTAATTGTGTACAACTGGGTATTTTATATAGTCAGTAGGCCCAACCACTTGACGACCTCTGCTGAAAAGAGGTTATTTTGACTCCTGTTTTCGACAATGAAATGTAACAAAGAACCCTTCACCCACATTTGTGAGTGGAAGAGGAGTTTCCCCTCTCTGGATCTTCATGATCATTCTTCTAGATCTTAATAATGCCCATGGTGGCATTGGGCTCCACGTCAATGATCTATTTTTCATTCCCCTTGTTGGGTTCTGACTCAAAGTTGGAACATGCGTCTGATTTGGAAGCCTTCAGCTCGACCACTAGTGACTGCTTGGCCCTACCACTCACTTGTGTTGTGAGTGGAGCTCTCATGAAAATCACACCATTTTCCTGTGTCCTTCTTTGTCTTCGTGGTATTGTTCTTTCCTTTTGGCTTCAACGGATTGTCTTTGGTTTCTGTGCCTTGGCTTTCTCCTTTGCTTTGTGGTTTGGGGGTACATTTTCCTTGCTTTAGATTTGCAGATCCAAAGTATCTCTTCTTCCATTTAAACTTCTTCTCAATCTTGACAGCGTATCGGTACACTGTGCCAAGCGAGGATATGTCTAGGAACTCCATCTCATCCTGAATGTACTTGTGTAGACAACCACAATACTTGAGTACCAAATACTGCTAAGAATCCTTGTTACCCAGCTTCATGCGAAGGGTATGGAAAACATTTGTAAACTCCAATACATTTTGGTCCCGTCCCTACTCTAGTGTGGTCCACTTTATTTATTTATATTCATAGCTCCCAATGGGGAAATATTGTTCGTTGATGGTGTTTAATAAATAATTCCAAGTGGGTGTGGCTAAAAATAGTGAGGGTTTCCTCTCCTCCTTTTGTTCACAGTAGGTTTCCCATTGAGCCTTGACGTGTGGGGCGTCTTTGAGAAGTGCAAAATTAATCTTTTCCTAATTGGAAAAGTCATGAACTGAAAAATATCCTTCCAATCGATCTATTCATTTATCTAAGATGTCTGCATCTATCTGGCCCACAAATATGGGAATATCAAAGTTAAATTCTACCTTAAAAGGAGTGGCACCTCCAAAGTGACTGTTGGATGAAGATGCATTGTTTGTGGGTAGCTGTCGAAGGATTTGGGCAAAGTTATCCATCATCACATTCCTCTGTCGCTCGAGGGATTCCTCAAGAAATATTTTGAAAGGATCTCCTACCCCCTTGTATTTATTTTCTTCCTCCATGGGATGCCATCAAGTTTTGTGAGGTTGGATTTTGCAAAGGTTCAACCAGATTGAGCCCTAAATCATTATACCTTACCTCATTGGGGACATGCAAAGAAAAACAGAGAAAGAGAAAACCGCTCAGATACCACTAATCTAGAATTATGTAGGAATGCAATAAAATACAGAAAGACCCATATACACAGAGATGCAATAGAAATAAAACCTCATTTCGTTAATATCAAAGGATTGAAATATGCTTACATACATAAATAAAAATGAACTAGCTTGGACAATGGTAGCTTATCTCTAAGAAGAGATGTGGCAGCTACATGCCTTTGAACTATGTTACAATGAGGCTCAGAGGCGTATTTATTATTGAGAAAAAATGGAAAACCCTAAACATTCAAAAACCTAACCTTAGGACATGAAGTGCGAAAACCGTGGGCCCCATTTGGGTAAATTGGTACATCAACTTCCCGAGGTCATAACTTTGGCATACGATCTCCTTTTGGCTATCATAATACCTCGTTTCGAAGATCTTGAAGAGGAGGCCAAAATAAAAGTAGCATGTTGGTTTTGGAATATTTTGGTCTTTATGTTTTCCGTAAAAACGTCTTTTAGTCCCTCAAAACAACTCTGAATGTTTAAGACCCGAAAAACTTCCAAAAATAGTAAGTTGTACTACAATTAAGGAAACTGAAAAGAAACAATGGTGGGGGTCCAAGTGGAATAAGAGGGTGGCCACCAATATCCACCTGGATCACTTAATACGAACCACCAATCCTTATCTAACACATTTGGGTAAAAAACCAACTGGTTGCAATGTTTTGGGAAAACATAAGGTTCCCTAGCTTCATGCGACATCTTTCTATAGTTTATAGATATTAGCCCACTATCATGGTCTTCCTTTACATTATTCCAATCAAAGGTGTCCCACCACTTGCACCTAAAAATAACACATTGGAATGAAGAGAATTCCATTTGAATGATATCTTGTATCTTCCCAATGTAACCTAATGTCCCCTACATTAGCTTTTGATTGCGGTGGCTAGCACGACTAGATTGGTTGAGCTCAACTTCCACTCAACATTCTTGTGTCATTCATCCATCATCGATATCGTCCATGGAAAAATTACGTCCATATGCCCACATAGATGGGAACAAATGCACCTATAAAAAAACTGAAAAAATCACAGTGTCATGTGTCTAATAACCCACATAATTAAAAATATAAAAAATATATATAGATGTTACAATTTAAAGGTGCAATATGAAGTTAAAACTATATAGAAAGATATTATAATTACTGAGTTGTTGCACCCAATCCCTATTTTTTGTGCATCCACTTCAACATGCGAGTAACAACCAGATGCACTGTATTTCTCTCTAAATTGATCAACAACCCAATTGTTAATGCATGTCATTGGCATATTTTCTTTTAAATCATCAAGATAAGGCACACTTATACCATTAAACCATTTGAATTCCTTCTCATCATTGTCCCATTTCCTCCTCTTCTCTTCATACAATGCGACCCACAGTTGTGTCACTTCCATATTATAAATAATGAATTTGTTGATGGCTTCAATTTTTGAATTCGCTGATGAAATAGAACCAATATATATATATATATATATTACGTATGAGATCAAGAATAGTTATTGTGTAGTAATTTGAAAAATGATAAGCCCACACTTACTCTTTATCATGCACCTCTTTCCATTCATTTCATGAAGCTCCCCTTCTCTTTTGTCTTCATCGCTTTTGTCATCCCAAATCACCACACCTAGTGTGTTGTCGATCTGTTTGATGTACTCACTAGCATAATATAAAGACACATATGATATATACCCCTCTTCCATAAACCCCTCATGTTTTTCCCTTTGTCGAACAAAACCTTTCAATTTCTTCATGTACCTCTCTAAGAATAACATCCAATGACAAGCAATTACCATAACTAATTCAACCTCATCTACTAGGTGAATTAAAAGATTAACCTGCAAGTCCATGAAACTTGTCGAAAATTACTCCTCAAACATACAAACAATCTCAACTATCTCTTGATGCCACCATGGAATTCTAGCCATATGAATCTCCTTTGATGTGATACAATGTACAAATGCATATAATTTAGATATGGCATGTCGTAGGTCTTGGGGGAAGTCACTATTCACACACCCATGCACGAGCAGAGGATAATATCACTACAAAATAAATAATACATTATACAAAAATAAATTATAAAATATCCCATTACATACCAAAAAAAAAAAACCATTCTTTTGACATAAATACTCTTAGAAGGTTCAAATAGTTATGCGATTTCAACCCCAACAAATGGTCATCCACAATGAAGAAATATCGTAGTGAAGACCCATATAAAGATGGCACCCTTGCATTCATTATAACTTCCTTTGCTAAAGAAATATCACCTTTCTTTAAAATCCATGTTACATCACCTTCTTTGAAAGACCAAAAGGGGCTAGCCACTCCTCTAGTTTCTTGTCTTGGCCAATGTTTCTGTTTAGTTTTTGAAGAAATAAGGTCTCTCCTAAAATCTAAGGTGTCATTTTTTTCAATGATATGTGCCTCCATAAAGAAGACGAAACATTTTTAAATATATGCATGGGATCTAGTAAGTGGGAAAACTTAAGATGCTCCCAATATGGGAGCTCATAAAAGACAAATTTCCTTTTCATCCCAATGGGAAATTTATCAACATATGTGTCAAACAAATATGGACCATCAAACATATGCTCCCCATTTGAATTAATCATTTCTTCAAACTTCTTCTCCTTCTCTATCTCATATGATCTAAGCCATCCATTTGGTGTCATTATTGCAGGCCTTTAGGTTCTCTCTGGTTTACCATTGAAAGAAGATGTTGCTCTTCTGTAAGGGTGTTCTTCCAGGAGGAATACCATGGAGCAGTCATACAATGGCTTTCATAGGTGTTTAGACCATCTAGCCTTCAGAGAAGGTAAAAACATTTACATCCATGATACGCCTTTTTTACAAGACCTATGAAATTATTGTATATAGGTCGACACGTTAGCGACCATGAAGATATGTACAATTGCAATGAGTTAAATTAACATTCGAAACATTAATATTGTTACTAAACAAATCAATAAGAATGTAATTTACTAGAGAAAACTCGTAAGCCTAGATAATAATGTATTGTGTAAGCACATATGCCATACAACATAAGAATCCTCTATGTTGCGATTGGTCTTAATACATTATACACATGTATCCCTTCCCATAATCGCTTAAATTCATCTACCAGGGACTATGAGAGCCAACATAAGATGTTTATTGTTCATGGACAACCATGGGGGGATATTGTTATTGATCACTACTATAGGTCAAACATAATAGTTGGCGTTTTTGAGGGAATATGGGTTTATTCCATCCATGGTTATGCTAAATCATAGACTTTGTACTTCATCCTTGAATTTCCCAGGCCATGTATCCTTTATATGTTTCATGGCTATTGAATCACTTCTGTGTGAGGCATGCCATCCCTGCAACATAGCTAATTATTTGCAATGAAAGAGTGTTTGAATCCTTGGGATTATAGGCATGTGCCTCAATATATTATTAGGAGGACCATGTGATTTAATTGGTTTTTTTTAATTACGGTACCTGTCATGCCCACACTTCGGAGATATCATTTTTTCTGCATATTTCCTCTATATAGAATACACTCATTTAGACATGCATAATATGATGTGTACTCAACACCCAATATTTTCAACAACTACTTTGCTTCTTCGTAGCTACCCAACAAGACATTATCACTCAGAAGAACCTTATCATTTAATATCCTATAGTTAGTGGGGAATACAGTTGTACAATCTCTATATTTAACAGTCATAAAATCGATCATTTTTAAATTTGATTGTGTGACAAAATATAATGAACTTGATCGATCATGCCAGTCAATTACCTTAATATTTACGAGAAACATGAATTTGACATGCCAAACTTTGCTTTCACATTGTACAAAAACATTGTTTTCCCCAACTGAGGAGACTTTAACTTTCCTCTAGGTCCAAAGAGAGGGGTGGTGGAAGCAGATTTTAGGCTTTCGAATAATGTATCAGTGATATGAGCATCATCCACTAGCTCATCATTCTTGAATGCATAGAACAACATTGCCTCCATGGAAGTTGTATTCCTTAAGTAATCATCCATTCCAACCTCCATTTGATTGCCTCCATTGCCAACTTGTGATGAAGAACTACTATTGTTGTAGTCATTTCTAATTGGTGAATTTGGACATAGTGGGAATTGAATAGGGGGTTGATTTAACCATTCTTTTTATGGTTCCACTCCGAGCCTTGATCTTAATGCAACCTTGTCTCAATTTGACATTGTAGTGGGATGAACTAGAAGATGGTAGGTTGGTCGCTCATCATCACTAGAATCCTAATTTCAAAAAAATATTGAACGTTATTAGTACAATATCAATGATATTAGTAAGCATGATAATGGAAACGGTTTGTTGAAATTTTAGTATACAAAACAATTATTACCATCATTGATCCAAGATTATGGCTAGAATATGCCATGTTCCAATTGGCATGGTGAAGAGGCTTTTCATTTTCATCTACCAATTGCTTGCAATATGTTTCTCCTCATGACAACTTTCAACATTTTTGAAAATAATAGGGAGTAATATTTTCTGCATATAAACTTAATTCTGAGTCTGGATCCTGCAAATATTTTGGATACATTTTTATTCAAATTGACATGGATTAAAAAAAGATTTAATTAGATAATCAAAATATAAATAAAATCTAAACTTACTCAAGATGGAAAGGGAGAACTTCATGAAGAACTTTGATCAATAATATGGAATGAGCTAGAAATTGAAGAATTGGCCGTTTGATATTAATAAGATTTTGTCCCTGCATTTGAGAAAAATCAGAAATAAAATTTTGTGTGACTATCTAAAATTAATCTCGAGAACCATATAACCACAATATGAATTTCAATATAGTTTTGAAACCATTTTTCAAGAACACGGTGACTTGAAGAGAAAAATGTATACTATGAAGTACTATAATTAATGTGGGTGCGTCCTAAAGGATAAGTTTATATTAATATGCCATTTTGAGTGAAAATAAAATTACAAATAACTTTTAAACCCCACTAGTGCGCTAATACGAATAAACCACACCAGTCCATTTAAATAATAAGCACACTGGGACATTTAAATAATACCCAAATCAGTTTTTGACATTCTGAAGATATAAAAAATAAGTTATCATATCAATTCCCTTTCACATAAAAATTCACTGGTACGTTTAAATAAAAAATAAAACCAGTACGCAATTATTTCTCAAATTTATAAAATAAAAATGAATTCAATTATCTCAATGCTCTTATATATATATACCACACTGTTGTGTTAAAAAAAACAATCACACTGTTTTGGGATTTCAAAAATGAAAAAAAATGAATCATGTCAGAGCATTGAAAATATATGGCGCCCCAGTCCACATGGGGTAGCTCAAGCGGCAAGGGCCGTGGAAATGAAGTCTCATCGAACCGGAAGTCTTGGGTTCAAATCTTGGGCTACCCTTCCCCCGTAGAGGGGTACATAATGGACATGTAAATCGGAGAGCCCCACCCCAGCTTACAAAAAAAAGAAAATATATGGCGCCCCAGAAATGTCAGTGTGCTTTTTATATAAATGCAATGGTGCACTTGACTATCTAACACATCGATATGTAGAGAAATTGAATAAAAAAAACATGATTTTTTTCTTTTTTCAAATTTTAAAAACAAGAAGAAATTGATTTTTCTAAACCTAATTTGATTAAGTCGTTTAAATAGTAAAAAATTATTCACCATATCATTATTTTACCCAAAATTTCAAGGGAGTGATTTGAAAGAGAGATACACCAGGAGAACTGTGCAATAACAACAAAATACTTTGGAGCAACAAAACTATGAGGAAAATATGAGCCATAGCTAAATCTTGAGTTATAATAGTAATGTTGTGGTAGATCTTTTTTTAGGTAGAAGGTTTTTTGTGGAGAATCAATTAAAATTTTATTTCCATAAGTTGTAACAAAATCTAGATCTCTTTAGAATATGATGAATTGATTTAATTCATATGTCATGTCATGTAGAAGATGTATAAAGTAAGCATATAGTTTGGGGAGTTGACTAATCTTAGGGATACTAGAAATATTCAAGGGATTTAGATTTGATATTTCTTAAGAATGGAGGATAAAAACCTCTCTATCATGGTTCAAGCATCTCGTCATTATTTGTATAGATGTGATTATTGTGGAATTAATGGGCATGAAAAATTGATTGATTCAATTTTATAATTGTTTGGTTATGCATTATGTGGTATCAAAGCCTTATTAATAATTTACTAAGATTGTTATGATGGGATGAAAATTCGTGAATGGACTATAGATAGAACATTGAATATGTATGGAGGAGGTCATGTGAGTGAAATCATCAAATGTGAAAACATGAGTTTGTGAGTTAGCATTCACTATTTTATTGGAGGAGGGATACACAAGATGGGTGTGAGATTCCATGCTATGAAAGCAACCATGTCATGTCGATTGTTGAAGGTCAGTTCTAAAAGTGTTGTTGCAATAGTCTAACATGTGATAAGGAGAGTCCCGTAGTGTTGAAGGAAAAGTGTAAGTTCAAATGGCTAGTCAAATTCCATGGCTTTGTGTGAATGCCCATGTTGATCAATGTGCTGGTGGAGGAGCCTTAATCATCGTTGAGCCAATGTTCTAGTGATGACCAACAATTCTAGAGCATTGATAAGTGGTATACCCTGATTTAAGAATTGAAAATGAGGAATAACAATGATCACATGAACTTAAGGAAGAGCATGTTGAAGATAACGTTGAGTCCACCTTTAGGATGCTTAGGAGGGATCATAAATAAAGGTGACAAAGGAATTTATTTGAGATATGCATGAAAGGGAAACAATTGCATATCACAAGAATTTATCCACAAAGTAAAATAGGGTTCAAGACATGGGGTATAACATTTAAGATAAAGGATTCAAAACACTCCATTTTTTGTTGAAGATTTTCATTTCCTTGACAAAAGTTAAATCATGTTGAAACTATTTGATTAGTTATATGCCTCAGTAAAAAGGTGATTTTCTGCCAGAGTAGTAAATGTCATATAGTTATGACACATAATTATCTCTATGTGAATGGGACATGAATGGATTTATTTAGTAGACCCATAGATGATAGAACCTTGAAATCCTTCACTAGTGATTGTGGTAAAAATAATACAAGAAACATTCCATGGTGGAGTTTGAATGCATGCAATCCAAGGGTAAGCCGATTTATGTTATTTTTCTTGGTGTGTATGTGTGCTTATGGAGAACTACTTGTTGAAGAATAATGCATGTTTATTTATTTCTATACATGGACACATGGGAGAATGGTGTGTCGATCATAGAATCAAATCATGCTTATGCATCAACATTTAATCTATCTTCCAACAATTGCATTTTTTCCTTTTATTTATAGCTTGCTTGGAAGCTACTCTACATGGTTTGAAGGCACCATTGGAGTTATGTTATGGTGTTGGAAGAGATAGAAATTGAGAGATGAGAAAATAATGAGATTTTTCACAACATAAATAACACACTATATTTTATTGATCACAATGGTTAAATATACATAGGAATGCATGACTCTTCTAGATCCTAGAATAGTGGATCTGGATAGCTAATAAAAATCACAAATAGGAAAATGACTACTTCTAAATTGATACCTAGGGACTCATAATGAAAACTCATAACAACCTAAAAAACATGGAAGCATTACTTCCAACTCCCTCCCTTAATGCTTACATGTATCAAATATATAAAACACACATTACCATAACAATATGAATCTCTATCACATTTGTTTGATATGGTCATCACTAGCACTCAAATCCACTTTGAAATATCATGGTTTCCATTCTTTTATTCACCACACTTTCGAGCTTCTCACTTGATCCATTTAAGACATAACTGCTTCAGACCAATGTTGATGTAATTTCTATAATTAATGCTTCTCGATCACCTGAAGACCAATCTTTATACTGAACCACCCTATGGAATAATTCCCATCTATCAAAATTCAATGAACTACACTTTTGATAGTTGTATAGGTGGGTTGTCTGGGTACTGAGTGTATCCAACTGTTGATTATGCAATTGGGATTTCTACATACAAGAATCTCCTAAAATGACCTGTAACTGATGTTCATGAAGCCCGAATCATAACAAGATGCATCGACATATAACATACTCATATAATCAAATTAGAAATATGTTCTCTTGGAACCAAATAACGTCGAGAACCACTAACTTAACTATATTGTTGTGTACATTATTTGGTTCTTTGTGTTGGAAATAATACTAAGGGGGGGAGGGGGTGAATCAGTATTAACAAATCAATAACCTTTTCATTTCAATAATCAGATTCATATACACTACTTTAGTTAAGGGAACTCGCTTGTACACACAACTGTGTTTAATGCAACTAGTGTATATCCAACAAACTTATGATTCAGTTAATTCATCATATGTTGATCTTTAATCAGTGCATTAGTACTTCATTAATCATATAAATAGTAACCAGGTGTAGTAAAAACAAAATAGATAATCACACATAAGAAACACAAATGAACACCATGATTTAAGGTGGAAATCCAATGTGGGTGAAAACCACCTACTGTTGTCGTCTCTACCTTCTTTTAATATTAAGAAAAATTTGTTTACGACATTGTACTGGCGCAGACTCATACCAGTATGTAGGCTTCTACTCGCAGAAGGCTACAACCTTCTCTCTCGTTCTCCATCTTCAACTAGAAGGGATATACAACCCCCTAGCTCTTGTACTAGCCGATATGTTTACTAATACGTAGGCATTGACCTACAAAAGGCTACAACCTTCTCTCATCCTCCAGGGACCTATTTTCATAAATTTTCAGACTGGATACTCTTGGAACACAGCATCATAATCTGAAGGCCATGTTTCGTCCAATTTTCATACTGGATCCATCCACAACATTGAAGCTCAAAATCAATCACCACTGCAATACATCCATCAACTATATCTACATCAACCAATCATTGAAACTCAATCTGAATCAACCAAACTTAATCAATCACTGACAACCTTTCAACCTTTGACACAACCGAATCAATCATTCATTCATACTTTAATCAATCAACTGTAACAGATAGATCAACACATAGTTCTGAGTTACATTATCATTCAGAATTAGTTGTAATCTTAAAACCATGATTCAGATTGTATACGCTATTTGGCAGAAGCCAACCTGCGTGTATACACAGCTTACCTGAAGCAAACTAGCGTGTAGATCTGCAAACACTTTGCTACACTTTTACACTTCAGACATAATCATACATAGAGGATAGAACATGTGTTAGTGATCAGGTCTAGCCCATTCATTATCAGATCACATAATGATAAGTCATTATGATCTTGATCCATCATTAGATTTCATCCATTAACACTGAAGCTAATCACAATCAACCAATAAGAATATGCAGAATACTCTCACCAGAAAACAGTCACCAGAACACATTGCAGAACCCTGAATACTACAACATCAAACAGAACCCTTATAGATCATACTTCAGAAGATATACGCTACATCCATAAGTTGAACCAGCATGTATACGCCCTTTTACTAAGGGAAACCAGCGTACAGATCTGCAAATTCCATCCTGTGAGGTATACACTACTTCTGTATACTGAATCGGTGTGTATACGCTATTTTTCCAAAGCCAACTTGTGTACAGATCTGGAAATGCTAACTTAAAGCATCACAAATATTTCAGACTTCATTCATACCCATATCATCACATTTACATAATAAAACATGTGTCAGTATTCAGATCTAGAATGTTCAAGATCAAATTACATAATGATAATATATTTCAAGCCTTAGGATCCCGATCCATCATCCATATAGGTGCATCCTTAGTTCAAATCAAGCAAAGCATCACAAACCCATAACTTGCATGCTTGATCTCATATTTCATCAGATATTCATTACTTGCTTACTTTGGCCTAATGATCTTCTCCTCCTTATATAGTTTTAGGCCTTTCTCAATACCATGGATCAAAACCACTTAGGACCAATACCTTGGACCAAATACCTCAGACCAATACCATGGACCAAATACCTTGGGTTAGATACCTTGGACCAAAGAAATACCTTGGACCCAAAAACTTGTTTTCCCAAGATATACATGCTTTTCATACTGTGAAAGTGTGTGTGTACGTATACGCTCCTTGTGTTCAATGAACCTACGTGTATACGCGGGTTGGTCAAGGTGAACCTGCGTATACCTTTCTTTCTTCATTCTGTGTGGCTTCAACAATAATTCTCAAAAAGAGCCCTATCACCATTGAAGATTCTCCTACTGCCAAAAAGGAGGAATCTCCATACATAACTCCCATCACCTATGAAAGAGGAAGCCCTAGATCTTCCACTTGGAAGGAAAGGATAAAACTACAGGACTCCAAAACTGTCCTACAGGAGGCGTAGAACGCCCTACAGGAGACCTTGACAAAGCTACAGGAGACTGAGAAACTTGAGAAAAAGGCAGAAGAGTAGATCAAGGGGAAGGATGAAACAATAGGGATACTAGAACCTGACCCACAACCTAGTTTAGGCTCTTATTACAACCTTCTGGAAGGAGGGAAAATCATCCCACAGAAGTTTGCAGTCCCTCTTTTCTTTGAGCTAGAAAAAGAAAGAGTAAGGAGCCACAGATGGATGCAAATTGCAAAGTCCAAAGGGGTGGAAGACATTGGCCACATGGAGAGCAAGCTTAGAGAGATGGGCAGAGAGCTGGCCACTGTAAAACATGCAGAAGCAATCAAAATATCTCACTTGGAAGTAGAGAATGAAATGTTAAGAAAACAACTGCAAGAAAGGGGAACCCTGGTAGAAACTGAAATGTTAAGAAAACAGCTGCAAGAAAGGGAAACCCCGGTAGAAACTGAAGTGTTGAGAAAACAACTGTAGGAAAGGGAAACCCAGGTAGAGACTGAAATATTGAGAAAACAGCTGCAAGACAGGGAAACCCAGTTAGCATGCATGGCCAGTTGGGCGATGGAAGCACTTCAGTGCAGGCAGCCAGCCAAATCATATGCAATATACCTCAAAGATCAGTGGCTCTAGTTCCAGATCAAGACTTTGGCCCAGAGAGGCACCACACCTTTTTAGGATTATGGACAATTCATGGACCTATGTGACCACATTTCAGCAGAGGACAAGGCGAAGTTGGAAGATTTTTATTTACATAGCATGGCCCTTACTGATATGAACCTATGGGACCCCGATGCTATGTTCGGAGACTTGCAATTGATGGCCATGGCATCTTGGTTGAGCCATGAGGAGAAAAGGGCAACATAAATCAAGAAGTTAATGGAAAAAGAGCTAAATGAACCCTTAACAATCTGATCTAAGCCAACAGACCCCATGGCTCTCATCAGTGCCCACCAACACCTTGTAGATAATCCTCAAAGTGTCTCTAAGTATATCAATGAGCAGGCCCAGGCTATTGCACATTTGGAGGACATGGAGAGATTGTTTGGAGATGACTGCATTCATGCCTACATGAGAAGGTGGGACACATTGCCACACAACCTACAGATCAGGGAGTATCACTCCCCAAATAGGATGAGAGAAGCCTTGAGGAGAGTGCCTCTGTATAAGCACTCTATGCAAAGTTTGAAGGCCAATTAGATTGGCCTCAAATTCAGTCCTCCACTGCTACTAGGACTAATGGAAGGTGTATAAGAAGAAGAAGAACATAAACAATGGGAAGAGGTGGATAGAAAGGTAGGATTTCATGATAAAGAGGAGGATATCACATCAACAACATGGGACGTCAAGGAATCCATGAGAGCCATCAAGGATGAAGAGATAGATTAGTTGCTCAGAGGATGAGCAACCCATTCAGTAGGGGGTGATGATGAGCCCCAGAAATGGGTAATTATATGGGCTCATTTGGCCTCTTAACTCAGCTTAATCCACCATTCTCATTAGTTTATTGCATGTTTTCAATTATATTTATGCCAATAGAGTGAATTGGGTTAGTCATTATGCCATGAAGTCTAATGTGTGCTTTATGCAGAATTTTGGTCAATTTTGGACAAAGTCAAAGGATTAATGAGAATTTGGCAGCCAATATTCGAGGAAAAAAAGGGAGAGGATTTGTAGGAGGGTTTCCCCCTCATTTATGACTCCCTACCTTGAATCATCCATCAGAAACTTGGAGCACAAACAACCACATCAATGCATCTAAGGGGCAACCGTGCAAGTCAAGAAGAACTGTTGTCTATCTCTAGTTCTGGGAAGCCGAGCCCCTTGATTGTAGGAGGGCTATTGGGGAATCCATTTGTATAAATAAGGGGGACTTAGAGCCTCAGTACTTTAGGCAGTTATTAGTAGAATTTTTGCACTTTTGTGCAGCTCTTTTTCAGCTCATTTTCAAGCTTATTTTTGTGAACAATTCATGTAATGTGACTTTTATTTTGATAATGGAGATGACATATTTTCTGAGCCAACACTGATTTCTTTCAGAGGGCTAAAGATCTTGGGTTAGGGCCCAACCCAAGCTTCCCAACACCTCTTGCTTTGTACTTATATGTTTTTGATTCAGTTCATGAGTTAATTTCTATTACGTAGATTCATTTTACCTTGTTTAGAATAGGTTTCTTTTGATGGTTTGCATAGCTGTTTTGTTTCAGTTGCTGAAGTAGGTTAATATAGTGATAGACTAAGATTCAAAAAGGCTGAAAACAAGCCCTGATCTCCTTTTTCCCTTCCTGGGACCATGATTTGAGGTCAATGCATCATTTCTGCCACCAAAAACACAGTTTTGCTTCTTCCATGAAATTTCTAGTGTGATGATTTGATTTGAAACGTTTAAGTGTTGCTTCAGATTCATTTTGCCAAGATTATTTTCCGTTTCTATAATAAATCTATTTGCAATATTTTCTATTCATAGGGTACTGATCAACACTTCATGTTTCTAGGTCAGAAATTAGGTTAACAAGAGATATGGTTCTGTTTTCTTGATGCAGCTAGTCCTTTTCTTGCTCAGTTTTGGTAGTTAGATGTGTAGATCTCTTACAACACACCTTAGCTCACAATACATCAATAAAGCAGCCAACATCATCTAATTTCTCACAGGTTTCACAAGTCATTCACAATCCTTCACGAATCTGCCCTAATTTCTGCACTTTTTCCATAAGCTTTTCTCTCATCATTTGAACAAATCCAACCATCATTTTCTTTCTTGATCCTCCTTGTTAAGCCCAAAACACCTCAAAACATCCCTCTAGTCTTCATCTACCCTTTCCCTCCATTTTTCCACTCTTGAAACCTCTAAAAATAGCTCTTGGCATCCTCTTGTAGATCCCCTGCAGCCTCCTATAGAATTTCCTGTGAGTGATTTTTCGAAGTCCAAGTGCTGGGGAAGTCTTTAGAAGGTTACCAGAGGCTTCTTAGGACCCCTCCACACGTTATTACACCTATGAAAAAACCAAATCTGCCTCCATCACCACCAAACCTTTGCCACAGTCACAAATAGACAAAATTACATGAATAACAATTTCACATAAAACACAAAAAGATGTTCTTTTCTCATTTTCTTCTAGGAATAGCTTGAATAGATGTAATTTACCTTTTCAGTAGTCAATGGCACTCATTTCATCAGTTTTCATCTCTTTTTCTGTAAAAGTAGGGTTAGTTGGAAAAATTAGGGTTTGCTAGGGTTTGCCTTACACTCCAGTCTTCTTTCTCTTTCTGCAGGTAGAATAGTCTTTGTAGAGATAGATTTCTTTCATCACAGTTAAAAGCTTCTTCTAGAAACTCATAGAAGTTGGCTTGAGCTCCTAGTGATCTTGTGCAAGTTGACCAAGTGACAACTTGCAGTAAGAGCTAGTACTTGTGCATACAACATCATCGCTTCCAAGTTTGTTATGAATTACCGGGTTGATAAAAGTAAAGTAGGAAGCCCCAGGAGTTGTAGCATTATTGCTGCAATACTAGTGCTCACCAATATGGCCCTTAGTATTGCAGCAACAATGCTGCAACCTTAACAGGTATTAGCTTTAATTATTAAACTGTGGTTTGTACAAACTTAAGAGGGGTTGGAACTCTATGTGCAGTAGGTACTATATCTTTCTCTTGTTAATTTTTGTGTAGGTGGCGACAATGAAATGAAATATATATGTCTAGATACCAAGTTAACTAACCTATGCTACAGGGAAAATGAAATTGCAGGAAATGACTTGTTGAAAGGAAAAATTACACACAAACCTAAGCTACATGGAATGGAAGAAAGCACACTTATACACTATCTAAAATGAAATTAAATCACACTTGCACACTTTTATGTTATCTACAAGGAAATGGAAAGCATATTGCTAAAACATAAGGCTATGAATTAAAAGCCCTAATTTGTAGGAAAAATAATTTTTTTAACGCAAACCAATAAAAAGCACCTACACAGTCATTATTGCAAGCTTTTGGGTTCTGTTTGGTTTACCATTGAAAGCAGATGTTTCTCTTTTTTAAGGGCGATCTTCTAGGAGGAATACCATGGATCAGTCATACAATGGCTTTCGTAGGTGTTTGGATCACCTAGCCTTCAGAGAAGGTACACAACATTTACATCCATGATACACTTTTGTTACAAGACCTCTAAAATTATGGTGTACAAGCCAACACATTAGCGACCATGAAAATATGTACAATTGCAATTAATTAAATTAATATGTGAAACATTAATATTGTCACTAAACAAATCAATAAGAATGTAATTTACTAGAGAAAACTCTTAAGCCTGGATAATCATGTATGGTATAAGCACATATGCCATGCAATGTAAAAATCCTCTCTGTTGTGATGGGTCTTAATACATCATACACATGTATCCCTTCCCATAATCCCCTAAATTCATCCACCAGGGACGATTAGATCCAACATAAGATGTTTATTGTTCATGGAAAACCATGGGGGGATATTGTTATTGATCACTACTATAGACCAAACAGAATAGTGGGTGTTTTGGAGGGAATATGGGTTGATTCCATCCATGGTTATGCTAAATCGTAGACTTCATACTTCATCCTTGAATTTTTTAGGCCATGTATCCTCTATATGATTCATGTCTATTGAATTTGTTGGGATTCACATAACTCCTGAATCACTTATGTGTGGGGCATGCCATCCTTGCAACATAGCTAATTCTTTGCAATGAAAGAGTCTTTGAATCCTTGGGATTATAGTATTTTGCCTCAATATATTATGAGGAGGACCATGTGATTTACCTTCTTTTTTTTTAATTACGGTACCTGTCATGCCCACACTTCGAACATATCTCTTTGTCTGCATATTCTCCTCTATATAGAATAAAATCATTTAGACATGCATAATATGATGTGTACTCAACACCCAATATTTTCAACAACTGGTTTTCCTCTTTGCATCTACCCAGCAAGACATTGTCACTCAGAAGAACCTTATCTTTGAATATCCTGTAGTTGGTGGGGAATATAATTGTACAATGTCAATATTTAACATTCATAAAATTGACCATTTTTAAATTTGATTGTGTGACAAAAGATAAGGAACTTGATCCATCATGCAAGTCAATTACCTCAATATTTCCAAAAAACATCCATTTGACATGCCAAACTTTTCTTTCACATTGTACAACAACATTGTTGTCCCCAACTAAGTAGACTTTGACTTCCCTCCAGGTCGAAAGGGAGGCGTGGTGGAAGCATATTTTAGGCTTTTGAATAATGTATCAGTGATATGAGCATCATCCCCTAGCTCATCATTCTGGAATGCATTTAACAACATTGCCTCCATGACTGTAATATTCCTTAAGTAATCATCCATTCCAACCTCCATTTGATTGCCTCCATTGCCAACTTGTGATGAAGAATTACTATTGTTGTAGTCATTCCTAATTGGTGAATCTGGACATAGTGGGAATTAAATAGGTGGTTGATTCAACCATTCTTTGTATGCTTCCACTCTAAGCCTTGCTCTTAATTCAACCTTCTCTCGATTTGACGTTGTAGTGGGGTGCACTAGAAGATGGTAGGTGGGTCAGTCATCATCACTAGAATCCTAATTTCAAAAAATATTGAATGTTATTAGTACAATATCAATGATATTAGTAAGTACGATAATGCAATTGGATTTTAGTATACCAAACAATTATTACCATAATTGATCCAAGATTACAGCTAGAAGATGCCATGTTCCAATTGGCAGGGTGAAGAGGCTGTTCATTTTCATCTACCAATTGCTTGCAATATGTTGCTCCTGATAAGAGCTTTCGATGTTTTTGAAAATAATACGGAGTAATATTTTATGCATATGAACTTGATTCTGAATCTGGATCCTACAAATAATTTGGATACATTTTTATTCAAATTGACGTGGATTAAAAAAAATCAATTAGATAATCGAAATATAAATAAAATCTAAACTTACTCGAGATGGAAAGGGAGAACTTCATGAAGGACTTTGATCAACAATATGGAATGAGCTAGAAATTGAAGAATTGGCCATTTGATATTATTGAGATTTTGTCCCTGTATTTGAGAAAAACCAGAAATAAAATTTTGTGTGAATATCTCAAATTAATCTCGAGAACCATATAACCACAATCTGAATTTCAATATAGTTTTGAAACCATTTTTCGAGAACAAGGCGACTTGAAGTGAAAAATGTATACTATGAAGTACTATAATTCATGTGGATATACCTAAAGGATAATTTTAGATTAATATGCCATTTTATGTGAATATAAAATTTCAGATAACTTTTAAACCCCACTGGTGCGCTAATAAGAATAAACCACATCAGTCCATTTAAATAATAAGCGCACCGAGACATTTAAATAATACCCGCACCAGTTTTCTACATTCCAAAGAAATAAAAAATAAGTTATCATATCAATGCTCTTTCACATAAAAATACACCTGTACGTTTAAATAAAAATAACACTAGTACACAATTATTTCCTGAATTTAGAAAATAAAAACGAATTCAACTATCTCGATGCTCTTTTAAATATATACCACATTGTTGTGTTAAAAAAATAATCGCGCTGTTTTGGGATTTCAAAAATGAAAAACAAATTGAATCATGTGAGAGAATTAAAAATATATGGCGCCCCAAAAATGTCAGTGTGGTTTTTATATAAACGCAACGGTGCACTTGATTATCGAATGCATCGATGTGTGGAGAAATAGAATTAAAAAAGCATGACTTTTTTTTCAAATTTTAAAAACGAGCTGCAGTTGATTTTTTGAAATATAATTTCATAAAGTCGTTTAAATAGTAAAAATTTATTCACCATTTCATTATTTTACCCAGAATTTCAAGGGAGTGATTTGAAAGAGAGATATACCAGGAGAACTGTGCAACAACAACGAATACTTTGGAGCAATAAACCTATTTAGAAGATCAAAGGCTAAAAGGTATGGTGATTCACTCAAAAACATGCATAGTAAGTTTTAAATTTTATTGTTTATTTTACTAATAAAAAGATTTAGTTTAAAGAGAGATCATTTGCAATAGAAGATAATATCAAAGCTGCAAAATATTTTGGATCCACTGAAAAGGATGAAAGGTATGGCGAGTCATTGAAAGCCTTGGATAACAAGAAGCTTAAATTTTACTGTTAAAATATTTTACTAGTAAATTTATTTACAATCTCTGTTCGTATTTAAATTTAATTAAAATTCAGAAAAATAACAAAAAAATTCAATACTTACCTTAAACCCTTGCTTCTTCCTGTAAAATTTCACATTAGGGTTTAACTTTCTGTACCACTTCACAATTAAGGTTTTTTAATTTAAACATTTCAGATTTAATTGGTTTGTGTACTTATAATATACAGGGTGTTTGACATATAAAGTAGGGGATTCACTTATTGAATTAGATCCAAACCTTGTCAGCCCACTCCATCTTTTTCAAAAATGTATATGTTGCGCGGTGCGACATCTGTAACATACACACCGGTGCTACCTGAGTAATATAATGCACCTATAAATTATAACACTTTCGATTTTGTCTAGTCCATTCATTTTTTCTCCTGGTGTAATATAATGCACTGATGTGTATATTCCTAATAGCACCATTAAATCATTGCAGCGCATTGAGCCTTACAAATCGCACCATCGACCCTCTCTGATTTTTAAACAATGACTATATGTTTTATGGTGTGCCCTATGTAACATAATGCATCGGGTTTACCTAAATAATTCAACGCACTAGTATATTATAAAACTTTTGATTCTATCCAGTTTATTCATCATTACTGCTAGTGTAATATAATGCACCAACGCGTATGTTCTTAATATCATTGTTAAATTAGTGCGATGCATTTATCCTTACAAATCACACCATCAACCCTCTATTTTTTTTTAAATGGCTATATGTTGCATGATACACCTCTGTAATATAATTCATCAGGGCTACTTGACTACTTCAAAGCATGAGTGTATTATAATACTTTTGATTCTGTCTAGTCTATTCATCGTTTCTCCTGATGTAATATTACACATCGATGCCTTTGTTATTAATATCACCGTTAAATCAGTGCGGTGTGTTTATCCTTAAAAATTGCATCGTCCTAATTTAAAATTAATTTTCTAAGATGGTGTTGAATAATTAAAATCCTGGTGTGTTTAATCTTATTAACGCACTGGTGCATTTATTTAGATAAACACATCGGTTACCAGATCTTTTTTGACTGAAATTATTTGATTTATTTATAAAATATATCTAATGGCTTTTGTATTGAATGGTTCAAGTTGTACATTGATTAAAAAAATGTCTCAGAAGGTCTCAAGTAAAAAAATATTGATCGACACAATGAAAACACATCAGAAAAAGTTAGAGAAGGCACGTTCTTTGCAAATTCTTTACAAAATTAATATGTTTGAATTATATGTAAGTTTCATTAATATGTATTAGTTGGTGTGTGTCATGCAAAGCCACAAAATGAAGAAGGTCGATAATATTATCTCTAATTTAAGTGCAGAAGAGCGTAAAAGCCTACTACAAAAATTGTAGAATGATGAATCCGGTGAATGAAAAAGCACTATTCAATAAGATTTTTTATTTTTATTTTTTTGAATTTTCATTGATAATATAATTAATAATATTATATAACATGTTTCACACAATATATTAATTCATATATGTTTAATGTTTTACAGGGAGAAACAATGAAGGAAAAGATCAATGTTGTTCTAAGAAAAGAAATATTATGGAACATGTAAATGACGATAAATGAGGTTAACGAAAGGGGGATTTTTGTTACAGAACTATGAGGGATCTAGTGGAACGAACGTATAGACATACTTTCCACTTACAATACCTAGGAACAAAATTATATCTAAACTACATGAAGCGTTTTCAGAGCAATGGTCAATGAGACATATTAGACTTGCGATAACAAAAACATACAACAACAAAAAAGAATTATTCAGAATATAATATTCCTAATTGTATAAAATGACTTTCTAGAATTATCTATATATATATATATATATATATATATATATATATATATATATATATATATATATATATATATATATATATATATATATATATATATATATATATATATATATCTATATATATATATTACTACAAACAATTAATTTATTAATATTGATTTTGTTATATTTAGTTTTCGTATATCATTATAAAAATAGTTTATTACTATTTTTAGGAAGATTATGAAAATCACAAATGATCAATGCACTAATATATGAAACAAGCTAGTAGGAATGTCCAAAAAAGTGTATAAGGAGATGGTCAAAGAAATGGAAAAAATTTCATCACAAGAGGAGCCATGTCAACAACAATATGCTTCAAATGTATGTAATCATGATTGAATTTACACATAAAAAACTAATTTAGCATTAAATATTAATTTTCAAGTATTTTCTTGCAGAAAAGAAAACAAGATGGAACTCATTCAGCACATAAAACAAGACAAGAAGGAAGAAAAGGGTTAATTTCAAAGTTTGTGAGTAATTGTTAATATTTCCTTATAACAGCTCAAGGTTTCATTTTATTATATTTAAGTTGTTTTATAATAACCATCCTTGAATGCCTTCAAATAGGTGCTAACATAAAAAGAAGAGCCATAAGAAGAATTGATTGACATTGGCTTAAATAACGATTGTGAGTATATGTTGGCGTATAAAAAATTAATTGTGGAATTTCTAAGTATCTATGTTATTTTACTTCTTTGAGTTTATAATTAATAGAACAAAGAAATCCTTTATATTAAATATATGATTTATTATGGGGTATAAAACTTGGAGGAAACAAAGTATGGAACTACGCCAATAGAACAATTGTTGAAAGAAGGCATGAGATTTGGTTTTGAAAGAAGGTGTATAATTCACAAATCACTTCTTTTTATGGTATATTGTTTTTCGTTTTACATAATGTATATTATTTATTTCAATTTTCAATATTCTCATTAATGTAGATACACTGATTACACTTTATTTTTATGTTTGCAGATGGAACAAGATCAATAAGATGATTTTTTTTTATGCAATCAACAAAAAAATCCTCCAAATAACCGAAGTCATGGAAGGAGTTCGAGCACTAACAATAGTTCCAATGAAGAATGATGATCTATTTGGATATCAATGCAACCTGTTGTATTTTTTGAAATAATTGTTTGTGAAAATTAGACATTTTGTTTAATGTAATCATGGACATAGTGTCCCAATTGAAAGACAAGGGGTTACCAATAACAATCACATTTTGTATGACAAAGAGACTCTTATTGATATATAATAAAATACATTTTAATTTATTCTATTGTGTTATCCATGTCGTTGTGAAACGTTACAACACTGATTAAATATATGGATGATTAAATATTATAATGAAAAGATAAGAAATATGAGAATATAGCAAATTAATCCAAACATCATATACGAATGCACTAATCAAATATTAATTTATATGAATATTGTTATAAGATATATGTATATTTCTCAATGAATAACATATTTAATAAGTTACAATAATTGCATTGTCACAGGTCGATGTCTCCAAATAAGTGAATCTCATACAAGAACACTAGTGCATCCATAAAATAAAAATGCATTGGTGTTTTACTTTAAATAAAATCATCATGACATCATCTTTCAACATAACCGATCCCTTTTCAGAACACGAAAGCACAAGGGCCTTCAAATCTACAAGCACTAGTAAATTTTTTAATTAATGCCCCAGTGAATTGTAACTCTTAATGCACCAGTGCTTTCATATAACTAACACCCCCCAGTTGTACAAAATATCATTTCCATTCCCGGTGCACTATTAAAATTAATAGTACCGACCCCTCTATATAACAAATGCACTGGGGTGTTTATGTGAACAAGATGTTTTGGTGCTGCATTTTTAAAAGAAAGCATCAGAATTGCAATTATTCTTTTGCATGCCCCAGAGTTGTTCCTTCATCAAGGAATGACCAGGGATTTTGTATATTAGAACCAACACAATATGTGTTTCAAGGTTCAATGCTCTTTATGTGGAACACACTGGGATTATTTTTATTATAAGCACCGGGGTTGTATACACTTCGGGTTGTAGTGCTTTTTCATTTAAACATCTCGGTGCTTTTAATTATGTATGAAGACTAGTGAATTTATATAAGTAGCACACCAGTGTGGCTTAGTCGATAAAGCGCACCGAAAAAAAACATCCAATAAAACCTCTAGCTGCCCAAATTTTTTCAATTGTGATGAAGTTTTGTTATAAGCTCTACTAAAACATCCATTCCCACAAACATATGTTTTAGCAGATGTTTTTTTGACAATTTTTACCAATTTCATAACACTTAAAACCTTCGTTATAACCTCTGCTAGAAGGTCTTTTCCTTGTAGTGACTCCTTCGTCTCTTCAGAGTGTGACCTTATGCCCTTGGTGTTATCTCTCTCTTGATTTAGTGCACAAGCGCACCTAGAAGGCCTTTCGTGAGCCTTGATGAGTTTAATTGCACCATACTAATAATACTTCTTCTTTTAACACTCTCACATGCCTATCATGAGAATATCGTTCCATGAGCTAGGGAGTGATAAAATAGATGTTTTAATATTGATTTTTCCTTTCCATGAATGGAGTTCATTCATAGGAGTACTATTTCAGCATGACAAGGAGATGTGTTGACACCTAATCCGAAACGGATGAGGTGAAGCTGGATAGTCATCTAGAAGATGAACTGATCCGTTTTGTATATGTATAAATAATAATTGTCTAATGAATAAAATCACCAGTTGTTTCTTGCGCTCATTAATTTTTTGCATTAACCTGGCCTGACATGGTATCAGAGCACAAGTCCCAGAAATAACGCCTGCCTCTGCCAGGTTTCTGCTGCCTCATGAAACCTCTGTCCTGAGACTACGTGCTTCTGGCGGTGTTCTGAGCACCTCTGGCATGACAGAATATGGTGCGGTGAGCGTGGAATGCACTGTTGAATGTAAGCTCTATGCGTTGATGCGTTTCTGCTGTCGAACCATGGTAAAAGACTATCCCATTCCATTCAAACAAAACTGATATCAAGTAGTCTATGGTGACTGCGTTTTTTCTTGAAGAATGACTGCGTTGTATTAAGGCTGTCGTAACCATGACTGCGTTTTTTATGAAGACTGCATTGTATTATATTAAGACTGCGTTTTTTATGAAGATTGCATTGTATTATATGAAGACTGCGTTTGTAAAAAAAAATGCGACTTCGTTTCTTGTAACGGTGACTGCGTCTCTTGTAATGGTGGCTGCAGTCTTATTTTAATGAAGACTGCGTTTTTTTTGTAATGGTAACTGCGTTTATGTAATGGTGGCTGCGTTCCTTTTTTAATGAGGACTGCGTTTTTGGTTGCCTTCGTTCCAGAGTTCGCATCCCACAACGAGGTATCCGGAAGTGTTTGAGGACCAAACACTGCTCTCGTTTGAAGTGTTAAACTTGCTTGGACGCTCTGTAGTTGGCATGGTCTTCTATATCTCCACCACCTCTCAGCTTTCCTGAGTTTTTAAAAGAGAAGGTTTCACTCCCACCGCCAGCTGCTTGCAGAAACTCATGTGTACAGAAAGCTTAATTAAATACTTTATTATGTGTTGTTTTAGGGGCATAGTCACCATTAAAGTATGTAGACTTGTTTGAAGAGAAGTGCAGTGTATTTGCGCAGTTTGTTTATGCAATATTTACGCAGTTGGTTTATGCATATTTTTGGCCTTTTGAGAACTTTTCTTTTTCTCAAGGCATCGTCCTCCTGATGAATTGAAGTCGCTCTGTAATCTGTGAGTCCCTTAAGTTTGAGAATGCCGAGAGATGATTTTAATGGCGGTTCTGGTATAAAGTTGTGCTGTTGATTTTTCAAATGATGGCAGTCTTGAGTATTGAATGGTAAGCAGTTTTCAAAGCAGTCAGAGTGTTTATATCAGTGAGAGTGTTTTATATCAAAGCATCTGTAGTATTGCATGATATATATTGAAGTGATCCATGAGATTTTTTTTCTCTCTCAAAACATAGTAATATTACTGATATAAGAAATGCTGATATGCTGATGCAAATGTTAGAAGAAAATAAAGTGCATAAGGCTGTGGCATAAGATTTTTTTCCAGCAGAAGTCTTTTATCAACAGATTTTTTTTAGCAGAGATATTTTTTACAGAATGCATTCAATCATTTCTATGGTCGGAATAGTTCTCACTGGCAAGGAGAACTATTCTAAATGGTCTCGGATGGTAAAACACACCCTCATCTACAATGAGCTATGGAAAGGAGTGTGTGTCGGAGAAGAAGACAGAGACCCTGTGCAGCCCACATCAGACAAAGAACTCGCCATTTGGGAAAACAAGAATAGCAAAGCCTATGCATTGATCGCAGCATCAGTAAATGAGGAAGTAAGTCGTCATATTTCATCCTATTCCACTGCCTTTGAAGCTTTACAAAAGCTGAAACAACTCTATGATACACATTCTGCACTTGAAGTTTTTCAGCTCATGATTAAACTCTTCACTCTTGAACTGAAAAATAATGATCCTCTTGCTCTTGCATCTGAAATAAAGTCTATAATGCATGATATTAAATCCACTAAGGTTGAGCTGGATATCTCTCTTATTGCCTTTCTCAAAGCACTCTACCCTACCTACTCCAATTATCTTGAGTCTTTACAAGCAAATGGAAATCTTAAAGATATAACCTTTGACTCTCTTGTGAAAAAGTTTGCTGAAAGAGAGAAAGCCTTTGGAAAGAAAATAGTCCCTGAATCTTCTGAAGAGACTGTTTGCCTTGCTCACAAAGAAAAGCATCCTGCTCAAGATTCTACAAGAGGAAGAGGTGGACGAAGAGGAAGAGGAAGATACTTCAGAGGCAGGGGGGGCAGACATTCTCAAGCAAAAAAGGCAGATCTGCATTGCATTCGCTACAAACGAAATGGATCACATGATGCTTCTACATGCAAGCTACCATGAGACAAGGTTGAGCAGAGAAGAAATCAGCAGAAAGGTAAAACTGATGATACAGACAAAGGTAAAGCACCTGAATCCGCTCACTATATTGAGGCACAATGTAACATTGGAGTAAATGAAGACTTGTTTAATGCTTCACTTGCTTCTTCGAAAAATTATTGGTTGCTTGATTCAGGAGCAACCTGTCATATGACTCATAGGAAAGAATTTTTTGAAGATTTCACTGACAATGTTGATGGAGCAGTATACTTTGCAGATCAGTCAAAAATCAAGCCATCAGGGCTTGGCACAATCAGGCTTAAACTGCCTGGTCTTCCAGATTTTCTTCTGGATCATGTTCTATATCTCCCACAACTCAAGAGAAACCTATTGTCCTTGGTCCACATCCGCCAGCAAGGTCACTCCATTCATATGTTTGATGGAAAGCTTGATGTAAGAAAGGCATCTGACCATTCACTTGTCATGAGAGGTATAGAAGAAGAAAGACTTCTTAAACTGCAAGGAACCTCTGCTCATGCACAACATTTTTCATATATTTCTCATCATGATGAAGGTACACTTCCATCAAGTTTATTATGGCATGCTAGATTTGGACATCTAAACTATGATAGTCTCCGCTTGTTGAAGAAAAATGGTGTTGCTGGTTTGCCTACAATTCCTAGAAAACATAAACAATGTGATGCTTGCATTCTAGGAAAGCATAGCAAACAATCTTTTCATGATTCACATTCAAGAGCACATAGGAAGCTTGAACTTATTCATTCAGATTTATGTGGTCCAATGCCTGTTCCTTCTGCAAATGGAAATAAATATATCATGACATTTATTGATGATTACACCAGAATGTGTTGGGTTTACTTATTGAAGAACAAATCTGATGCTTTTCAAACATTCAAGAATTTTCATAAGTGGATTGAAAATGATGCACAATCTCATATTGGGTCTATTCGCACTGATAATGGAAAAGAATATACATCAAATGAATTTGAACACTATCTTCGCCAACATGGGATTAAACATAAAACAATTGTACCTTATAATCCTCAACAAAATGGTGTAGCTGAAAGAATGAACAAAACAATTTTGAATATGGTACGATCCATGCTTTTCTTCAAAAATGTAAAGAAAATGTTTTGGGCTGATGTTGTTCTATGTGCTGCATATATAAAGAATAGATGTCCATCTAGTGCTATAAGAAACAAGACTCCTTATGAATTGTGGTATGGACATGTTCCTTCGGTAAAACATCTCAGGATATTTGGTTCCACCTGTTATGCTTTAATAACAAAGGTACATAGAAACAAACTTGGTGCTAGAAGTCGTAAGTGTATCTTCTTGGGGTATTCAAACACATCTAAAGCATACCGCCTTTATGATGAAGTAAATAAAAAGTTTGTTTTATCTAGAGATGTCATTTTTCTTGAATCATCCAAATCTGACAGTGTTGTTGACCGGAAACTTGATCGCTTGGATAGATTCACAAAACCGAAATCATTCCAAGAGTTTGATAATAAGATTCCACATCTTGAAGGGGGGATTCCTATACTAGATCAACATGTGGAATCTCCTTCTGAAGAACAATCTCCCCTGCATGACACTCCAACAACGGATGATGCTTTAAGTGATGTAATTGATAGAATTGGGAGACTTAATCTTGATTCAGTCCCAACTCAATCAACATAACAGCCTGGACCATCTCAGAAAGGTCCCCCAAAGTGGCTGACAAAGACACTTGAAAGTGTTCATCCTGATGAAATTGGAAAAACAGGAACCAGAAATACAAACCGACAAGATGGAGGTGATGTAGATAACTCTAATTCACCTGTTGATATGGATGTTACTTATGATTGTGAATTGAACTTGTCTACAGATTTTGAACCAACTTCCTTCAAAGAAGCTGCTTCTCATGATAAATGGAAAGAAGCGATGCAGAAGGAGTATGATGCCCTCATAAAGAATGGCACTTGGAAGTTGGTTGATCCTCCATTTGGAACCAAACCAATTGGCTTCAAGTGGGTCTACAAGAACAAGTACAAAGCTGATGGCTCACTTGAAAAGCACAAAGCTAGGCTTGTGGCAAAAGGTTTTGCACAGAAGGAAGGGGTCGATTATGAGGAAACTTTTGCTCCCACAACAAAATGGGCCACCATCCGGACACTCTTTGCACTAGCTGCTCAGAACGGTTGGAAAGTCCATCAAATGGATGTAAAAACTGCATTCTTGAATGGAGATCTAAAAGAGAATGTTTTTATGTCCCAGCCTGAAGGATTTGCCATGAAAGGACATGAACACAAAGTATGAAAACTTGTGAAGTCCTTGTATGGCCTCAAACAAGCACCACGAGCCTGGTAAGAAAAACTAACTGAGCATCTTCTGAAACTCAACTTCAATCATTTTGATCTTGATGATGCAACTTTATTTGTCAAGAAAGTTGGCAAAACAGTTGTATATCTTGTGGTATATGTAGATGATCTTTTAATGACAGGGAACAATGAAAGCTATATTGCATCCATAAAGAAAGAATTAGGAAAAAATTTTGAAATGACTGATTTGGGCTATGTTCATTACTATCTTGGCATTGAAGTAACCCAACACCCAAAGTCCATATTTCTTTCTCAAAAGAAATACATTGGAGATTTGTTAAACAGATTTGGCATGACAGAGTGCAATCCCCTTTCTACTCCAATGGAACAAAACTTGAAGCTCACATCTATTGAAGGAAAGGAATTTGAGGATGCAACAAAGTATAGACAGCTTGTAGGAAGTCTCATCTACCTCACTACTACCAGACCAGACATTTCATTTGTTGTTGGAATCCTCTCCAGGTTTATGAAAAAGCCTTGTGAGGGACATTGGTCTACTGCAAAAAGAGTTCTAAGGTACTTGAAGGGAACTCAAGACCTTGGAATCAAGTATACACAGGTGGACGACTTCAACTTGATTGGATACTCTGATTCAGACTTCGATGGAGACAAAGAAACTGGGGTATCTACTTCAAGATATGCTATGAGTCTTGGATCGGGAGTTGTCTCCTGGAGATCACGCAAACAATCAATACCAGCAGATTCCACAACAGAAGCAGAATATGTGGCAGCAGCTGAAGCAACGAAAGAAATTGTGTGGCTCAGGAAAATTCTTGAAGATTTGCAGGTAAAACAAATACAATCAACTCCACTCATGATTGATAACACCTCTGCAATAAAGTTGGCCAAGAACCCAAAGTTCCATGATCGTACTAAGCACATCAATACTAAATATCATCTGATCCGACATCATGTTGAGGCCAAAACAATCCATCTCCGTCATTGTTCCACAAACGAGCAAATTGCAGACATCTTCACCAAAGCGCTTGGAAGAGAAAAGCTTGAAAGATTCAGAATGATGCTTGGACTCACCAACATCCCTTCAGATTAAGGGGGGGAATGTTGACACCTAATTCGAAACGGATGAGGTGAAGCTGGACAGTCATCTAGAAGATGAACTGATCCGTTTTGTATATGTATAAATAATAATTGTCTAATGAATAAAATCACCAGTTGTTTCTTGCGCTCATTAATTTTCTGTGTTAACCTGGCCTGACAAGATGCTCAAGAAAGCAGCAAGAATAAAGCATAAAGAAACACTTGCGGAGAAGAAGAACAAAAAAGAACAATCATGAAGACATGAAGTAAACCATGGACCAAGATAGAAAGAAGATATTGCATGATGAATCAAAGGATTTCGATAGTGATAAAAGACCCTTTGGGAGGTGAAGGTAAGAGATAAAGAAGATCTTCCATGAAGATTAGCCATAGATCAAATTTATCATCAAGAATGCAAGATGAAGCAGCAAAGATGACAACTTGGCACTGCCACCTCATCATGAAGTTCATGTCATCATTGTCAAGTTGTAATTTGTACCAGTCTCATCATAATAGTCAATATGTGTCTATTTGTCATGCCACATCATCATGTGAAATGTAATGATGTATTCTCAAGAAAAGTAAAAAATGTAATGTGTGGAAGTCCAAGAATCATATGTGTAGCATGAAGAGTCACACAGTCATATATGGACAAAGATTGTATAATTAGAAGTTAGAGAGTTGTTTATAAATCCAAAAGACACATTGGGAGTCCAAGAGTCATGAGGGTAATTCAATGTTAGGTAAAATTAACTCAGGGTTTGAGTCAAGGTTGACCTGGTTAAATAGTAATGGTTTTGGGCACATGGTATAGTGTACCCATGGTATTATGGTCAGTGGTATTGCATGAAATGGAGCCTATAAAAGGCTGGGAATACTTCATTGTAAGAGAGGCCTGGAGGTGAGTGGTGAAGGCTCACTTGGTTGGATTGGCTAAAGTTTTGGCCAATGCTAATGATAGCACATTGGGTTGGGCTTTTCCCCAGATTTGGGGTTTTCATGGGTAAATATTATGTGTATTGTTGTTGGTTATTTTATTATTCGTCTTTGTAAATCCTGGTAAATATCAGTAATAATTTATCTCTCTGTCGTAAATTTCTTAACAACCAGTATCAGAGCTAAGTTGGCTTTACAAGAACATTTTTTGTTGCCAAGGGTTTGTATTGGCCTAGTAGATAGAGAGATAATTAAGTGTTGCTTGAAAATCTGGATCAAAAGCCATAGATTATGAAGCAAAGATGCACACTATTGGGTCATGAGAGATTCAGTGGATGAGGAGGATATGTGCATGTGGATTAATTAATTGATGAACCATGTACCTAAAAAGAACGCCTAGATAACTGGCGGTTACAACGGATGATGACCCATGTAATTCGGTAGATGGTTTCTTTTTATATGGACATTGATGTCATATGTACAAAGACAACAACAAGGGTAAACAAAAAAGAAATTATTATAATTGAGTGAAATTTTTATTTTGCATGTAAATGGGCATACTGTTGTAAGACTTAGTAAGGCATGCATACCCTTGGGTAATTACTAGTAAAGTCTGGGTTATACCTAGGTAATAGGGGGATGTCAGGTTAACAAGTCCCCGGTAAAAACTTTGAAGGGGGTAAGGGCTAGAGTGAGCGGGATTGTCTCACCTAGCAGGTTTTGGTTGGATTTAGTCAAGGAACCCCAATTCAAGTTTAAGGGGGGAAGTTTTAGGTAAAATTGACTCGGGGTTTGAGTTAAGGTTGACCTGGTTAAATAGTAGTGGTTTTGGGCACATGGTATAGTGTACCCATGGTATTATGCTCTATGGTATTGCATGAAATGGAGCCTATAAAGGGCTATGAATACTTCATTGTAAGAGAGGCCTAGAGGTAGGCGGTGAAGCCTCACTTGGCCGGATTGGCCAGGGTTTTGGCCAATGCTAATGAGGTCTTATTGGGTTTGGTTTTTCCCTGGATTTGGAGTTTTTTGGATAAATATTATGTGTATTTTTGCTGGTTATTTTATTATTCCCCTCTGTAAATCTTGGTAAATATCAGTAATAACTTATCTCTCTCTCGTAAATTTCTTAAAATTCAAGAGTCATGGGGATATGAAAGGTCATTACCCTTATTATAAAAGCAACCTCATAACTTGAGAAAGTGGATTTTTGTAGGCTTAAGATTTGGAGAGTTAGTATTGGCTTCTCTACTTCGCATATGAGAGAAAATTGTTCTTTGGAGAAGCAAGAAGTGAGTTAATTAGTTCCACTATTGGAACTAGTGTCTCACTACTGTAACTGTGTACTTGGATATTTCAACTTATAATTGAAGCTTGATGAGCCAACACATTTTCATGCATTTATTGTGAATGCCTTAAGACTATTCTCTGGATGTTTGTTATATATGTTTCGTTCATATGTTCTATGTAAATTAAACTATTTCAGTGGCCTTGGTTCTTATCTTGTTGAAGGTGTGTTGTATGTGGTTTAATGATCATTTTGTCTATGTGAACTATTTCTTTAGATAACTAACGAATATTTATTTTCTCATGTGTCTCTCTTAGGTTAGTACTATTACTTCCTTCTAGAGGATCACTTTTTATCTCCCCCCTTGTGAAGGTCTCCTTTTACACATTGCAATCAGTGTTTCACAGTGTCACCTTACTTTCTTATTCAAGGGTTACGTATATGATCTCTTATGTTATCAATTGAAACCAAGACAAACCTTTGTGTCAACATGGCTTCTCCGATACTCTGAATGGGGATCCTACTCAAGTGTGAGGTCTAATTAGGAATTCACATATGGGAGACCCCCTGTATGTTGGTAGTATCCAACATCGTGAACAAGTAAGTAAGTAAGTATTTATAATTAAAATAATTATTTCGATACATTAACATATTAGAGGTCAGAATTTCTGGAAGGAATTTTGATAGTCCAGTATGGGGACTCTCCATAATTTTGATACTCTAGTTGTGGGGACCTTCCATTCGGTAAGCTAGAACTAATTTCCATTCAAGTGACATTGGGAACTTGTACATAGATGGACATAATGGATGAGGGAATCCAACTAGTGGAATATCACGAGGATACTTTAATGGAGGCCATGATTTTTACTTCCCCAGATATCCAAAAATTCATCTAGAGATTTATCATACCTCAACAATGAGGTTTCATATCCCCATCATAGTGCTAAGGGTTCTAGATCATTCTTAGGGTGTTCTAACAATGTTAATCTCTTCAGATTGGAGGTATTCCTAACCAACTTTGGTCAAGTGGGCCTTAAAACATAAGGTTTTGTGTTTTCCTTGAATAATCGCGAGCCTAGTATTATTCATGCTGACTCTACCAAATTTTTTTATAAGCCTACACCAAATAGTTATTGTAACAAAAGAGTGCCTTCATGCAAAGATATTCTCAAATTTTTGAGTGCTCCAAGATTGATTAATAATATTGTTTCCTTAGTCGAGCTTTAGAGTGGGGTTTATAGACACAGTTTCTGGCCTAAAATGCAAAAAGAGGAAGGTTGTAAAGAAAAGGGAGATTGGAGGTTAGAATTTCTAGAAGGAATTTTGATAGTCTAGTATGGGAACTTTACATAATTTTGATAGTCTAGTTGTGGGGACCTTCCATTCGGTAAGCTAGAGCTAATTTCCATTCAAGTGGCATGGCGAACTTGTACATAGATGGACATAATGGATGAGGGAATCCAACTAGTGGAATATCACGAGGATACTTAATGGAGGCCATGATTTTTACTTCCCCAAATATCTAAAAATTCATCTAGAGATTTATCATACCTCAAAAATGAGGTTTCATATCCCCATCATAGTGCTAAGGGTTCTGGTCCATTCTTATCAGTGTTCTAATAATTTTAATCTCTTTAGATTGGAGGTATTCCTAACCAGCTCTGGTCAAGTGGGCCTTAAAACATAGGGTTTTGTGTTTTCCTTGAATATTGGCAAGCCTAGTATTATTCATGCCGACTCTGCCAAATTTTTTTCTAAGCCTACACCAAATAGTTATTGTAAAAAAAGAGTGCCTTCATGCAAAGATATTCTAAAATTCTTGAGTGCTCCAAGATTGATTAATAGTATTGTTTCCTTAGTCGAGCTTTAGAGTGGGGTTTATAGACACACTTTCTAGCCCTAAAATGCAAGAAGAGGATGTTTGCAAAAAAAAAGGGAGGTGGACTTTTCTTGATTATCAGGAAAATCTGAGACATAGCTAAATCTTGATTTTGAATAGTAATGTTGTGGTCAATCATTTTGTAGGTAAAAGGGTTTTTGTGGAGAATCAAGTAAACTTTTATTTCCATAAGTTGTAACAAAATCTAGAGCTCTTTAGAATATGATAATTTCATTTAATTCATATATCATGGCCTTTCTACATACAAGAATCTCATAAAATGACTTGTAACTGATGTTCTTGAAGCCCAAACCACTCATATAATCAAATTAGTTTCTTGAAGCCCAAACCACTCATATAATCAAATTAGAAATATGTTCTCTTGGAACCCAATAACCTCAAGAAACAATAAATTGACTATATTGTTCATTATTTGGTTCGCTGTTGTATACTTCTAGAAGAAAATATAAATATAACATACTTAATCACATTGAAAAGCTCAATTCTAAATTTTTTACAATATTTACTTGACCATGGCCGTTGCAATACAAAAGTCCATTGGTCGTCTTCTTCACGCAATCATCCATGTTGATTATTCATGTGGGATTTTCCTTCGCATTTCCTAGACATGCAAGAACTTAACTACATTTGAGGACACAATGGCACTCCACGTTGATCCATCTTCTCTGGTTTGAATTGAAGGAAGTCACATCCTTCACAATTGATTTCTGCATATCCTTGCAAATATACACAGTTCTATAGGATATATCTCTGTTTTTCCTCTTCACACATTTGAATTGAAACCCCAAAATGTTTTTCCCATCGCTGCATCCTTTCAGGTCAAAATTACGTTTTTCTGCTGCATGAAAAATACCACAGTTATTGTTGTATCTGGTTCCGAAAAGTCTACAGAAATTTTCTTCCCTTGAAGATATCCATCATACAAAAGACAGACAGGAAAAAAGAGTGCCCATATTGAAGATTAGAATTATATCAACCATTATTCGTTTCATGTCAGAAAATAGAACTCGTATTAAAATTTATTGATTTCATTTACGGAAAGGATTAGGTAGACAATTATGAAATAACTTATAACATGTAATTCTCTGGATAAGTGAAAGCAACCACTCTGAATAAATTGAAAGTCGTATCCATTACTGAAAATATAGCCAACACCACAAATAAAAAAAAAAGAAAATAGAGATGAAACATTAATTGACTAGAACATGTGAGAAGACATTCTCATATATATGCAACTGAATGGCCTTGGAAAAGTGGAAGGAGCTTAATAGACAAGTATCGATTCCTCCTCCACTGCCATGAGATCAACCGTCAATGGATGAGGACCGCAACAAAAGGCACTTCCATATACACAATGCCTTTTGTTGATAATGAAAAGCCCTGATCCGATGCTATTTGATGTTAAGAACCCCACACAGTACACAAAAATATCACACAAAATACAAAAGAAATAGAATGCCGTAATCTACTCTTACTATCTACACATTAATCCTATGGCTCAACCCTTATATCTTTCCATTTTCTTGATCCTTCAGATGAAAGCGTCAGGGTCAGATGAGCTCTAATACCAAGATAGAAATTGAGATATGAGAAAAGAGTGAGATTGTGCACAACACAAATCATACATTGTTTTTTATTGATCACAATGGTTATATATATAGGAATACATAACTCTTCTAGATCGTATAATAATGGATCTAGATAGCTAATACAACTCATAGGAAAACTATTACTTTTAGATTGACATTTAGGTATTCACAATGACAACTCACAACAACCTAAAACACATGGAAGCATTACTTCCAACAAGAAGTTTAAATACCCAATTAACCAAGATAAATCATGAACAAGATTTTACATCTCCCATATCATTTACTAGAGATAAAGTGAGATAAAATTGTGAAGAGGTCGATCAAGTGATTGTTTCACAGTTGAAGCTACAACCCACAAATTACGAATGGGGACAATAATCCTAGTTTGTAAAATGGACCATTATAATGGTTACAATTCTCAAACAACTATCAATGAAGAGACAATATTTCCATAGACAAACATCAAAGAAGAGAAACATTAAATTTCTTCTATTACGAGAGTGGATGCCTAGGAGAAAGTTGACATAAACATGAATACATGATTAAAAAAAATGGAGGCACATATGCAGAAATAAGGTCTCTACTAAAAGAATTCCAATGTTTGGTACATAAAATCTGATAAGAAGTGGCATGTGAATGACTTTGGTATGTGAAATTTTTATTTACTTTTACCAATATATATGCGTGGGGGGCTTAGGTGAAATTAGTGAAAATGTTCTCATAGAGAGTTTGTGCCTTAAAAACACAATGGATATTTGAGTTAAATTTATAGAGAACTTGAAAAGCTTGGTAAGTGTATTATATATATAAACCAAAGTCAATTTATAAGTGTCAAAGAGAATCACTGTTTTTTTGTGTGAGTCTAAAAAAGTTTGGTCATGTAATAAAGTCTTACTTATGAAGCATTTGCAAAGCTATTAAAAAGTCATGAATGAGATGAAATTTTATGGATGTAGATAGTCATGACATCAACATTTGTTGTAGAATGGTGCATGATTTGCGTTTCCCAACACCCAAAGTTTAACTTTATAGTCAAGAGTCAAATATAATGAAAAATCATTTGATTTGTCAAGTCATTGAATGAACATCAAATGTAAAGAGTTTTATTGAGTCAAGCTTGTATTCATAGTAGAGCCAAGATCATAGGTGTCTTGTTGGACCTTTATAAATTTAAACATGAGGCATATCCATGAAAATTGAAAGTGTAGGTGAAATATATTACAACTCCATGAATGAAGTAGAATGATCAAGATATTGATTGAAGCATAAGGCATAAAAGAAAAGTGCAAGTAGAGAGAAGAAGACTTTAGTGGCATGAAGAAGCCCTCAATATAGTAAAGTTTTAATATAGAAGAGTAAGGAGTAGGTAAATATTAGAGTGAAGATACAAGGAGAATAAGGACCAATAGAAATACCAAGAGGCTGGGTTCAAAAGAAAACATAGATGAGTTATTTTCTTAGCAAGGTGAAGTAGACATGACACATAGGAGTGGCTCATTACATCTTACAAAAAAGATAAGAACACTAAAGCTATGGAATTGGAGGGCTTGATAGAATTCAATTACATATAGAAGTGAAAGAACATTTGAAAAAAGGAAAGAACGAGCATGAAGGAGAAATTTTCAAAGATGGCACTTAATATAAGAAGCAACAGAAGAAGTCATAGAAGGGAACCAACAACAGAGGAAATGATGATAGAGATGAGGAATATGATGGAATGTTGTAGAGAATAGAGACAACTTCGAGAATAGTAATTGACGAAGGTTACATAAGTGATGAAGAGGAGCCACATGAAGACATGGATATGGACCTTAGTATTGCAACAACAATGTAGCAACTTTGAAGGGTATTAGCTTTAATTATCAACATGTGGTTTTTACAAACTTAAGATGGGTTGGAATTGTATGTGCAGTAGGTACTATATTTTCTCTTATTTATTTTTTTGTATGGGGCGATACTGAAATGAAAGCTATATGTCTAGAGACTTAGCTAACTAACCTATGCTACAGGGAAAATGCAATTATAGGAAATGACTTGCTGAAAGGAAAAATGGCACACAAACCTAAGCTACATGGAATGGAAGAAAAGACACTTATACACTATATGAAATGAAATGAAATCACACGTGCACACTTTTATGTTATCTACAAGGAAATGGAAAGCACATTGCTAAAATGTAAGCCTCTAAATTAAAACCCTAATTTGTAGGAAATATAAATTTTCTAATGCAAACCAATAAAAAGCATCTACAAAGTCTCTATACCTTTAAGTTCCACTATCAAGATTCTAGGAGAATTGTAATATACCAATGGATCTAAATCATGAATTTATTTCAAATCCTAGTGAGATTGAAAGGTTGGTTACATGATGCTACAGGAGTCCCTGCTTTGCTATAAGAGACAATCCAATGAGAATGTAACCAAGAAAAATGCAAGTCTAATAAGAAAGGAAGCTATAGAGAAGTTAGACAGTGATAAAATCAACCTATTCAAAGCTTCAGGAAAACATGTTAAAAGTTTAACTTAGCAAAACTAAGCTCTGTGTGTTTCATATAGTTGTAAAACTAGTTACATAGTAAAAGAAAATAGTGAAAAAAAAAAACAAAAAATAGAAAATGTGTGGAAACAAGGGAACTATAGTAAATGAATATTAGAAATTACATTAAATAATATAAGAACCAAATGGTTGGATAACATGTAAGAAATAATTTTTCATGAAAATTAATAAGGGGGAGGCCCCTAAGATCTGAAAAATGAAATGCTAGAAGAAAAGAGGAGAATACACAATAACAAAACCACAAATATTTTTTTTTATTAAAACAGATAATAATTGTAAAGGCTACATTGTGGTGGACAATTTTTCCTTTTACAAAATGAGACTTGTTACTTATAGCTTTTTTGGTCACAATATCACAGGTAAATTCCATGGTAATACCATGGATGAATGAATATCATGGGTGGATGTCACTTATAATACCGTGGGTAAATTCCATGAGTGGATAAATACCATGGGAGGATGAATACCAAGGGCCGATACCACTTACAATACCATGGGTGGATGCCACTTACAATATCATGGGTAAATTCCATGGGTGGATAAATACCATGGGTGTATGCATACCATGGGTGGATGTCACTTACAATACCATAGGTAAATTCCATAAGTAAATGAATACTATGGGAGGATGTCACTTACAATACCATGGGTAAATTCCATGAGTGGATAAATACCATGGGTGAATGAATACCATTGGTGGATGTCACTTACAATACCATAGGTAAATTCCATGAGTAGATAAATACCATGGGAAGATGAATACCAAGGGCCGAAACCACTTACAATACCATGGGTGAATGAATACAATGGGTAGATTCCACTTACAATATCATGGGTAAATTCCATGGGTGGATGTCAGTTACAATACCATGGGTAAATTCCATGAGTGAATGAATACTATGGGAGGATGAATACCAAGGGTCGATTCCACTTACAATACCATGGGAAACTACCATGGGTGAATGAATACCATGGGTGGATGCCACTTAAAGTGTCATGGGAAAATTCAATGGGTGGATAAATACCATGGGTGGATGAATACCATGGGCGGATTCCATTTTCCATTTGGATCATTCCTCCATCCTTAAGAAGCAATGGTCCCCATTGTGTGAAGTTCCCTCTTGAGAAGTTGTTGTTGATTGTGAAGAGCGATTGAAGAGAAGGGTTTTGTGTGGTTAACCCATAACCATGATGAACGAAGATCTGATGATAGAGATACCATGAAATGCTTGTGACCAACTATGATACTAACAGTGTGTGGCCTAGAAAATGGACTTCAATAAAGTGTGGGTTTTTGGATGACCCATAACCATGACAAACGAAAATCCAAGATAGATATACCTTGTAATGCTTGTGACCAACTGTGATACAAATAGTGTGTGGCCTAGAAAATGGACTTCGATGAAGTGTGGGTTTGTGGATGACCCATAACCATGAAAAATGAAGATTCAAGGATAGAGATACCCTGTAATGCTTATGACCAATTGTGATACTAACAATGTGCAAACTAGCAAATAGACTTCAATGATAATGATTTTGTGTGGTTGACCCATAACCGTGATGCTGACTGTTGATGAAGTAGCATGTGCCTACATAGCCTCGGGTGGGAGGGAACATCTCTAAAGGAGCCAAGCAAGATGCTGCTATGCTGAAATTAATGAATGTGAAGTAGGTGCCTACTAAAGCAGGGTGGGAGGACACATCTCCAAAGGGAACTCACTTTGAATGCTGCTCTAGATTTAAAATGGGCATAACTCAATCAATATAACTTAGAATCTTTATTATAACCTATTTTGGAAATATAATTACCATTCTTCATCTTCCCATGTGATTGAAATCCCTACCGAGACACTCTAGAAACTCAGATTCGCATTTCAACTGTTCCGCAGTCACAAAAGTTCTGAAAAAATTAGTTGATTTTAAATCAACAATATCTCCCTCATTCGAACTCCGATTTGACCAATTGTTTTTTTTAAATTGGGTGATTTTTCAAGAGGATCTCATACCTACAATCATTGTTATGAAATTCTGCACAAAAATTGCAAAAAATGATAGGAGAGCTGTCATTCACGAATTGTCTTTAGAATTTTTTTTGCAACATAGTTGATTTTAGATCAGTGATATCTCCCTCATATCGACTTTGATTTAGCCGATTTTGTTTTTAATTTGGGTATTTTTTCACAAGGAATTCAGATATGTTATTTATTTTTGTAAATTTTACACCAAAAGTTTGAGATTTGATCTACAAACTTAGTGTCCAAAAAAATCCCTACAAAAAATTTAAAAAGAAAAATTCTTCCCGCTTTGCCCAAGAAAGTGTTCTGTGGAGGTCATAACACGTGCATGAAGTTTGTTGAATATTGCTGCCAAAATTTGAAACTGAAATATGCTTCAAACCATCATTCCCATGGAGTCATAATCTGAATCTGATACCACTGATCCAGATCTTGGGGGGAGGCCCCTAAGATCTATGAATAATTGAAATTCCAAAAGCAAAGAGGAGAATACACAATAAAAAAACCACAAATACACTTTTTTCTTAAAACGGAAAATAATTGTAAAGGCCACATTGTGGTGGAAAATCTGTCCTTTTCCAAAATGCAACTTGTTACTTATAGCCTTTTTTGGTCACAATACCACAAGTAACTTCCATGGGTGGGTAAATACCATGGGTGAATAATACCATAGGTGGATGTCACTTACAATACCATGGGAAAATTCCTTAAGTGGATAAATACAATGGTAGGATGAATAACAAGGGTCGATGCCACTTACAATAACATGGGAAAATACCATTGGTGAATGAATACCATGGGTGGATGCCACTTACAATATCATGGGTAAATTCCATGGGTGGATAAATACCATGGGTGGATGAATTCCATGGGTGGATGTCACTTACAATACCATAGGTAAATTCCATGGGTGAATGAATACTATGGGAGGATGAATACCAAGGGTTGATGCCACTTATAATACCATGGGTGAATGAATACCATGGGTGGATGCCACTTACAGTATCATGGGTAAATTCCATGGGTGGATGCCATATTCCATTCGAATAAAAAACCTTCTAATCAACCATGCATGAGTGCTATAATGGGTAACTTTAAAAAATGCTTGAAAAAGTAAATAGATGCATAGCACTAACATAAAATAATACAAAAGGGATATGGAGCTCCTAGGGTGGGTCTAACCCAAGGATGCTTACAGTCCCTTAGAGGAAATACAAACTAGGAGGTGAAATAGAACATTGCTTCACTGTTTGTACATTATCGAATTATAAAACTTGATTGGAAACATAAATCTAGATTTTACTTATATTCTTCACACTCTTCTCTACATTTATACTAGGCTACTCAAGCTTCTTATTTATACAATGAGTGGGGAGCAGCCTCCTTGAGGGGAGGACTGTATTTCCCTCCAAAAATATCTAGAAAATGGGATCTTGTTTTTGGTCCTCGCAACAGTAGGAAGGAAAATTAAATGTCCTCAACCAGTAAGTTGAGACTCTCCTATAATAGGGAACAAGTCCCACAAATCTCTCTAGTGTTGGATCTTCTTGAAATGTGTGCAGTATCTCTTCAAATCTAGTATAATACACATGCTAAGGCACATAAAATATAAAAAACCTCATTAACTCCCCTACGAACTCATTAAGCTACGAAAGTGTGTCATTAAGTGAAAAATGTAGGTTTAATATAGTTCTATTGTGCCTAGGAGTGGATATATGGGCCATATGATTTACCTACTTAGGAGGCCCATCACACCCTATATTGGAAATTTGTATCCCCCTTTGAGAAAATTACTCTTCTTCTCTCCTCTACTCTTTCTCATTCATCTCTCTAATAACTTACTTAACATCTATTAGGAACAACAACTAATACTGAGATGGTGGGGCGGGGGGAGGTGAATCATTGTTAAGGCTAATTTTAATTTTAATGCCACTTTATATTTTCATTTCACTTGGAAATCATTAATGTGAGCCATCTGTTAAAATATCTAAATAGGTTAGATATTCATAATGACATATGTAATCATGATTTTATGTACTTGATGTAAAGAGAAAAATAAATTTATTATTGTTGTCCTGGAGGCATGGGTTTCATACTCAAAGGAAATTTATTTTATAGCTCAAGCTCTAATTGAGAGCTTCTAGGGCTTGTTATTTACTCTACAAGTTAATTGAGTCATTATATTGTATGATAGATCCTTCTTGGGCATGTTACATATTTTAAGGAAAATTATTTGAGTCAAAAGACCCTCCAAATCTTGTCATGGCGTGAAGATCAAGTCGTCCTAAAGATATCAATTTGTACCCCTCAAAAGCCCATATATAAGAAGGAACTTGACCTCATCTAAACACACTCATAAACAAGTTTGATCTCTTGAAGATAAAAGTTGGAAAAGGACAACGAAGAAGAAAAAGAACAAGATCGAAGTTTTGGGTCTCTCTCTCTCTCTCTCTCTCTCTCTCTCTCTCTCTCTCTCTCTCTCTCTCTCTTGTGTTAGGGTTTCTATAGTTACTGGGCAAGAAATTTTTTTGAAGCTGCATCTCATTCGAAGCTATGAAGCTGCATCTATGTTGAAGTAGTGAAGCAGAATTGAAGTTGTGACACTACAACTAGGTAGAAGTTGTGAATTTTCCAGAGAGGTCGAAATTGCAGTAAAATATTCTAGTCAAAGTTTTAGAATATTTTGTTTGGAAAAATAATTTGTTGTAGGTCAAAATTGTAGGAGTCACTGAGGAACTGCTAGAAGGAAAGCTCATCAAGGGACTTGGTCTTAGAGGGTCTTGTTCAAGGGTCATAGGTCTTATATTTCATAAATTGAAGATTCTATAAGAAGAGAAAAATTCTTGTTGGTTTTCTTTTCAAGTGGAGATGTATTGGCCTTGGTTGATCGCCTATACCTTGTGTTCTCTTGTCTCACTATTATTTATCATTTGGTAGTTATTTGATGAAATAAAACAATAATAATGAAGGTGAAAAAGAATATAATCAAAATAATAAAAAATACCATCACAAGCGTTACCAAAGTAAGAGAAATCACATAATCTTGTTGCCCTAGATTTATCGACGCTGTCAATATCATATCAATATGAATCAACACATGAAAATACAAAACCATAACCATTATACACATGAGAGACAAAGGTTTAACGTGGAAACCCTTATGGGAGAAAAACCACCAAAGATTTGTTTATATTATGATGTAAAATATAAGATCCAACTATGTTTACAATAATCTTTGTGAGTAACCACTCATAGGAAGAACCAACTCCTATATATATCTTGCTATCTCCCAATAGTAGGAAGTTCCAACTCCCTCCTTTGCAGACACCTGATTAACTTACTAGAAGCACCAAATTCTTGGATTTTTTCAAGAAACCACTTGCAGGAGGCTCCAACCTTCAAGCAGCTCTTTAAGCATCCACTTAGATGAAAGCCCCAACTCCTTGTTATGTAGGCACCAACATACTGTCCATAAGGAACTCATTTCTCTTTGTTTTGGATCCCACTTAACCTAATTTTAGCTCTGGATTAGAAAGTTCTTAGCTCTTTATTCTCCTCAGCAAAAATTTGTTTCCTTATCCCAATAACTTCTCCATCAACACTTGACCCTTTTTTTACCATGGACACACACTTAACAATTATCTTCTCTTGACCTTCAACACTTTAGTAACCCACAACCAACATTTGACCTACTCATACAGTTAACATCACTACTCTCGACCTTCTCTTCTTCACAAGATTTCTCAGTCTCTCTTAGTAAGTCATTTTCTTAAATGCACTACATCTTACTCAACTACCATCCCCCACACTGTCTCACACTATGTTCCTATATTTTTTTCATTTGTTACATAGGGTTCAATGCATTCTCTTTTTTCATTCACATTGAGATCATGGTCCTTTAGCATGACTCATTCTACTTGGGATAGAATTGTTGTTTAATAACATAACTTCATTACGTCTTGTAGAGATCAAAATTGCTCTACATTAAAATCCTTTATGGGAAGAGTTTACTTAACTAACAGGCATAGATATGGTATTCATTAGTTCTTTGTAAGGCACACAGGACTCGAGATGTACTTTTGTATGGTTCTCCATTTATCTGATGTATCTTTTCATTCATTCCTTGTAGCTAAATTATTTAGTGGATGGGATTTCATATAGTTTTCCATGTTGAGAATTGAATCCCATTGCAACCTGCACACTCAAGGAGTTCCTTCATTAAATAATGTTTTTTCAAACATTGAACATCAATTTGGATCTCCAAACCTAAGCCAAATATTTATTAACAACTTTGCAGATCATGGTCCTTGCGATGTTAATTCACTATTCTCTATGACTACAATCTAACCTTCAAACGTAAACCATGATTGTGTTGATCCCTTAAGCCTTCAGCCCTTTTTTGCATGAATAGGTGCCATGAAAATAGGTAGATGAAAGAGGAACTTAACTTTTATTACCACATCAAGATCTCAAGCTCTTAAGGTTTGGCTTCATATGCCCTTAGTCTCTAAGATATCCATTTGGCCCAAGTGTTTTTTAATTAAGGGCTTAATATCTCATTATAATCAATATTGTTGATCTTCAAAGCTTCCATGTCCTTAACATATTCCCATAATGTTTCAAGTGGCCCAAAGGCACAAAGTGATTGGACATCCATGGCCAATCACAAACCTTATTGCCACATGGAACCGTTGAAAAAATGACTTGGGTGCTACTCTTATCCACAAATCTATAACATATGAGAATGTTACAAAAATTATCCATGGCAACGATCTCCAATACTTTGGTGGACCAAAACTTGATGATAATTTCCCATTTCTTAGCCTCCCAAATCTCGTCATCAATTGTTGGGGAATTTTGTCTGCTCCTCAAACCAATTTACCCCAGGCATTTCTCATTGTCCCATTTTTTAAATTGTCATGGTGAAATTACTGTTGGGGTAACATCATGCCGACTTAATCTTCTAAATCTCCCTAGACATAATCCTTTGTTGTCATTTGATGGGAAATTTCTCCATTCCCCAAGATGTAAATGCCTTAGGAGCTCCTTATTTTCCTCCTCCTGAATCTGTCAGGCTGACGTTAATATTGGGGTGATGTCATGTCAACGTCACCTTCTAAATCTCTTGAGATAGAATCTTTTGTTGTCATTTTCTCTACATTTCTCAGTTCCCTGAGATGTAAATACCAAGGGAGTTCCTTATTGTCCTACTCCGGAAATCATCAAGGTGATTTTAGTGTCAGGGTGATGTCATCATATCCATGTGGCCTTCGCGGGGTGTGACATGTATCACTAGAAAATAAGCCACTTAGGCACATGGGAATTCCAAAACTACATGCCACATGTCCCATGTTAATTCTGCCATGGAATCATGTGTTGACATCATCTTGCCACCAGGTTGTCATGCTGACATGCCCCAGAACATTTTTCTCGGGCCTTTACTCATTTCCTTCCTTCTAAAATTTCGAGGGTGATGTTAGGCCATGGTAATATTGCTCAAATGTTATGCTATTGTCACACATGTGGTCTCTGCTGGGAGTGCCATGTGTCATATGCTGATTGCTCCATGTTATGAACCCTGTTACCTGATCACTCTCCAGATCATCATTATTGGCCAATGGAAGTGTGCCATGTGTCTTGTTTTTATTGGTCCATGTTAATTCTCATCTATCATGCATCCAAAAGAACCACCTAGTGGTTTTGAGAGACCCCCCATCCTCAAGTTTTGAAATCTAAGGGGGGTCCATCATTTCATTTGGATCATCGATCTAGGGAGGATGGTTTGGGAGCAGATTTAACTGAGGAACTCCCTCTCCCTTCAAAATAAAATGGGGCATAGGGCCCCTTATGTTGTCGAATGGTATAGTGTAGATACTTGTTGCTTGATCTACTATCTAAAATATGCCTTGTTTAATGGTAAATCCAAACACCATTTTGACAACTTTGGAGAAATTCGCCAAATTAACACCAAATTTGGGCCTTGAAACCCTAAAAAATTTCCAAACTAATATTTGATTTACCCCCTTGGTGATTTTAAAAATTTCATATAGCATTGGAAATGATTTTTTGAGATCTATCCATATGTGGAGTTTTCAAGTGAATCTGAGTAGATCTTGTGAGGTGAAAATTCCTTCAAAGTTGCAACCTCCCCTCTTTCTTATGACTAAGGCTCCAACTCAAACTGAACAACAAATACACTCCATCACTTAACTATAACAACCGACATACTCAATCAATGTGACATAACCATGACAAAAAATTCCCTTGACACGATTGTTGGTGTCCAAGTATGAACAATTATTTAATCTCGTTTCATACATTAATTCATCAATCTGGGTGTGTACTCCTTTCAAGGTAACGTGCAAAGTATATGCAGGGGCAAGGTTACAATCTACATCAATCAAGAGTTCATGATTAATAAATCAAAGCGTTGCTATGACAGTAATGGAAATTAAATTGCAGAAAGAAAAGCATTCAAAACAATCTATGGAAATCTGTAACGGCAATAAAGAAAATACAACAAGTAAAACAATATACATAAAAAGGACACACACACAACACCTTATCAGAAGATTGGGCCCAACTCCTTGGTCAGGGTTTTGCTTAACTCACATATTGAGAAAAATATCAGAAGGCTGGAAATTTCATTAACAAGAGTTCCACTGTTACAAGGCTCAATTCTTACATCAGCTAGCTCCCCTCTCTCTCTGAATTGTGTCTTTTAAATATACAAACATCCAAAGGAAACTTGCAACAAACTAATCTCAATATTCAATATGAGATCTGAGAGATCTGTCCATCATGATTCAGCTGGAACAAGTCGAATTTGGTTATTACAATTTGGGCAATTCTGGAAAATGGTTGCAACAACAAATTTGCAAATACGTCTTTTGAAGAACCTTGATTTTCTCTCAATAAAAATAAAATTTCTGAAAACTGAACATTGGGAAACTGATTTGGTCTGTTCTGAACAAAACCCATGTCTCAGATTTTCCAGCTTCACTTTCATTTTCCCAAAACGTCCAACATAATACTGTCACTTCTCATGCCAACGGATTCCTGAGTTGGAATATCTAATTATCCGTTGAAGACCAAATCTGCAATCTGGAAGAGATATTGGAGGCTAAATCATGAGTGAGGTTATAATGAATGAGTAAACCAAAATCATGCATAATAATCGTTAATTATTAAAAATAAATGAGATCAGATATTATTTATCCACAAGAGCATAAATGATTATGAAATGAAATTAGAAAATAAATTATGGTAAATAATGTGATAAAAGAATAGTGGAAATAGATGAACGTTAAGAAGTGGTAATAATAATGACAAATTAAGAGCCCACCATTCCCCCAAACTGAATATGTTGCATGCCCACATGCAACCTAATGCCTTTGTATAAAGTAAGGGAAATAATGGTTTGAAAAATATGAGTGAATAATGCTTAGTGGCTTCTTTTTATGACATTCTCTTAAACTTTTAATAAATCAAACACTCATGTTATTTCACCTCATTTTTTGCTTTCAAAAAAATAACGTGGAATGACATCTATGGATTAACATTTGTTGAAGCTAATGTAGGTTGAGCTTGTGTAAGTGATGCGAAAGGTGGAAGCCATGCAAGCTCAAAGAAAGTAATCAAAAAGTGTAGCATGATTTCCTTCCCCCAAACTGGTTAGTTTCCCTGTCATCAAGATTTCTATAGCACATCTCATGAGTATCCTTAATCAGTAATTCATCAGGATTCAAAATCAGAATTAGGCGTCTTCATCCTTCCCCAAAATAATAGTAGTGTTGTTAAGCTAGGATTTAGATAGAGATTGATTGTGTAAAGCAACTATCTTTGGTTAAAGATATGAAACTTGTAGAATAAAGGAATGATAGATTAGATGATACAAAATGTCAAATATCAAATATCCTAAAAGTTTCATCCCTAACATGTAAAGTAAATATTTATGACTCAATAATAGATATAAACCATAACCACTATTATCTAAAAGCTGATTAAATATTACCCCATGAACCATGAGTTCTATCAAACCTTATATATGCAACAGTGGCTTTATCGGAAGTTAGTTTTGAGAAAACAAGGTAACCAAGTAGATCATAGTATTGAATTAACTTCTATAACATAGGCATGGCCACTGCTGCCATCAGGCGTCCATAGCCTTGACAACGATGCCTTTTTAACCCATTGAGATGCCAATGTCCCATCTATTAGAAATAAGTACATAGTTACAAAAGAATTTCAATTTACTTAGATGTCTACTGAAGGTCATTTTTCTAGCTTGGTAACTAGTTAATAACAATGCCATTCACGAGAACTAACAAAAGTGAACAAGTTGGCTCGTGATGAGACCTCTTGTCCTTCAGTTTTATGACTGAAGGCCATTACCCCGACTTGGTGACCGGTAGCGGTAATGTCACTCTATTAGGACCTATGATGATGGTAGGTTGGCTCGTGATGGGACTTCTTATCCTCCAGTTGACTATTTATATTTAAAATTTAACTATGGTTATTGTTAATCAATAGAAGATCACTTAGTAAATGGAGTGGCAAGCCAGCTCCTTAATAGCTAGGGATGGCGTACAACGTTTTGTAGTAACTATTTTCAACTCGGGTAATTTTGCTTCTCAAATACTAATAACCTTCAAATGACTATTGATAAATATATTTTGCTTTGTTAAGATTGGGGTTTGAGGAATAATTCATTAGATAGTGATGGAAAGATTTAAGTACGATTTTGTGGTCATCATCATAAATTTACTAGATCAAGGACTTGACAAATTAGGAATGTTGAAAGTTTCCATGATGAAATCATCTTTTCATAATTATTCCTTAAAAAAAAAATTATGTTTATAGATAAACAAAGATAAATTGACTACCCAATCATTATGTCAAAGAGGACTTAGAAAATTAAATGTATTTCCCCATTCACCAAGTTAATGTCATCGTGCATGATTCAAGTTCCAATGTGTGTGGGTAAGTGGGTTTTATAGATTGTTATGGATTATGGTGGTAATAATCGTGAGATGTATGAGTTGACATGAAATTTTAATAACAATGATGATATGACAAAATATAAAATATAATACATTTTCTATCAAATGCAACACCTCCCCCCAACTAAGATATGACCGTCCTCGGTCATAATTGAAACATCAATCAAATACACGGAGTTGATTAGGGACGTACCTGAAGACTTACCTTGATGGAGTATCAACATGTGTAGAGTAACAACACTGGGTACTTAGAAAAAATTTCACCACGGAGTAGCAGCACCAGAGGAGTAACATCACTGAAAGAGTAACAACACCGAAGGAATAACAACACCGGGTACTCAGAAAAATTTCGGGAGTAACAACATCAGTAGAGTAATAGCAACGGTGGAGTAACAACACCGACGGAGTAATAGCACTGGCTGAGTAACAACACCGATGGAGTAACAACACCGACAGAGTAACAACTGCGGCGGAGTAACAGCACTGGCGGAGTAACAAAACCGGATGAGTAACAGCACCAACGGAGTAACAACACTGGCAGAGTAACAACAGTGGCTGAGTAATAACATTAGCAGAGTAACAACACCGATAGAGTAACAACACTGTCGGAGTAACAACACCAGCGCAGTAACAGCACTGGCGGAGTAACAACACTAGTAGGGTAACAACACCGATGGAGTAATAGCAGTGATGGAGTAATAACATCGACGAAGTAACAAAAGTGAGGGAGTAACATCACTGGTGGAGTAACAACACTGGTGGAGTAATAGCACCAGCGGAGTAATAGCACTGCGGAGTAACAACACTGGCGAAGTAACAACAATGATGGAGTAACAACACTGATGGAGTAACAACACTAGCGGAGTAACAACACTAGTGGAGTAACAACACTACAGAGTAACAGCACGGTGGAGTAAAAAAAGTGATGGAGTAACAACATCGATGGACTAATAACATGAGCAGAGTAGTAGAACTGGCGGAGTAACAACACTGGCGAAGTAACAGCACCAGCAGAGTAACAACAGCGACAGAGTAATAGCACTGGCGGAGTAACAGCACTGGTGGAGTAACAGCACCAATGGTGTAATAGCACTGGCGAAGTAACAACACCGGCGGAGTAACATCATTGGCGGAGTAATAACAGTCATGGAGTAACAACACCGACGGAGTAACAACACTGGCGGAGTATCAATACTAGCAGAGAAATAGCACTGGCAGAGTAACATCACCGGCGAAGTAACAACATCCAAGGAGTAACAACATCTGTCACTTAGAAAATTTTCGGGAGTAACAACATCCAAGGAGTAACAACATCCGACACTTAGAAAATTTTCATGAGTAACAACAACGGCGAAGTAACAACACCCAAGGAGTAAAAACATCCAACACTTAGAAAATTTTCGGGAGTAACAATAATGGCAGAGTAACAACACCCAATGGATCTGAGGAAACCATATACTGATAAGACTCATGAACAAATGGATAAATATGGAGCAACATCATGAAATTTGAGAGCTTCCTTTTATTTTGATGAAGGAACAAAATTTGTGACTTTGAACACATGAAAAAGACATAAGAGGAATCAGAAAAGAAACAACAATTTTATTGAAAAACAATAGCTAAATAAATAACTTAAGTTGCAACGGCTATGATTTTGACTGTAGCAATGTTGTTTCCTAAGGGAATATCAATCTGTTTCCAGAAACAAAAATCTATCAATGGTGAATGAATGGAAAAATGTTTTGGCAGAAATGACTTGGATCTTCAAATGGAAATCAATTCTCCATTTCTCGTGTTATGAATCCATTAGCTAATGAAAAAGTCTTCATGTTGTTGGTGAGAAATAACAGGAATAATTTGTAACAAACTCTTATGATCAATTTCCATGGCACCTCAAAAGAATCAAAATTATATGATATTAGATTTCTTAATAGATGCTGGGATGAAAATATATTATTTCATTATCATTGCCTTCAATAATCACTTGTTCAAAAACAAATTGACCTCCTTTATTCTCCTCGGACTTGCAAAAAATGAGTGTCTACTGTAATAAAACATATAATCATGGAATAAGAGAGGTGATCGAGATCTCTAAATCCAATAAATATGAAAAAAATTAACAAGTAGTTACTCTGTAAAACAAATCCATGGAAAAAAAATAACAAAGTAGAGTTAATTTATTACCTGCGGGACAACGGTGGCCAACCATACTAACCAACAGTATTTTAATCATAACTTCTTTATTTTTCGTCTGATTTGTGTGATTCCAAAGCCAAATGAAAGTGAATTAATAGGGATATCTCCAATTGAAACAGGTTGTAAAATTCCATGATATGATATGTCAAATTTACTTAGAACAACCTGTATAAAAGAGTCATTTTCGATTTCCCAACTTAGACCAATAGTTGATATTTTAAGTATAACTTTTTTGTTTGATAACAGATTGAACCGATTAAAACTTTAGATTAAATTATATTCATGTAACTATATGCAAGAGAAACATTTTTTGAAATCGTGAAGAATTGACGGGTCAAATGTGCGAAGGAACAGTTAGAAAAACAAAGTTTTAAAGGTGTTGATTTATGATAGATAGTTAGTATTTTGGTCATAACTTTCTCATACGCTATCAAAATCGGGTGATTCAAATTGCATTGTAAACTAGATTAATAAGGTGATATACCAAGAAATAGGTTTCAAAAATCTAGACATTTAGGCCTCCAAAAACGGGCTGTCCCAACTCTATTCCTAAGCTGCCTACTTGACATACTGTCAATGTTTTGGTCATAACTTTTTCATTTCAAATCCAATTGAGTGATTAAAATTGGATTAGAAAGTAGAAATAAAGGGCTACTTAGGATAAAAACAGGTTTTTAAAATATACCCATTTTGTTCGTCAAAACATGACTGTACTGACTATGATTTTAGTGGTTTTATCAAGCCCACACACCCTAAGATATGATAATTTTTTATTTTTTTTTTCAAAATGATGATGAGTGTTTGTAGAAATCTATTTTTCAATATAATACATCTACATACACAATTAAATTCAAATATTTACCATTAATATTGATATACTCAGCAAGTTGCAGCAAACACAACTCATTCTACATATAACATAAATTATTTATATACTTATTTATTCTATTTTCTACACTAACCTATTCCACCTTGAAAAGTAAAGAATACTTACGCATAAGAGTACTTCCAATGGAGCCATTTTAGAAATAATACCTTAAGTTTATACACACCTGAATTTGAGAAATGTCTGCCAATAAATACTAGGGTATGAGAGACCAACTTCCCTTGAAAATATGGTGTCAAAAATTGTTGAAGTATGGAGTGACGCTGTGAACAACCGATGGAGTGAAACCAATCTTCAATATATCCTTTACTTTCTTGATTTCCCATAGTTTTCATATCATGAAGTTCTTAAGTTTCTAAAACAAATTGTTGACGCAGACTAGAAGAAACCTCCTTTTCTTCCATTACTTCTACAATTTTTGGATTTGAAACATTTCCAATCTCGATATAAGTTTTCTGCAATTGTGTATGCGAGATAGATTGGGTGGGAAGAGTAGGTAAATTTTTCAATTCAAAACTGTAAGCATGCTGTATTGGTTTATTATGGTGAGGGTGTGGAATGAGTTGAGCAGGATACTGTGTAGGGCATGGAGGATTTTGATGATGTAGTTGATTGGGATGTGTGGATAATTTTGATATGCAAGCAAGGTGTTCTTGAAAAGATGGAAAACAATATGGATGATATTTTTGTGCTACAAGATGAGGGAGATTAGTCATGTAATCATAGGATGAACCATGCCAAACTTGTGCACAAGATTGATGGGGGTTATATTGAGATTGGCATGGCTGTCCTAACACGTGAGTATTCCATAATAGATTATGCAAGTAAGACAATGGAGAGGAAGTGTTTTGAAAAATACATGTAGGCCAAGGTTTCAATGGTTGTGAAATTGCTATAGCTTCTCCATCTCTTGGAAATGTTGTTTTCATCCCAAGTAGGAAAGAGAAACTATCCATGGGATGCTCCTTTTGGCATTGAGGAAAAATCACTTCTTCAAATTCTGCTTGACTTTTCTTAACCTGCAAAGCATGCAATTGTGAATTTAGAGAGCTAATAAAATCAACTTTAAAATGTTCAGATAAATCACTGATTTCATCTCTTATATCTCCTGTTCTTGTAGCAAATTTGGAAAGGAAAGAAGAAAATTCTCTAGAATTCTTACCAACCTTAGATATTCCTCTTGAATACCTTATGCATAAATCACAAACATCATCATATGATATCTAAAAAATGTCACATTTTCCTATCATATTTAAGATTTCTAAAATTTCATCTTTGATTCCTTTAAGAATGAGTGTTTTTAAGATCTCTTTTTCCAAATGCTTATGCTTTGATTTTTGAAGGTTGTATTTAAATCGCTCCAAATAGTCCTCCAAGCTTTCATCTTCCCTTTGTATCATACTGAAAATATCTTCATTGGCCTTGCAATAGTCTTGATACTTCTCCAAGAATACATTCTTCATGTCCTCCCATGTTTTGGTGCAGTTCCCATCAAGGCTCATGAACCATCAGAGAGCTGCTCTTTTTAGAGTAAGAGGAAACACTTTCAACCTTTGATCATTAGTACAATAATCATATCCTCTACAAAGTACTTCAAACTCAAATAAGAATGTATCTGGGTCCTCATTATCCAAACCATGAAAATTTGGTAGAGAAGATGGAGGAATTATATGCATTTGTGTCACTCCTCCTAGATCGCTGATAGGGAATTCAAAAGTAATAATGTGAGCCATTTCTTACCATAATAGAAGATGTTCTTCATGTGCTGCTTTGAGGTTCCTCCTTTAGATATTCCTGTCAATTTTTTAGTGGAATGGGTGGTGCTTACATCACCACTTGAGTGAAATGATAAGATTTCTTCAAATTTCTACCTTTTTCTTCCTAGTCATTCAAAAAACAATTTGAAAGGAAATCTAAATCTCAAGACCTGGAGCAAGGCGTCAAAGGACCATTCCCTCCCCGGGACGAGAGATTAGTTTTTCCAAAATCAAAACAAACAAAAATGCAGGAAAAATTTTAAGCTCAAGACCTGGAGCAGGGTAGGAGAACTCTTTCCCTCCCCAGGACAAGAGAGTGGATCCTATAAAATAAAAACAAGAAAAAATGCAAGAAAATAACTACGCTTAGGATCTGGAGCAGGGTGTAAAGGGACAATTCCCTCCCCAGGATGGGAGATTGACCCTCTAGTCAATACAGATTGTGTTTTGTACCTTGTTAGCCTTCCCCGGCAATAGCACCAAAATGTTGGTGTCCGAGTATGAACAAATTATTCAATCTCGTTTCCTACATTAATTCATCAATTTGGGTGCGTACTCTTCTTAAGGTAACGCGCAAAGTATATGTAGGGGCAAGTTTACAATCTACATCAATCAAGGGTTCGCGATTAAGAAATCAAAGCATCACTGTAACAGTAATGGAAATTAAATTGCAAAAAGAAAAGCATTCACAACAATCTATGGAAATTTGTAACAACAATAAAGAAAATACAAGAAGTAAAACAATATACATAAAAAGGACACATGCACAACACTTGATCAGAAGAGTGGGCCCAACTCCCTGGTCAGGGTTGTGCTTAACTCACATATTGAGAAAAATATCAGAAGGCTGGAAATTTCATTAACAAGAGTTCCACTATTACAAGGCTTAATTCTTACATCAACTAGCTCCCCTGTCTCTCTAAATTGTGTTTTTTAAATATACAAACATCCAAAGGAAACTTGCAACAAATTGATCTCAATATTCAAGATGAGATCTGAGAGATCTGTCCATCATGATTTCACTGGAACAAGTCGAATTTGGTTATTACAATTTGTGCAATTATGGAAAATGGCCACAACAACAAATCTGCAAATATGTCCTTCGAAGAACCTTGATTTTCTCTCAATAAAAACTGAATTTTTGAACACTGCCCAACAGGAAATTGATTTGGTCCGTTTTGAACAAAATCCATGTCTCGAATTTTCCATCTTCGCTTTCATTTGCCAAAAACATCCAATGCAAAACTGTCACTTCTTATGCCAGCGGATTCCTGAGTTGGAATATCTAATTATCTGTTGAAGATGAAATCTGCAATTTGGAAGAGATATTGGAGGCTAAAATCATGAGTGAGGTTATAACAAATGAATAAACCAAAATCATGCATAATAATCATTAATTATTAAAAATAAATGAGATCATATATTATTTATCCACATGAGCATAAATGATTATGAAATGGAATTATATAATAAACTATGGTAAATAATGTGATAAAAGAATAGTGGAAATAGATGAAATGAATGTTAAGAAGTGGTAATAATAATGACAAATTAAGAGCCCAACAACGATCATCCCATACATGTTGAGGTTAACATCATTGCACTTAGGCTGACATGAATGTGAACACACCAATGCATAAATTTGACATCAATTCCAACACACGAATACCATATCCTAACCTAATAATGGAAACAATCTCTCCCTTGGCATTGATATAAATTCCTCATGTTGCACCCAACCATCACAATAAATCACTTTCCCCCTTTGATATCAATGGAAAAGGGCTACATTAATTATTATCTTGATGAGCATTCTCCTTATAAGCACTAAATGTTTTCTCACACTCCCATGGGGATATTTATTTTTCTTGTGACAACCAATGACTAATGGTACTCTTATCTACCAAAGCATTATTGTACTGATAAAAAATACAAATGGTATTGTTACACTAAAAAATGTCACCATGACTACTTACAGTTAGTATGGCTCAAATCAACAGTCATGCTACCCTCTTAGGCAAGTCTTATGCCTCTGCTATCCATCTCAAACTCAAATAAGAGAGAAAGTCTTGTAAAAAATGTGTTTATCTCTGGGGTTGCAGGTTCTCTCTAGCCTTACCTGCGGGGACGCTCACAATGTTCACAAAAGTTGCGTCCATGGACGCTCTGTATGTTAAGGGACAGGTGCGTCCTTCTGTAAAAGGAAAAATGCGCGAGTTTCATCTTAAAAAAGTTACTTGTGGTTACTTCTAGAACTTTCTAGAGGTTGGTTTGATGAAATGGATGCGCCTCCAGTTGGTTCATGTATCCCTATTAAGGAGGAACTTATCCCATCAATAAGGGAGCTATCCCACCCAAAGAGGGGGATTATCCCATTGATGGTGGACCTGAATAACCTCTTTACAGCACTATAAATAAAGGCATTGAGCCAGAAGGAGGAGAGGTTGAAAGCTATAGATTTCTAAGGGTAAATGTTGTAGGAATTAGGACTCCCATTTAGAACCTTGTGAGGAGAGATTGTCTTTGCTTGATTCTACTTGGAAGTGGGTGAGCTTTGTCAAAGTAGAGGAAAACCCTTGATGGACCCTGGGAGGAACTTGCACAACACCAAGGCCAGGTTGTAAGAGTTTCTTTGTTTCGTTATTAATACAAACTGGTTTATTTTTCTCAATAGCTTGTGTTAATGAGTTATTTCATGTGTTCCTTGGTCTGCATGTTGAATATATGTTTTATTATATGAGATGCAAGTGCTTGGTAATTGTTTGATTGTTTGTGGTTGCAGGAATTGATGTGAAGGAGGAGCTCATCCGGATCGGCAAGGACGGACTACAACAACAACGTTTTGGAATAAGGTAAGCCTAAACACTTGTAGTTTTCATGTTTTAAAAGGTGTATTTAGAGAAAGATCGCTCCATTTTGTCTTGTTTGTCGCTAGAGAGTTTAGACTCCTAGGGAGGTCAGTTGTGTCCGCACAAACGACTTTTTCCGCCACGACAAATTGGCGACTCCGCTGGGGAATCCATTAATGAGAAAGTCTTTTCCTTTGTGTGAACTTTGCTCTGAGAAAATCATTTTTATTTTCTGGTTTTTGACTGTGAGAATTAGTATTTGGGTGGCTTAGCTTTAGATTTAGTTAGATTTGGTTTTTATTAACTTTTCTAGAAGGACGCACCCTCTGAGTGCTGCACAGTGCGTCTTTGGACGCGCTGTTACCGTTTGCACAGAGCGGGCCCGCACCTGTTATAATGGGTTGCCTGCGTCTTCCTGTAAAATTTAGGAAAATTCCATTTTTTGCTTTAATTGCTTTTAGATTTTGATTTTTCTTAGTGTTTTCTGCCCAGATCCTTTAGTACCCTGTCAAAAATTTTCACCTGAACATGTTTTGTGAGCTTTGAGTGTTTTAGTGGATTTCAACGAGTTTAGGCCTAGGGTTTGATTTTTCAATAGGTCCTGTAGTAACTTTGACGGTAGAAAGTTGTCCAGCCTTAGATCTCTCTGGTTAGTCAGCCTTCTTAGAAGTCGGGCCTGTCGTAAAGTCTCCTTGTGTGAGCAGCTTGCCATTTAAGTTGTTTTGGGTCAAATTTCGAATTACTTGTTTATAAAGTGTTGATTTCCATTTTACAAAAGAACAAAAAGATTAGAGTTTTGTTTTGGCTAGTTTTTGGTTCTGCAATAAGCTAGTCCTTGATTTGATTGTGATCAAGTAAAACACCTTAGAATAATCATTGTTGGTTTTGGCCTCGTTAAGATTGCTTAGAGTAAATTTACCTTTTAGTTTGCTTATGAGTGAATTTTCATAGATTTTAATAGTTGTTAAGATTGATTTTTGGTTATATTAGATTTATTTGCTTTATTAAAAGAAAAATACAAAAACATCTTCTTTGAAAGTCTTGTTTCAAGTAGCTTTTTGTTTTTTAAAGAGGAAAAGAGTTTTTTCGTGCATGTAAAGAGCGGTCATGTTTTTATGCTTTGAAAAGACAAACGAATTGTTTCTTTGATTGTCTTCAATTAAGAAGTTGCTTTTATAAAGATTGCATTCTCTCAACTTTTTAGTTAAGCAATTCATCGAAAAAGTAAAGTAGTGGGTAAATCATCCTAGGTGCATTTTGTAGTGGTTTCGAGTCGAGTCAACACACCACTGGTTTCACTTCCATCACCTTTTGACTTAAGAAACAACCTTAAAAGTAACGCTTAAATTAAAATCAATCTAGTAATTTTTATTTTTCTAGGGCTCTGAAACACCAACATAGCTTAGGCTAGGGTCTTGGAGTAGGTGAGTACTTAACTCTCCAAGACTACAAAACCAAACAGATAGTTTATCTTGAGTAGAATAAATCCAATTGTTTCAATTGCACTCTGGGAAAGCTCCTCTTAAAGGAGAAGCACGAGCTCGTGTCCGAACCAGTGAGGGGATCATTCCCCCCTCGTTGGGAACGACGCCAGACAGTACGTATTACAAACGGTAAACCTCGGATTAACCATTGTCGAGGAGCCAGGGGTCACTTATCGGTAAACCTTGGATTGTTGTCAAGGAGCCGGTAAGGGGATTGAGCTTGCTACTCTGCCCTTGCGTGCTGTCGGAGTTTAGACTGTTCCCGCAGGTGTATTTGTTATTGTTGGTGACCTTAGTGACCATAATCTTTAGGGTTCTACCGAGGTGATGGTGGAGGGAAGGTCCCACTGTACCTGGAGCAGACGTCGGTTATACTCACTTGGATTTTCCGGTGGGTTCACTTCACTTCGAGACGGTTAAAGTGGAGGAACTTGTGCCGGTCTATTCATTAAGCAGGTTGCCGGGGTAACTGTTCCACCCACCACTTCTGTACTGAATTCGGCGATGTTGGGCTTCATCACCAACTAGTGTTTTCGGTCCGGAAGGCTACTATTTGTCTATGGTTTAACTCCTAGATTTGATAGCGCATGTTAATTTGTTTGTTTTTACTTTTAGAGACCATAGGTGTGAATTGTGAATTTTAGTTGTTAAGTGTGAATTGTGAATTGTTAATTTTAGTTTTAAATTGTTAATAAAATTCGCTGAAGTTGAATATAATGGCAAATGTTCCGGAATTTATCAACCTAGGAACCCCTCCTAATGAGAATCCTAGTACTTTTCCTTACTTTGGAAATGTTGGTCCTCCTTATATGGCTACTTTGTCATTACCTGTATTTACAATAGGTTTACCGATATGGTTATTTTCAACTTCGTTGGCCCAAAATACTCCAATTGTTCCATCTCAACCGGATGCTTCACCTCAACAGAGTTCACCATCTCAACATCACCAACCTTCTGTTGACCCTTTACCTTCTTCGCCTAATTTTTCTTCCTCCATTTCTTCCTCTTCGCCTGGTAAAAGCCTTGATGTTAGTAACCAGGAGGCTAAGAAGAAGAAGAAAGGGAAGAAGAAGAAGAAGAAGAAGAAGAAGAAGAAGCAAGATAAGAAAGAAGTCAACCAACCAACCATGGCTGTAAATGTTCGTTGTGTTGAGGAAAACTCCGACATGCATCGTAAACCCAAATACCCTTGCAGGCTATGTAAGGGTGACCACTTCCTTGTCAATTGTCCTGGTATTCCAAAGGTCTTGGAAGTATGGTCAGAAAAATCTCATCAACTTTCCGTTGATTCATCAACCAGTGATAGTCAGGTTCCTGGGAAAAAGGGTAAAGTTAGGTTTCCTTGTAAGTTATGCAAAGGGAGTCATCAAACTCACATTTGCCCTCACATGGATGAAGCCTCAACATTGTTGGAAAACCTTACTGTTCCACAACAAGAATTTCCAACTGGTTACCGTAAACTTTCTCCCAACCTACCGTTAACTGACGGAGTGATTGATCTAAATTCAAGTACAGTCGATCACACTCTCCCATTGGAGAGTGAAACTCATGTCACTCAGGTTGATGATCCATTAGTTGATCAAGTGGTCGATTCAATTTCACATTCGGTCGATCACACTCTCCTTTTAGAAAGTGAACTTAATACCGCTCAGGTTCTTCTTGTTACATCAGATTCTTCTATGCCGGGGGGCATTTCACCTGTTTCTACAAAACCCCCTCCAAGCACTGAGGTCTTTTCCTTTGATTGGAATAGACTGACAGAACCTCGTCTTCCTTCCTCCATCCCTTTCCAAATCATTGTCAAGGCTGGTGGTAGGGAAATACATCGTACTCAGGTAGATGAAGGTGCTTCTGTCAGTATTTTATCCTCAACTGTTTGGAAAGCTTTGGGTTCCCCTCAGCTTGCGCCTATTACGCAGAATCTGAAAGCTTTTAACAGAACCATTAGTGAACCTTTAGGGATCCTTCCTAATTTCTCCATTACCTTGGAAGGTAAAACTGTCTGTATTGATCTTATGGTAGTTCGAGGTCCCTTGGATTTCAATTTACTCCTTGGGCGAGACTATGTTTATGCAATGAAAGCTGTCGTATCGACACTCTTTCGCGTGATGTCTTTCCCTCACAATGGCAGTATTGTGACTGTAGACCAGCTTTCGTTCCCTAGTCTTGTCTCAACTACCAATAATATGACACCCCTAAATGTTCCTGATTCTAAAGTGGTATCTACCTTGCCACGAGTTAATTATGTGGCAACTGGTCCCATGTTTTCAGTTACCGATGTAAGTGAGCCTCTCACTGTTGATTTAGATCCGGTAATTGACATGGAAAACTCTATGGGATTATTTGAACACGATGTTCTTATCCCTTTTGAGTCCCTTGATGTGTGTTCCTTCCAAAAAACTATTCTTCCTTCGGATGAAGACCTTTTGGAAGCCATGATCAAGGTGTGTCCATTGACATGTCTTTCTTCCAGTTGGAAGCCATGATCAATGATACGAGGATAGTTTTTTCCTGTATCAACCTCGTTAAAAAATGAAATAGGCTAGCATGAGGACAGTTCTTTTACTGAGTCAACCTCATTAAAAAATGAATCAGCTAGATTTTAGGATATGTAGGTAGACTGTAAAAAGTAGGGTTTTGAGGACAGTTCCTTTTACTGTGTCGACCTCGTTAAAAAATGAATCAGTGAGTACGAGGATAGTTTTTCCTGTATCAACCTCGTTAAAAAATGAAATAGGCTGTAATGAGGATAGTTCTTTTACTGAGTCAACCTCATTAAAAAATGAATCAGGTAGATTTTAGGTTATGTAGGTAGACTGTAAAAAGTAGGATATTGAGGACAGTTCCTGTTACTGAGTCAACCTCATTAAAAAATGAATCAGGTTTGAGGACAGTTCCTGTTACTGAGTCAACCTCATTAAAAAATGAATCAGGTTTGAGGATAGTTCCTGTTACTGAGTCAACCTCGTTAAAAAATGAATCAGGTATGAGGATAGTTCTTTTCTTGTGTCAACCTCTTTAAAAATGAAACAACTCCCTTTTCAAGTTAAATATTGAAAGTAAACCTTCATTTCATCCAGCCGGTTGAATGCAATGAAGCCTGGGGGGCATGTACCTCGCTTTGCATCATTATGCTGGGGGCATGCGAACTTTTTGAGCATAGTTCCTTATCTTGTGTCAAGCTCGTTAAAAAATGAAACAAGGATAGGTTAGATAGGTAGATTTTAGAGAGTAGTCATGAGCATAGTTCCTTGTCTTGTGTCAAGCTCATTAAAAAATGAAACAAGGATCATGAGCATAGTTCCTTGTCTTGTGTCAAGCTCATTAAAAAATGAATCAAGGTTTTTTAGAGTATAGTTTTTTGTTAGGTAGATTGTAGAAAGCAGTTATGAGCATAGTGCCTTGTCTTGTGTCAAGCTCACTAAAAAATGAAACAACTCCCACGAGTCTTTCCAAGATCTTGAAAGTAAAGCTTCATTCCATCCACCTCATTGCATGCAAAGAAGCTTGGGGGGCATGTACCTTGATTGGCGTCATTGTGCTGGGGGCATGTGAACTTATAAAAAGCATAGTTTTTCGTTTCAAGCTTGCGTAAACATGAAACCAAATCCGAGCATAGTTCTTTTCCTGTGTCAAGCTCATTAAAAAATGAAACAAATCCTCCTCTACTTGAGTCGAGAGATTGACTAGATCTCATAAATGTTAAGTTTTTAGGTTAGTTATTTCAGTTTTTGCGTAATTTTCTTATAGTTTTAGGTCGAGTCTTTCAAATGATCTCGTTCATGAACCTTCATTTCATCCAACTGGTTGAATGAAATGAAGCTGGGGGGCATGCCCTCTAGCAGTTAAGCTTAGGGGGCATCAAGCACAGTTTTTTCTCTGTTTCAAGCTTGTGTAAAAATGAAACTACTTTGAAGCATAGTTTTTATCTGTTTCAAGATTTTGTAAAAATGAAACCTATGTCGAGTCAATTTCAGTTATTTTCAAGACTCGTTAAACTCATGAAAATACCGAGATTATTTTGCTATCTTTCATTCTCGTAAAACAAATGAAAATGCCGAGTTCTTTCCGTCTTTTCCTACTCGTAAATTAAATTGAAAGTCGGCCATATGAGTACATTTTTATCATTTTTTCCAACTCATTAAAACTTACGAAAAAGTGAAAACCATGAGTACATTTTTATCCCTTTTTCGAACTCGTTAAAACTTACGAAAAAGTGAAACCTTGGAGTTCTCTTTTAAGCCCTTTTCAGACTCTCAAAATATGAAAAGATTGCCGAGCGTTGCTTTTACACTCGTTAAAACGGAATTAAAAGACGGTCCCCTTATAGCCCTTTTCTGACCGTAAAATCAGGAAAAGATTGCCGGGTTTTTGTCGTTTCAAACTCGATACGGAAATAAAACGACGTGTCTTTGATCGCTTTTTACTTTTCAGGTCAGTGGCACTAATTATGAAAGTACTCCTTGGTCGCAAGATCAAGCGGTTCCCCCAGGTATTATTTTATACTTTTTCGGGCTTGAGGGACACAAATTTACGAAAAAGTTCAACTTGGAGTCTCCTTAAGTTTTTCAGACTCTCTAAAATTGAAAAACGCCGAGTTTCTCCTATACTGGGCTCGTTAAATTTTTACAGTAGAGGACCTGTTCAATTACAAACAGGAACGAACCACTCCTTCCTAAGGTTTGAATTTAAACTAGGTTGGACTCGTCCGAAGGATGAGCTTATAATCAAGCATATGTTATCCTCCTCAAGCTTGTTAAAAATAAAGAGGTACTTGCCAGAAATGGTGGGGGAAAAGAGAGAAGAATGAACCTGTTTGTTACCTTTTGTCTCAAAAGAAACTTTATTACCACTCTTGAACACGACACTTTCCATTCACCTGGGTTGGGAAATCTTTTACCTCACAGTTGACCAAACCACTTTGAAAGTCTTTAACCGGGTTCCGGGGATTAACTTTGAGTTATTCGTCACCAAGCCATCTGTCGTGTCGTTATGTGTTCAAGAGGTCTGCAAGCAAAACTTTCATCTGCAAAATACTTGTCATCCATTTGACCATCCCTGAGTCAGTCCTTACAGCAACATTTCTTCAACTTGAACAATGATTTCGTGTTGCGGGCTTGCCTGCAACGGGTCGCTTTCTATCGACATCGACACATTATCTAGAAAGATGACTTAGGAATCGACAGTACCTTGAAGTCTGCATGCATCAATGGCAGGTTTCTCGCCTTTGACGTCAGTTTACATCATTGACTTTCGATCAAAGGATTCCGTGAAGTGTTCGACATCAAAACATCTATTCACATTTCACGGGTTGTGCTTGGTACTTTGAGAACCATTGACATTACTGGTGGTCTCTCTCACGCTTGTTAACAGTTTACATCATCGACTGGTAATCAAGTGGTTTCTAACATGTTCGACATCAAATCATTTAATCACATGGCTAGAATCGTACCAATTCGGGAAGTAGAAGTGAAGACCCTGGATCTAGTTTCTACCATCCAGGCTGCGAGGAGTTTTGTATTCATTATCTATGTAGACTAATCATAAACAGATGGCTGCATCCATACTGTGTCTACAAAAGTCTATAAAAAATGATGTACTGCAAGATCATTCCTGTATCAGAATAGTTAGTCCATTAGTTAAAGTTTTGAATCTGAGTATGGGAATGCCTACCTCAGTGATGATATAATCTTATACATGTATTTTGTGTTGAAAATTGCAGGTTCCAACCAGGTCATCCACAAGACAATCCTTGAAATGATAAAGCGCTTCACCCTTCCTAGAATTACAAAACCCTAATCTATTCCAGGCTTCGCACTTTAGGGGGCAATCTGTTACACTAAAAAATGTCACCATGACTACTTACAGTTAGTATGTCTCAAATCAACAGTCATGCTACCCTCTTAGGCAAGTCTTATGCCTCTGCTATCCATCTCAAACTCAAAGAAGAGAGAAAGTCTTGTAAAAAATGTGTTTATCTTTGGGGTCGCAGGTTCTCTCTAGCCTTACCTGCGGGGACGCTCACAATGTTCACAAAAGTTGCGTCCATGGACGCTCTGTATGTTAAGGGACAGGTGCGTCCTTCTGTAAAAGGAAAAATGCGCGAGTTTCATCTTAAAAAAGTTACTTGTGGTTACTTCTAGAACTTTCTAGAGGTCGGTTTGATGAAATGGATGCGCCTCCAATTGGTTCATGCATCCCTATTAAGGAGGAACTTATCCCATCAATAAGGGAGCTATCCCACCCAAAGAGGGGGATTATCCCATTGATGGTGGACCTGAATAACCTCTTTACAGCACTATAAATAAAGGCATTGAGCCAGAAGGAGGAGAGGTTGAAAGCTATAGATTTCTAAGGGTAAATGCTGCAGGAATTAGGACTCCCATTTAGAACCTTGTGAGGAGAGATTGTCTTTGCTTGATTCTACTTGGAAGTGGGTGAGCTTTGTCAAAGTAGAGGAAAACCCTTGATGGACCCTGGGAGGAACTTGCACAACACCAAGGCCAGGTTGTAAGAGTTTCTTTGTTTCGTTATTAATACAAACTGGTTTATTTTTCTCAATAGCTTGTGTTAATGAGTTATTTCATGTGTTCCTTGGTCTGCATGTTGAATATATGTTTTATTATATGAGATGCAAGTGCTTGGTAATTGTTTGATTGTTTGTGGTTGCAGGAATTGATGTGAAGGAGGAGCTCATCCGGATCGGCAAGGACGGACTACAACAACAGCGTTTTGGAATAAGGTAAGCCTAAACACTTGTAGTTTTCATGTTTTAAAAGGTGTACTTAGAGAAAGATCGCTCCATTTTGTCTTGTTTGTCGCTAGAGAGTTTAGACTCCTAGGGAGGTCAGTTGTGTCCGCACAAACGACTTTTTCCGCCACGACAGGTATGGTCGTTGCTACTGATACCAATTGATGATGAAACAATTTTGGATCTCTTCCGATGTTTTTATTGCTTGAGTGATTGCTCACACTTCTTCTAGGTAGAATCATCATCAACTTTTCTCCCGCTATGGTCAAGCTACTCTAGATAGGAACTGCTACTAACAACAACTGCCACTAATTGTACCAATGGTTTGATACCAGCTGGTTAATACTCTAGGAAAATTCCCATGAATTATTCTAAAAAAGAGATCTCCACAATACAAAAGTTTACTCCAATAGAACTAAGAACCATCAATTGACATAGAAATAGAAATTGATAACTAAGTAACATGAAGAGCAAAACCAATTGTTTACATGAACACATGGCTATTAGGCATAATTAAATCTACTACTTACATGAAATAAGAGTATCTCACAAAAGATATTTCCTAAATAGTCAAATATTTTTTGAGACCAAGGAAAAATGCATGCTTTTGTTTATTATGTATCTCTCCTTGAGTTTGTCCACTCTTCTCCTCCTTGATATCCTGTCGTCTGCCTCTTTTCTTTTGCTTGACAACTAATGCTATGGAGCTAATTTTAACTTTGGTCCCCTCATTAATCCACTCTCCTAATACAACCCATCTTCAGAATGCAACATGTAATGCTACTATGTACTCCCCCTTAGACCATGTTGATTGTAATTTCTCTTTCTCATGCAACATTGTTATAAGCAATTAAACAAATTTATCTTTGTAATAAAAAATGGGATCAATATTACCTCAAAACTTTAGATGGGCCACTTTGTTTATTTCTTCTTGATGCTTTCATCTAACTTATTTGGCTTCACTTGAAGCCATTCTCTTATTTTAAATGAAGAGAAGTTGTGGATCTATTCTCTCCAACCTTCCTTTTTCTTCCACATCTTGGTGGATGAGCCTTGATGGGAACATCTCCTTCGACCTTCTTTTTCACCCTACTCTGGGCTTTATCTTGGTTATGCAGGGCTAGAAGGGACTTCTCCCTTACTTCCTCTTTCTTCATCCAAATATTCTTTCTTACTTTTCACTTTTTTTGCAAGAGATAATGTTGACAGTGCTCGACCCACCAACATGTAAGGGGATCTCCCCTGTAAGAAGTCCCAATTATACCTCAAACCGTTTGGTGTAGGAGTCCCAGTAGTGGGTCATACGGCAATGCCTTGGCCACGATTTCGCATAGAGATGAGTAGGATAACTCTGTTGCTAGCACGGGTGTGACAGCTGCAATGAGGCAAGGAAGGTGCATGAGAGGTTCTAACGCATGGGGGTTGAGATGAGTGCACCCCTTGGAAACCTGTGATAGCACGTAGTTAAAAGGGAACACATGAGAAAAGATGCATCACAACATGAAAGGCAAGTTAGCAAGGAATCCAAAGTGATGGTTAAGCCAACATCACATTTCAAAAAGATTCATACATACATACATAGATAATTATACATGCATGTGTATGCAAAACAATACATATATCATTTAGAGTAAACCAGATAACATAGAATACAATAAAACATATGTATGAAACGTGTTGGCTCTTGTTATATTAAGAAGTGTATGTTCCAATCATACAATACATCCATGTGCAACCACTAGTTTCGATAGCAGAACGTTACAACCACAACCACCTGCTCCTCCAAAGAGATGTACTAGCTCTGCATAGTGGAGAAGCCAAGGCTTGTTACAATATTGTCCAAGATTTCTCTAAGATATTCCTATCGAAGCTTGGCTAACCAAAAGCCTTTACAATGAGTTATGAGGTTCTATTTATAGAAAAGGGTGGGGTGACCCTTGACATTCCCCTTTGTGACAGTTCATCTACCCTCATGACTCTTCATCTACTCTATGGCTACTACATCCAACTATCAACACTTGAACTTCCACTTGACAAGACGTTACATTACAATGCACATGTGCCCATGTGAGAAAAAATGGCTTGAGCAAGCCATGCAAGACATCATTGACACTTGGTTTGTTGTATTGTGAGCAACTCTTTGACATGCTTGCGATGGTGAAGGTGGTGAGTTGATGTCAAGCTTGGTCTTCCATGATGGTGTGCATGCGCTCCATGGTGACATCTTGCTGAAGTGAACTCTTGCCTCTGTTGCATCCAGGTGCATTGGTGTGACTCGTCCATCCAACTTGTCTGCTAACATGTGCATGGTATTCTAGGGTGAAACCGAATGGCACCACACTGATGCATAGTGTCCGTGTTGATCTTCTAGTGTGTGTTGGTGATCATGTGCATCAATGGTCAACTACATGTTCAGCTCCAGTTGGACTTGCTTTTTGTCTTTGCCTCAATGAGTGTGCTGATTGGGTGGGATCACATGCGTGCACATGATGACATACATGATGCTAAATTCCCTTGAATGTGATCGGTAACACTGCTCACCATGTTTGCTCTATGCCAGCTGTAGGGATGGATCTTAACTTGTATGGGCGCAGTTTCATCCGTGAGTACATGTTGCACCTGTTGTTGTACCTATTCTTGTTGCAACTCATTCTCTTGTCTATGTATCTCTTGTTCTTCCTTGAGTTGCTACTTCAGCACATGCAACTCATTCTCTATTCCATTCTCTACCTTCGCATGATTTTCATGGCATACCATCACCTCATAGCTCGAGTCTCCAAAGTTTCTTTCACCATAAGTGGATCTGCTTGAGCTTGCAACTTTGTTCCGCCTTTGTGTTGTCAACAACCTTCCACTTGCATTCATTGTATCTGGTATGCTGCCTTCATCTATTGTTCATGATGTTGCTCGCTGTGATGCTGCTTCCATCATATCTTGATGTACTTGTCTACGAAAAACTTGATGTCTTCGTGGGTAGGAAAGTCCATAGACACTTGATCAACTGCATCCCCAAGTGTTCTATGAATGGGTTCTTCGACTCTGCTCTCTTGGAAACCATTGTACCTGTACTGCTAAGAGGCAGATGAACACCTAAGATACTTGGAGACATGGCAACACTCATGGCAAGAAATCTGTTCGTAGAAAACCAAAATGAACTTGAGAACTGACTTGCAACATACATGTGTGATTGATCATGAAGGTTGCACAATTTCTGTCAAGAGATCGAGAGACTGACTGCCAAGACTACGCAAGGCACATTCTAGGTTGTTGGGAGACTGAATGACTACTGGAAGTGTGCAATGCACAGTCTAGTCTGGCTGCTTACTGCTGGAATTGTGCAATGTGCAATCTCAGCTGGAAATCTTTTGCAGGCTCAGTGACTGCATTGTACAATTTTCTGGGCCAGTAGTCCCTATCCCTCAAAATTGCACAATGAAAGACTGGATGACAGTCACTGTGAAAAAATACGCATTTCCTAAGAGGAAGACAAAGCCTTCCCTCTCAGGATTACACAATGCTATCTTGGTGAGGAAGAGTCTAGGCCAAGGCTACCCAGGCTCACCGAAGGGTAACTGAAAGTGAATGTGAATGCAAATGCATGATGATACTAAGTGTATGAATAAGTGAATGATCGTGCATGCAAATAATGAATGAAAGATTCAGAAAATGGAACAACATGCATGTGGGTAAGGCGAGTCGCCAAATCAATGACCGTTCATGAAAAATATTTTCATGCATGCGACAGTAGTGAGATGTTAACAAAAAATAAAAGCGTGCTAGTACAAGCTAGTATGTATCAAAACGACAACAAGCACTCACTGAAATCAAGTAGACAAGAATTAGACAAAGTGAAACACAAGAAGTGCCAGAAATTCAACACAAGACATGGAAAGTAGGCTTACCCAAAAACAACAGATTTGAATGTGTCAACGACTCCTAGATGCTATGTGAGATGTCAGAGCTACAAGTTTGATGTTAGGAATGAACTCTGGAACATCAGACTCATGAGTTTTGATAAAATCAAAGATGTGACGCACATGCTACAAATCTGGGAAGAGCGACACTTGGTGGAAGGTTTCTGAGATTATCCTTGCATCCTGCCTCCACCTACTAAAAGTAGATCCCTTAATCAAGGGATGCCTTTGCATGATTCTTTGGGGGAACCAACCCATGCATGCAAATTGTTTTTTCTTGGTCCTAGAGGGAACTCGTCAACTCAACTTCACATGCAAGAGGCTGCTCAACAACTGGGAGAAAATGAGAATTTCTGGAAGGGAGTTGGGCTAGATGCCCGAGACATTTGTGCAATTTCTGGGTAGAGTAGCTAACTGCTACCCAGGATTGCGTAGTTCCTAGGCTGAGCAGCCCTGTTGGGAGGAATTGAACAATTTTTTAGATGAAGCTTGATTGGTAGAATTGCGCAATTATAGAGCCCAACAGGCTGCTAGATAGAATTGCGTAATTTCTAGAGGGAAGGTTGGTTTCCCTCTAGAAGTGTGCAATTTCTTGAGGGATTTTCTCAGCTTGTAGCTGGACCAAGTATGGAGGAACGATCGATGAGGGGGATGAAACAAAATCTAATGGAAAATTTGTCATTCTGCAAGAAAATCACTGAAGCTAGTGTACCTGACGAAGCAAGACATGCTGCTGTGAAAGGTTGGTAGGGAGGCTCCAAAATGAAGCTAAGGAAAAATTTTGGAGGGTGGTTGTAGCTACTATAACAGATAGTTATTTGGGTTGCTACTCCCTTTTCTTACCTGAATCTTGCACTTATTCTTGTTGATACTTACAGAGGGGTCCAACGGTGCAATACAAGGATCATTCCTCTTAATTATTCTCTATTTTTTATTTAGAGATAAATTAAATCTCTGTTTATTTCTTCCTCTCCTCTTCAACATGTTTCCTTTACATTTAGTGCTAAAAGTGAACTTGCCTTCCTCTTCAACTATATTCCTTATTATCTTCAAAGCCCATGTTGTTTCTCTTTTCTACATGCTTTGGGAGGAAGGACTAGTCTTCTTATATTGATAGACAATATCACTACTCTCAACCTTCTCTTACTCAAAGGCTTTCTCAACATCTCCAAAAGCCCCTTTCTTCTAAAACCTACATCTCACTCAGCTACTATCCCTCACATAGTATCACATCGTGTACTTGTATTTTGTTTATATATTACATATGATTTGATGTGTGGTTCTTCTATCATTCACACTTATATCATGGTCCTTCAGCATGGCTCATTCTACTTGGGGCAAGACTATTGTTTAATCAGATAACTTTATTATGACTTTTTGAGCTCAAACCCACTCTACATTAACAACTTGAGTAAGAGCAGAGTTTACTTCACCAGCAAACAAAGATACAATCTCCATTGTTTCTTTGTAAGGAACACAATACTCATGATGTACTTTTGTATGGTTCTCCATTTCTCTGATCTATCATGTATCTAAGTCCCTGTAGCTGAATCGTTTCATGGATGGTATTTAGTATAATTTTCCATTCTAAGCATTGAATCCCATTCCAAACTACACACTCAAGGAGCATATTCATTAAATTTTACATGTTCATACACATAACATTAGTATGGATCTTCATACTTAATAAGATCCACACTTAATACATATCTTCATTAACTCCTTTACAAATCCTGGTCCCTGTGGCATTAATTCACTATTCCCCATGACTGCAATCTGACCTTTAGACACAAACCATGACTGTGTTGAGCCCTTAAGAATTCAACCCCTTTTTGCATGTGAATAGGTGCCATGACCATAGGTAGACAAAATAGGCCCTTAACTTCCATTACCATATCACATTGTCAAGCTCTTAAGGTTTGGCTTCATATTCCCTTAGTCCCTAACCTCTCCATTTGGCCCATGTGTTTTTGTTTCGAAGGCTTAATACCCCATTATGATAAAGATTATTGATCAGCTAAGCTTACTGTTTCCTTAACATCTGCCCATAATGTTTGACATGGCCCAAAGGCCCAAATCACTTGGGCATCTACGACTTCTCACAAACCTTATTACCACATGGAACCGTCACAAAACACGACCTAGGCACTACTCTTAGCCACAAATATATAACAAAAGAGAATTTTACAAAACAATTTCTTCGGCATGATTTTTAATACTTTGATACACCAAAACTTGAAGGAAATTTCCCATTTCTTAGCCTCTTAGATCTTGGCATCAATTGCTGGGAAATTTCTCTGTTTCCCTAACCAATTTACCATGGGCAGTTCTTGTTGTCCACTTTTTTAAACTGTTAGGGTGATGTTAGCACTAGGGTGGTGTTAGTGTTAGGGCGATGCCATGCCTACATAATCTTATAAAAATCTTGGGACTGAATGCTTTGCCATCATTTGCTAGGAAATTTCTCTGTTACCCAGAACATAAATACCAAGGAGTTCCTCAATGTCCTCCTTATGAAACGACAAGGGTAATGTCAGCGTTGTGGTCCTGTCATGTTAATGTCACCTTCTAAATCTCCTATGATATAATCTTTTGTTTCCATTTTCTAGGCATTTCTCTATTCCCTAGGATGAAAATACCATGGGGGTTCCTTACATTCCTCCTCCTAAAATTGTCGGGGTGATGTTAGTGCCAAGGTGGTGTCATCCTATAAATGTGGATGCCTCCGGGTATGTCATGTATCACACAAAAATAAGCCACTTAGACACCTGGAAAGTCTAAAAATGCATCCCACTTGTCCCATGTCAAAGATGTTGAAATATCAAGCAATATTGATAGGGGGTGAATTAGTATTTGGCACTTTTTAACAATTTTAATCATATAATGTAAATATTAAAAATATAACAACACCATTCAACAATGCACGACATCAAATATAATACACAATATATTTTTAGTTGGAAATTCTTCTGGAAGAAAAACCATTGACTACTTTTCATATAAATCTTAAAGATTACATCAACAAGAACCTCCAACTTCTAAGATTCTCCAACAAAATCTGGAAGGAGGCTCCAACCCCCTGATTTATAAGCTCTAACTAAAAGGATGTTCCAACACATTGGTTTACCAACTCTAACTAGAAGGAGGCTCCAACCCCTTGGTTTAATTAGCTCCAACTGAAAGGATGTTCCAACTCCCTAATTTACCATCTCCAACTAGACGGAGGCTCCAACCCCCTGATTTTATCATCTCCAATTGAAAGAATGATCCAACACCCTACAAGCTCCATATTTCCCTAATACCACCTTGCCACCCTAAAGTGTTCACAAGCTCCAACCTGAAGGAGAATTCACTCTCCACCTTGCATAACCATGCTACCCTAAAGATAAGGTAACTAAATAAGATAGATTACACTGAATACACTGCTCATCCACTGCACTTTATCACTGCATTACATAAATACTTCTTTAACCACACTATTGAAATGCCTCTGCTTCTCTCACAACATTGTTACAATAGTGCTACTAGTGGTATTGGTATTACTATTTTCAACACTACACACATTGACACTATACTACCTTTCCAATAGCCACTTACTGGTATGATGTTGACTTCATGTGTTTGATATAACTGCAATAAGCTCATGGATCTTCAAAACATACCTAAGTGGTTTTCATCATCAATAATTAGAAAAGGAACTATCAAACATGTGTAGCCACATCTGTCTCTGAGCCTTGATCGCCCAAATTCTTTCATATTTTAATTTGGATTAATAATGACCCAAATAACCCAAAATCACTATATAGAACCATTTATTGAGTTAAAAATTCTACAATTTGATTGTTTTCAAGAACCCTTCGAATGACTTGTCAGATTCTGGCATCGGCCACTAACAATTGTTAAAAGTGCAACAATTTGGAAGTAAATTAAAAAAAAAATATTATGTCACTTGGTGAGATCGAACCGACGACAATCAACAATCCATGCACATACCTCACCACTGCGCTACTTGTTATACCTTATCACACAATGCTCATATACTTATTTATTTATCACATGATTTAACTTACTCCACATAGTGGTTCGAAACCTAATTAGGTCATTGCTCCACTATTTTTAGTCATATTGTCAAAAAACATTAACCTCTTCCACCGCTACATACTTTTGAACTTCACTATGCAAGTAGGCCATAGACTTTGTCCTTCACTATTGAATTCTACCAAGTCACTAACCTTTCAGATTTCACTATTTGTGGATCAATATAGAACTCAAGATGCAATATTTTGGACTCCAACAAATTGTAATCAATCTTTTTTCCTTTGATATTTTAGATAGTGAACATTAAACCATTGCCTTTATTTTCAAATAATAATATCTGCCTATGATATATATACCCAATATAGTTAATCTTTGTTATGTGAAATCAAAGAATTAAACTCTAATAATTAACTCTACCATGGATATACTGGACTCTTCACTAGAGGTTCAAATCTACCTCAACTAAAGGTTTAATTCTTCTTCTACTATTGTAACCAGGTTTCAATTGCACCATTTTATATGGTGGAAAGTACAACTTCTCGTTAAAGTTTGAATCATGCTAAGGATGTCATGCCAATCGCAGAGAGATATATTAATGGAATGTCATCTCCATGATTAGATGTCGAAAAAACCAACATAACCACATGATCACAGAGTGTTTAATGTATTTACTTCATGTGTGTTGAAATCACGAAATGCATCAAGAAAAACTCCTTAGCAGTGCATGGAACTCCATCTTAGTTTTATGACTCCATAAGAAAAGAATCAAGCTTGAACTAAATATCAAAAATTGTGTTGATTTTTTTCTTGCACGAGTTCAATCCACAATCATTATTTTTCCACAAAACAAAAACTTTGCACTCAAAATCGCAAAACAATTCATATGTAAAGAATTAAACTTTTGTTTTTTCATTTGATTTTATAATTCAACTAATAACTTGTGACCTCAATCGAAATGAGTTAATTATTTTTAGTAAATAATAACCCATAGAGACTATTGTCTGAACCCCAATGTAACCATAATTTTTATCACTGTCAAACATGCACATTTTTAATAAATGTTGGTGCTTTAGGAGGGCCAACCATGATCCACATCATAGGTGTTGAAATCCTCTGCTCATAGATTTAATTTGAAAAGAATACTCCAACCAACACTGAATTGAGTGAGCTTCAACTGACAATATAAATTTTCAATAATGGGATTTGGGAGAAATATCCCATGCATTGCGGTTCCTTAACTTCGAGTAAGCATATCTCCATAACTAAGAGGAACCACCTGACATGCAAACTAACATTCATTAGAGAAATTTTGAGGTTTACAATGGGCCTTGAAAGAAAAATGTACAACCAAAATCATATTTATAAGAACCAATAGGATTCAAGATGATGTTGTCAACCATGGGGGATGATTCACCATTTTTGGAGTAAAAAGGTAAAAGGATTAAAAAATAATAAAAAATAAAAATTATTTTTCAACTCATATTTTCAACTTATCTCCCTGTGTTTTTACTCATATTTCGAGCGGGAGCACTCGATGGATGCTAAATTTAATTCCTCATCCAAGGAGTCCCATGTTGCATACTTTCGATGGACCCTGCTACATGAAAAGTGTAGAAATACACGAAAAACGTGATTGCCATCACATTTTTTCATGTATTTCTCAGTTTTCGTGTAGAAGGGCCCATGGAAGGTATGCAACATGGATACTAGTTGGATGCGGAATTACATTTTGCATCCAATGAGTGCTCTCGCTTGAAATTTGAGTAAAACCGTAGGGAGATGAGTTGAAAATATGAGTTGAAAAAGTATTTTTTTCTTTTTTTTTCCCTCTAAAATTTGATGATGTAATCTAATCTTATTTTCTTATTTCCACTATCATTTTATAATATTCCTTAGGAATCCTATTTTAGACCTCAAAATTTATCTAATTGAAAATAACACGACAAGAACTATCGAATGATGATGGTCATGCTCACAAATTCATTATTCTTCCCATTCAGTTTCCTCATAAGATGCAGAGCATCATGACCACACCATAGGGGCTTCCTTCTCTTCCTTCTAGGGCTTATTATCCATTGCAGCTTCCAATTAATGTAATCCATTAACTAATATTAAGAGAGTTCAAAGACTGATGTTGGCATCAATGAATACACCATTTAACAAAGGTTGCCATGTCATCCTAATCAAAATGGAAAGTGGCATCCACAAATGATATTGACCCATGGTATCTACCCATTGTATTTACCCATGGAATTATAACTAAAAAAAATGTTATAAATAACAATCCTCACTTTGTAAAAGGACAAATTGGTCCACCACAATATAGTGAAAATAATTTCTCCATTCAATAAAGAAGGTTGTGCTATTTAATGTCCGTTTTTTTATTTTTTTAATAATATTATATGGGAATTTTAATTGCTTCTCTCCTATCTCTCAGGGTCCAATTCTCCAGATCTTGACCCCCCCAAGATCTAGTCTGTGGTACCAGAGCTAATGGCGACTACATGGCAATCTGGGTTTTATCCGTTATTCTCTTTGAGTCTTAAATCTCTCCCACAATCTTCTGAGAGATGAATGCAACATCCACGCTAGATCTAAACATTACAAAGTTTATAAATCTTGGAGGCCCTGTTATGTCTATGTAAAAAAATCTCTGAAAATTTATGTTGCTATATCTGTGTTACTCGGATTCAAATGTGAGGGATGCCACACACGGATTTTTTGGTTGAAATGAGCACTACAGATCTTACCCTCTCATAGAAAAATTCTCATTACCATGCATCTTCTCACTATGGATGCCACCCACCAGCTCATATTTCACAATCTGGCTGAGAAATATCCAACATTTAACTATTGAGGGTCTTTCGCAGTGCATTATATTAGATATCATTTTTTCAATCCGAAAAAATGATATCAAATATCCAACATCCCAATTGTGGGCGATTCATTGATGGTGTGGGAATCAAATATTTTTTATCAAATATTTCCTCGTATACCTCAAAGCTCCAAATCCCTTTGACCAATCTAGTTGTCCACTTGGACTGAAAATTAATCGTAATCCTTACTCATCCCTTGCAAGTCTACCAATGCAATGTATGTGATCAAACTCATTATTGGGTAACTATATGGACCTTAATACACCTCCAAGATTATTTAAATCAACTTTTCTCATAATTCCTTACATATTTTGATTATATTTTGCTTAATGAGATGAGTAAAAGTGAGATGTTATGCCTAGTGGACTAATGTGCATTGGTTGCAGGTTTTTGAGAGCAAATCATGACAATTTTGGCTAATTAAGGGTAGAAACTCAAATGAGACAAGGAGGAGAGCTTGTAGGAGATAGATCCTACTCATTTACTCCTCACTCATTCGAATATTCCTTCATCAAATCACACTAGCTCAGAGTTGCAAGTAGTCGAGTCATGAAGATCAAAAGGCAGTCGAGCTAGTGACAGTTAAAGAGCCAGTTCATATTGAGTTTGGGAGCTGAGCCTCCCTAGATTTAAGGAAGTCATTGGAGACTTTAGTTGTATAAATAAGGAGGCCTAGAGCCTCATTAGGATTAATTTTTTTTTATGTAAAATCAATAGGAATTTTTCGAGTTCAAGACTTGTGGAAGACATTGTTATGTAATTTTCTGATATGATAATGAGAATGAGAATTTCCTTGACCTAACACTGGGTTGACTCAGAGGGCTGAAGCTCTTGTGTTAGGTCCCAACCCTAGCAGCAAAGGCTCCTTTTCTTGTATTTGTATGCTTTGTTGATTTCATATATTAATGGTTGAATTGTCTTTAACATTATTTCATTGCAAGTAGTTGTGGACTAGATTAGTTTGCTTCCATTTGTGCGTTGCTTTAGCAATAACTTAGGAAGATAAAGGAATATCAAAAAGTTTTTAGTAGGTGGATTTGGCCTCACTCCTCCCTTTAGGGACAATGGTTTGGGGAAAGAACTCCTATGTAGCCCCAAAAAGATAGAATTCTAATTTCTCATGGAATTTAGGGTTTTCTCTTACTTAGGTCATCATTTTACTAGTTTTCAAGAATAGGATTTAGTTGTCATTTATGATATCTTTGGCCTTGCATTAGATATCATAAATATTTCAAATTATTTTGTAAGTTTCCCCATGCATGAAATAGGCAACTAGATAATGAAATTTTGTTTTTTCTTCAGTTAACTGAAAATATTTCTTGTTTAACATGATTCATGGATAAATGTCAGTGATTGATGCAATGCAAAAGTTTCAGTAGTTCAGAGAGATTTCATGACCAACAAACCCATCCTATCCTCATCCATCCATGGTTAGAACTTTTTCCACTAAATCCCTCACCAAATTCATCATTCCATAAGAAAATTTCTCCATGCTCGTTGAGAAAATCCAAGAATCTCACAAACTCTATTTTGAGCTTTGAAGGAGTCCTAACCACTCCCTTGTCTCATTTCTCCCACCATTCAACTTCCCTAAGCCCTACACCACCTTCCAAATCCCTCCTCTTTCTCTCGGCTAGATCATGTAGGAATACATGAGATCCTATAGGAGCATTAAGACATCCTATAGGAGGCATTAATACATCTTGTAGGTCGACTTGTAGTGGCCTATTTTGAGGCTGAATTGTGGAAAAAGAACCTAGGAAGATAGGAGAAGACCACTACTTTCCTCCCAAACCATCTAACCATTCACCATCATCACTAATCCACCTACCACATAACCAAGATAAGTTAGCATTCACATTTTCACACAAAAAAAGAAAAAAAGGAAAAAGAGTTATTGTGTTCATTTACATGCACAATAGTAGAATGTTTGGATGCTTCAAATTGCATGCTTAGGACAACGATATTACACACATGCTGACTTAGCATTATTTTAAAGAAAAGCCTCTTAGCATTAGTTAGATGAATGGTGTGTTTAAGAATTTGATTTCAGTCTTTCCTTACTACAGTAGACAAGGTTTTAGTTAAGTACAAATTTCCTTTTTTCTCATTAGTAATCAAGCTTCTTCTGAATCAATAGAAGACTGGTTTAAGAAACCATAGTGGTCTATCACCAGATTACCAGTGACAAAGAGTGGATCCATCACATCTACTTGTGTATACAACACTATTACATCCACATTTGTATGAACCCTAGGTTGATAAAGTAAAGTTGGTAGCCCGAGGAGTTGCAACATTCTTGCTGCAATACTGGTGCTCATCACTTTTTGGCACCGTTTTTGAGGATGTGTCTGAGTAAGATGTGATTTATTCTTTGTTTCTTCCATTTCTTGTCTCTGAAATTATGCTATTAGCTTCATTTCTGCAAAAGTAATTGTAATTTAGTTTGCTTTCTTTTCCATTGTGTAAGTGAGATTTCATTCAAGTAGTTAGTTTCCATTCAGCTTGTGATTTCAATTCTACAATTAGTCTCAAAGCTTAAAAAAACACAAAAGAGAACAAAAACACTTCTTTCATGCCTTGTAGGAATAGGGAAAACTTAGGAAAATTTCTACCAAATACCCCCACCACTTCAAAAACCTTCCCTCTTCTTCGATAGCTGTGAATTGGAGGACCCCTTGGCCGAACTACCAGAGATTTTTAAAGAGCCTATAGGGAAAGAAGAAGAAGGAGAACCCATTCCAACTAAACTAATGGCTAAAAATAGAAATGATAGAGAAATTAATGGGATCCTTTCCCATTAGAGAAACTAATGGGGATACCAAGATGAAAAACATAAGCCCCTCTTCTCTTCCTCATTTCCATGGCCTGACCTCAAAATATCCAGACACTTTATTGTTTGAGCATGTTGTCATATGTAGAACTTATGATTACACCATTGACGAGAAGAAGTTGAAACTATTCTCATCCACTATCAAGGGTGTAGCTCTGCGCTGGTTCATGGGTTTCCTTGGGAATAAAATCACAACCTAGGCTCAGATGTAGCAAGCCTCCAACAATAAGTATCGAGACTACTGTAGGTCCAAAGACAATAAAGAAGAATTTTTTAGGATGACCTTAATGCATGATGAATCCCTAGAGGATTATGAAGAAAGATTCCATCTTAGCTACAAAAGGTCCAGGCGCACACTTGATCCTGAGCCATTGAAGCTAGTCCTACTCCGGGGGTAAGGGAAGATCTTCTGGATACCCTAAACCTACTAGTAGGATGGGACAGCTACCAGCTACCCTATGAAGGCATCAAGACTATCTTTAGGAATCATTCTAGGCAGTTAGGAAAAAGGGTAGGGGTAGTCAACCAATGGCCATCCCATCCTCTTCCAACACATCCAGGAAACGTGAAATTGGAAATATGTTGGAATATTTCAAGAGTGAAATGCTACAAACCCTTTCCATACAGATGGACACTATTCACATCAACAGAAAGTAGGAGGACGTAGAAATATCATTAGCCATTTTCTACCCTAGATGCACAAGGAGGCACCCTAGGAATGAATGTCCATTAAGTATGATTGAAATATTCTCGGTCTGTGAAGAAAACCACTCCATAGATAAGTACCCTTCTCTACCTAGACTAAAAGTTGTGTATCAGGGAACCAAAGGGGTGACTAAATAACTTTGCTACATAAATCAAAGGAGACCTCATGGGCCTCGACCATACCAGTGGGGTATGCAAGGGTTATCCCATGCATATTACAACCCTAACCAGAAAACATCCATTCCCTCTTGGGCCCCTCCTGCTCATCCCTCCTGGTCTACACCTCCTCCTTGGTCATTTGCACCTATGTACCATTCCCCAACCGATTATCAAGTCATTTCAACCATATAATCTACCACAACCTCAATGGAATGCACCACCACAGGGTGGAGGCCCCCATACAACAATGCTCCAGCTTTATTTCCTTCACCTCCTACTCAACCACAAATTTTACACGTTGCTCCACCTAAACAACCTCAGATGCCTACCTAGCCAAATGGGAACCTGAACAAAAGAAGGGTAGAACAAATGTACAATGGAGAGACATATTATCCTACTTATGTTGTGGAGATTCAGGGAATCAACCTAAGATCCGGGAGAGTACTCCCGGACAACCAACCTCCACCTCCACCTAGGGAGAGTGACGAGGAAAGAGAAGAAAGCATGCCAAGAGTGATTCCACCACCCTTTCCTGAGATATTAACTCATCCAGTTGAGCTTACCCCAGAAGAGAATGAACTTCTGGGTGAATTGAAAAATCTATGTGTTAAAATTCCACTTCTTCAAGCCATCAAGGAGGTACTTGTTTACAACAAGTTGATTAAAGAGAAGTGTTTCAAACAACTAGGGAGATGAAAGAGAGACACCCCTACCATTAATTTCATTGGATAGTTGTCCAACTTAATGTTGGGGCAGGTAATTTTCCCAAAGTATTTGGACCATAGAAGCCCTATAGTAGATGTGCACATCAATGGCACCATTGTCCCACACACTTTGATTGATCTTGGGGCTGCCATTAATGTAATGATTAAGGACACCATGCTCAAGCTCAATCTCCAGGGTTCATTAAGAAAGACCACAACAGTCTTGTAACTTACAGACTATTCCACAGTAACCCTTGAGGGGATTGTTGAGGATGTGATGGTCTCCATTGACTCTTGGGAGTACCCTCCAAACTTCCTAGTTCTCCAGCATAAGGCCAAGATTACTGGTTATCCTCCCATACTTGGGAGGTGATGCAGGAGCATCCAGCTCAACATTATCATTTTATTCCAGTAGACATAGGGGTCTTGTGTTTCAAGGAAGTTGGTTTCCCAAGTATTGGATTTATGTAGTTATTTAATGTTTTGAGTGATTTTAATTAGAATAGACATTAATTGAATGTTGTGAGGCTTTATTGTAAATGTTATTGAATGTAGGAGAACATGAGAGCTTTAGGATGGTTTAGTGATGAGAGGATTGAGAATTGATTGTAAATCCTAGATTAGGAGTCAGTTCATGATTTTGTGGATTTGAGAGAATCCTTAGGGATGAGAAAGGGATTTTAGGAATGTGGTTGAGAAATCTATGGATCTAAAACCAGAAATTGGTTTTAGAATTCCTTTATATAAATGTAAGCCTAAAAGGCATGTACAGGGGTTGGATAGGCAGACAGATAACCGATTGAAGTGTTTTGTAAGCCTACGAGCAGAATGTAAGCAGAGGCCACTGATATTAGAAAATCAGGCCAAGAGACAGAGTCCCATTTTGTAATTATGTGTTGATTTATATATATGCAAAGAGATTTAATTTCAAGTTGTATAAGTGTGTCATCGAGTATCGAATAGTGAATGATTGGTGAATTAACATAACCTGTGTAGCAGAGAGTTGCAGGTGGAGTTGTGGTGGATGTACAAGGAGAAAAACGAATCCGAGATTCGTAATAGATTCTTGAGTTCATTGAAGGATCTGCAAATGCTCTGGGATGACATAGGTCAAAGGGGCATGAGAGGTTAAGCCAAAAGGGAGTGCAGCAGAATAGCAAAGGCATAAAGCATAGTCTTTTGAATAAAACCAGAAGTTATATAAACCTGGGAAAATGATATAAAATTGAAATAAACAGGTAGGTGGAGTAATGGAGTCGTAACGCTTAGCAACCATCGGATTGGGAAGATCAACGGTTGAGATTAACTCGAAACCGAGGCTTGGAGATTTGTGATGAGTGAGTAGCGATTAATCATGGACCGTTGGATCATGGCTAGATCAACGGTCACAATTTAAATTACAATCAAAATTTAGAGTTGCAATGGTCAACGGTGGTGTTTAACAGAGTTGTGACATCGCCGATAGCAATATATCGGCGTTCAGAGTTCGAGATTATTCGCAATCGGAGATCGGGCCTTAACGTGGTACGACACTGGGGAGCAAATACAGGAAGCGGACCTGACAACAAATATAGTCGCAGGTTTTATGAATTTGAAGTCCACATATGCGTTCGGGTGGCGTTTTCCTTTGTAAACGAAAAGGATATGTATTAAGCGCTGATAGTGTATTTCCCGATTCTAAAGGGAAATCACATATCGGAAAGCGGTGGATATATGTGTATGCATGACCAAGGAAAGATGTGATGGCCGACTGTGATGAGGTTTAACCTCGAAATCCATGCAAAAGTCGTATGGAAGGGCGGAAAAGGTAATGTTTGGGAGTGTTTTCCTTATTTAAAGGGTTTTATAAAGAATTAGCGCCGAATGAAGGATTTGTGGATTAAATACATATGTTAGCCAAGGTTGGAAAAGGGAAGGTTGCATATGTATGTTCAAAGGGTTTATAACATTATATATAGGTTATGAAGAGTAAATGAATCCTGATAGAAAGGAGAAAGGGTTGTATTGAGGAAAAGTCTTGATAGAGGGTTTAAAGCGGGGTGATTGAGTTCCAACCCAAAGGAACTATAGATAAAGGGGGCCTTAACCCTTGATAGTAAAGTTTTGACTCCTTAGGTGAGTAATTACCTGGGATAATGTAATTATGCATCTATATGCATACGGTGGGGAAAGCAGGGGAAACTCTGTGTCATTTTGGTATCAGAGCTGAATTATAAATGAACCATTTGGTATAAGGCAGAATGAAGTGATTTTATATGAGAGGTTCTTTGAAAGAGTTCAGAACAGAGATATTTGGAAAGATCTGTATGCAGGAAAGGGAGATCAGATTCTAATTTGACAGTCAAGCGACCAGAGTACAACTCAGAGAATGGAGAAGAATAATTAAGTTATTAGAGGCAAGTAATGTAGAATTAAGCAGAGATTGCGGAGACAAGAAGAATCCACAACGATGTTTGGAGAATGGAGATTCACTCTAATGTGAATAGTGAATGGAAACTTCTTATGAAATCATGCAGGTATTATTTTATGTAATTCTAATTTGAGTTTGCTGACAAAGAAATAGATTGAAGATTGGTGGTTGCAGCTAATGCAGTATCTCAGAAAAAGGATATTAAGAAGCAGTAATGGAAGGAATTGTTAAGGATTTCTAAGTGGAAAGAAAACTCAGCAAGAAGTAATTGTTGCTGATAGCTAAGCTTTACCAAGATAAAGCTGGAGGATTGGAAGAAAGAATCAGATTCTAAATCTAATTGACAGTGATTGCATATTGAAAATTTGTGCAGTGGAAGCATAAAGATTTGCTGAAACAGATTGCAGAAATGGTGAGATCTTGAAGGTTTTGAAGATACAGTTGAAATCTAGTGGAAAGGATAGTCCATTCAAAAGTGCAGGTGGATGGGAGGACAAGATCAGGTAGAGATCTTGAAGGTAAGATGATATGATTTTATTTTAATTGGATTTGAAGATTGAAAATTTGTAGTCTTTGCATTGAAGCAAAAGTATTGTTGCAACTCCCAAAGGCAATTCCACAAAGGATGTGGGTAGAATTGCTAAGAGATAAAGGAAGATGGTAAGAGTTTCTAAGTAGAAGTAGAAATGTGACAGAACCTTGAGGAATTCTAATAGAGATTGGATAAAGAGAAAAATTGTGTTCTTAGAAGATGCAGATGAGTTGAAGTGAGAAAGAGAAAAGATAATTGCTCAAAGGAGGTTCCAGAGAGGACTTGGTGAGGTAAGTGGCAGCAGAGAGGACTTGCTGTGGAAGAGGCTTTAGTGCAACTCATAGTGAATTGAGTGAGGAACTCATAGAGATGGAGAGGATGATGACTAGTGACAGTCATAACATAGGTTCTGAAAGAGACCACAACAGAGGACAAAAGGAGAGGGATGCCGAGGTAAATGGCATACAGAGACAGTTAAGCAAAGAGGAATATGAGAGGGAGAAGGCTGAGATAGTAGTTCAGCTTGAAGTGTTAATGGAGATGATGCAAAGCAATGAAGCAGACTAGAAACATGGTTATGTCATGAGAAAGAAAGTGAAGTGGTAGAGGCTACAAGAGAAGAGGAATCAGCAAGTGAATATGCAGTTAATAAAGGAGCTAAGGGAACTTGAACATATTATAGATGCCAAACAGAGGACAGAGAGGCTCGAAAGAGTTGAGCTACAACAAAAGGAAGATGTTGAAGAAGATGTTGAAGTTTCGATATGTGAACCAGAAAGTGGACCATTACTTTTTGAAAGTGATGAAGATCTAGAGGAGTTGAATCATATGAATGATTCGAAGCAGCTAGAAGACTTGATAACTGAAGCATCAAGTGAGACCAGAAGGTCTTGTATTTTTAGAACTAACGATTTGTGTATGATTTCAGGTTTGGAATAAGATATACAGTCTTTTAAAGTTGTCAAAAATGTGAAAGAATACCTTCTAGAAGATGGAAGTTTTGAGGCAAAATATGACTAGGAGACTGGAAAAGAATCAGTTCACTATAGGGGAGAAGTGTTGGAAGACATCATTGAAATAGATGGTGAGAAGGAGAGACTTGCTGAAGTCTCAAGAGTTCTTTGAATTTGAATCAGCATACTGATGTGCTGACAGAAGAAGAAAGATCAGAGCAACATACTGAAGTTTAGCCAAAAGAAGAATAGGTACACAGGCCTTATATTCTTAATTATAATGATTGTATTATAATTGAAGATGTTGTTATAGAAGATGGAGTATATTTGACACAGGTGGATAGCCAAATGAAAGAAGAAGAGGAAGAACATCTACTTAAGGATGTCAAGAAAGATTTAGCGGAGGAAGAAGGACCATGTGATGATGGATCAATTACAAATGAAGCAATGGGAGATTATGTAAAATTTCCAAAGTTCACTCTAAGAAAAATCATTGAGATATATATGGAAATGGACTTTCAAAGAAGGAAGTTGGAAGAGTAGACGATAAATGTTTAGGATAGATTGCTGAAGAAGGATGACCAAGAAGTTGTCATAAATAACCATCAAGAAGAAGCTGATAGGTGCAAACAATAGAAGCAGGAAAGTGTTCTGAAATCTAATGTAGCAGCAGCAGAAAAGGTGCAAAATAATAGTAAAGAAGAGGGTAAAGATGAAAGGGAGGCGATTAGGATGAGTGAAGAACAAGCAAGAATAAGATTCCAGCAATCAAGGGATAAAAATAGTCAGCGGACAGAGGATATATTGGACAGAGAAATTGAGTTGATAAGAAGGTTAATGATGAAGGTGTCTCAGAGAAAGACAACAATAAGAAAGAAAAGGAGTGACAACAAGAGGGAGACAACAACAGACTATGAAAGCAGAGCAAGTGGAGCATTGCAGCACAAGGTATGGAAACCTGGAGAACAACAACATATAACAGCATCAATAGAACAATTGATTAGCAAGGACAGATTACAAAATAAAGTCTAGGATCTCGGAGGAAACAATTATCCAAACTTATGACCAGGTGGTCATACATTTTTTTTACATGGGGAGTTTGATGCAGGAGCATCCAGCTCAACATTATCATTGTATTCTAGTAGATATAGGGGTCTTGTGTTTCAAGGAAGTTGGTTTCCCAAGTATTGTATTTTTGTAAATATTTAATGTTTTGAGTGATTTTAATGAGAATAAACATTAATTGAATGTTGTGAGGCTTTATTGTAAATGTTATCAAATGTAGGAGAACATGAGAGATTTAGGATGGTTGAGTGATGAGAGGATTTAGAATTCAGCCTCTTCGAGGGGGCAACCTCCTTTACATTACACAAATGAATGATTCTTTGATGATTCAAATGACAAAACCTCCTTTCTATATATAAGAGTCTAAGTAGTCACAATATAACCCAGCTGACCTAACAATAATAATATAAAGGCACAAAATAACAATAGAGAGATTCTATGGGGCACAATAATAACAATATGGGGACAATAGGGGCACAATAATATTAATAAGGGATACAACTATAATAGTAACGGGGTAATCACTAGTATTATAGGGACCTAACATGACCCTCTCCTTCAAAAAAGTGTTGTCCTCAACACTTGAGTAGTTCTGGATGCTTCTGTATAAAATTCTCATCCTCCCATGTGGAATCTTCAGTGGATAAGTTCTTCCATTTGATGAGATACTCTGAAATTGATCGATTTCGTAGCTATCGAGTTCTTGTTTCTGCGACTGCTTCTGGTTCCAATATATTTTTTCCTTCCTCGTCAAGTTCTGGAAATATTGTTTGAACTGGGAGCTTGTCGCCTATAACCTTCTTTAAACATGAAACATGGAAAACTAGGTGCACTTGAGAAGCTGCAGGAAGCTCCAATTTGTAGGCCATAGTACCAATCTTTTGCAACACCATGTACAGACCATAATACTTTGGTGATAATTTATTATCCTTCTTAGCTTGCTTGAGGGACATATGTTTATATGGTTGTAGCCGTAGGAATACCCAATCACCTACATCAAAACTTCTTTCGCTGCGATGTTGATCTGCTTGTTGTTTCATTCTATACTATGCCAACACGAGGTTATCCTTTAATAGTTGGAGGACTTGTTGTTGATGCTCGATGTGATGTTCCACTACTTGAACCTTAGAATTTTTTCTTAAATATGATGTGATGGATGGTGGCTGATATCCATAAAGTGCCATAAATGGGGTCATTTTTGTTGCTGTATGGAAGGAAGTGTTATACCACCATTCATCCAAAGGCTTGACCATGTGACCCATTGTGTCTGTTTATCAGAGACAAAGCAACGAAGATATCCTTCCAAACATTTGTTTACTATCTCAGTTTGCCCATCAGATTGAGGATGATAAGATGAGCTATGAGCTAACTGAGTACCGAGATAAGAAAATAATTTTGTCCAAAAATTTCTAGTGAAAATGGGATCTCTTTCACTTACAATAATCTTTGGGTTTCCATGTAGCTTTTGAATTGTTTCCATAAATGCAGTAGAAACTGTATTGGCTTTAAATGGATGTGATAATGCACAAAAGTGTGCATACTTGGTATGTCTGTCAACTACCATCATGATGACACTCTTTCCCTCAGACTTGGGTAAACCTGTGATAAAATCTATTGAAACCTCCTCCCAACATTGGCTTGGAATGGATAAAGGTTGTAATAGACCCGGGGTCTTAATTGTTTCAACTTTATTTTGTTGGAAAACCAAAAATTCCGCCAAAAACTTTTGAATATCTGATTTAAGGCCATCCCAAAAAAATTCCTTCTTAACCCTGTGGTAAGTTTTTAAAAATCCTGAGTGCCCTCCTAAGGGAGAAGTGTGCAATTCCATAAGAATCGTTTGTTTGAGTTGGGAATTCTTACAGAGGTATAAGCGATCTTTGTACCATAATGAATCATTTTGCCAGCTAAATGTATCAGATGTACTAGAATCTTGTTGTAACTTTCAAATAAGTGCCCACACTTCTTCATCATTCTTCCATTCCTCCCTTGCTTCGTTTATCCAATTTGGTTGGATAATAGAAATGGCACACAGCAATGCTTCCACATCCTCATCCTTTCTTGAGAGTGCATCTGCCACCACAATTTGCTTCCCTTTTTTGTAGATGATTTCAAAGTCATAACCCAACATCTTTGTGACCACTTTTGTTTCTCTTCAGAGGATAATTTTTGTTCTAAAAAGTATTTAAGGCTATCATGATCCATTTTTACCTTGAAGTGCCTTCCCATTAGGTAGGGTCGCCATCTCTTAAGTGCATGTAGTATTGCCAACATTTCCTTCTCATAAATAGCTTTGTGTAAAAACTTTCCCTTGATTGGACGACTTTCAAAAGTAATGGGTCTTTCATCTTGCATTAAAACAACACCAATTCCATTTCCTAAAGAATCACATTCTACAATAAAGGTTTTTGTGAAGTACGGTGTAGCTAAGACCGGTGCTTGGCACATTGCCTCTTTAAGATGTTTGAAGGCCTTTGTTGCTTCTGGAGTCCATGAAAATGCATCTTTCTTCAATAATGTTGTTAGAGGTGCTGCTATTCTCCCATAATTCTTAACAAACTTGCGATAATACCCTGTCAACCCGAGAAATCCTGCAGATGCTTTATGGATGTGGGGATTTTCCACTCCTTAATGGCTTTAATTTTGCTAGGGTCTACCTTAACTCCTTCATGAGATACAATATGACCCAGATATTCCACCTCTTGTACTCCAAAGAAACATTTGGATCTTTTTGCATATAATTGTTTCTCCGTCAATAGTTGTAGCACCCTATCAAGATGTTCAACATGATCCTTCCAAGACTTGCTGTAGATTAGTATATCATCAAAAAATACTAACACAAATTTTCTAAGGAAGGGTTTGAAAATGGAATTCATCAAAACTTGAAATGTAGAAGGTGTATTGGTAAGGCCAAAAGGCATGACCAAAAATTCATAATGACCCTCATGAGTTCTAAATGCTATTTTTGGAATGTCTTCAGTCTTGATTTTGATTTGATGATATCCTGAACAAAGATCCAACTTGGTGAAGTAAATTGATCCATGCAATTCATCTAGTAATTCATCAATGACAGGAATGGGAAACTTATCTTTAATAGTGAGCTCCCTATAATTCAGACACATGTGCCATGATCCATCCTTCTTGTGCACCAATAATACTGGAGCAGAGAAATAACTTTGACTAGGTTGAATTATACCAGCCTCTAGTATTTCTGCAATCACATGTTCAATTTCACTCTTTTGGGCATAGGGATATCTGTACGGCCTGATGTTTGGAGGAACACTTCCTGGAATTAGATGAATAGAATGATCATGATCACGAATACGTGGGAGACCTTTGGGAGTCTCAAATACCTCGGAATGATTGTCCAAGACTTTTTGGAGATCTGGAGAAATAGATGATTTCGATGTGGAAACATCTAGCGAACATAATTGTGTAATTAAACCTCTTTGTTCCTTTTTTAGAAGCTTTGTCATACTGTTAGAGCTGATTATCTTTCCCAGTTTCCCTGAAATACCCCTTAATTCAACTTCCTTTCCTTCCGCAAAAATTTTTATGAAAAGTTCTTGAAAATTAAAAGCTATTGTACCCAAGGATTGTAGCCATTGGACTCCTAGTACAACATCAACACCTCCCATTGGAATGGAAAGCATTGGGCTAGTCAATACATATTCTCCTATGGATAGCTTGATATTATGGCACTTTCCAGAGAAATTTATCGTTCCTCCATTTGCAACCATCACTTGACACTCTGGTGCTGGATATAAGAAGCAATTCAATTCTTTTGCTATCTGACAATGAATAAAATTGTGGGTACTTCCTGAATCAATCAACACTATTACCTTTTTCTTCTTGATTTGTCCTTCTATCTTGATGGTCTAAGGAGTGGTAATTCCAACCAATGCATTACAAAATATGGTCAAATTCATTTCGTCTATATCTAGGCTTTGTTCCTGGAGTATATCCTCTTATTTTGACCTTGCTCCTTTTCTTCTTCCTCTTCACAATCTATGTAGAATAATTTCTTCTCAACACACTTATGACCTTTAGTGTATTTTCTATCACAACTGTAACAAATCCCTTTTTCTCTTCTTTCTTCCAATTTTTGTGGTGTCAACCTTATAGGTTGTGGAAGACTAAGGACAACAACACTTCCATCTTTATAGTTGTGAGTGGTATGCTTCCTAGTTGCCATAATTTTGCTTTCTATTTTTCTTGCTAACTTGAATGCCTTCTCTAATGAATCTGGTTCCCAAAGGCAAACATCATGTTGGATATTATCCTTCCCTATGAACACATCAATCCTATGCTCCTCTGGAATATTTTTTATCCTTATGTTCAATTTTGGAACTCCTCAATGTGCTCCATTATTGAACCCTTTTGTTTGAGACTTATCAATTAGCTAAAAAAAGTGTTTCTTTTTGTATCCTTGTAATGTGCTATCAATTATTCTGTAAAAATTTCCCAAGTGATAATTTGTTTACGAGAGCAAAGCCATTGATACCATACAAACTGATTTGCTTCCAAATATAAAGTTGTGATACGTACCTTTTGTGTGTTTTGCACATTATTGAGATCGAAAAATTGCTCCATTTGCAATATCCATGTTGTCGGATCCTTGCCATCAAACTTCCTCATATCAATTTCTAGAATATGGTGGGTATTTGATCCAACATTAGAGTATATCAAATAATGATTAACATTTCTTTTGTTCGCATAATGTGTTTCCTTTACTACCCTTTCACAACTAGTAAGTATTTCTTATAGAAAATTTGTCAAATTTGTCTTCAAATCTGCCATGCTTGTCTTCAAATTTGTCTTCAAATCTATCTTCAAATAATCCATCTCAGCTTCCACGCCATTCATCTTAGCTTCCACGCCCTTATCTTAGATTCCACGCCATATATATTAGCAAGGATAATTTTAGGGGCGAATGTTCGCCCTTTGGCGAAATTAAGGGGTTTTAAATTTTTAGTGGGCGAATATTTTGTATCATAGTACATTTTTACAAATCACCTCAAATAGCCCACCTTATTTTAAGGGAGAGGGTAAAAAAGGTAAATTTAGCCCTTGAAATTAGGACTTACAACCTTCCATTCGCCCATTTTCAAGAATAGGTTTTATTTAAGTGAATCCATTCACCCATTTTCAAGAATAGGTTTTATTTAAGTGAATCCTATGGGCCAAATACCATATTTATAAAAGAGGTATGGTAAATTAATAAAAATATAAATAAATGAGAGGTATGGTAAATAAATAAAACATTTTTTATATTTACTCCATAAGTCACCTTATATACATGTAACAGTGTAAACAAATAAAAATATAAGTAAAGTGGAGGTATGGTAAATAAATAAAACGTATTTTTATACTTATTCAAACGGCATGGTAAATAAATAAAAATATAAATAAACTAGACGTATCGTAAATAAATAAAACCTCTTTTTATATTTAGTCCATAACCCTCGTTCTATTTATGAAAGCTCAAGAAAGAGGTTTTATTTAAGTGAATCCTATGGGCCAAATACCATATTTGTAAAAGAGGTATGGTCAATTAATAAAAATATAAATAAACGAGAGGTATGGTAAACAAATAAAACATTTTTTTATATTTACTCCATAAGTCACCTTATATTTACGAACACTCAAAAAATGGGTTATATTTAGGTGAAACCTATGGCCAAAATACTATGGGACAAATACCATCGACTAGATTGTTATTAATACCATGCAAAAAACCATCATTAACCCTAATATTAGAATTAATAAAAATAAAAATGGCACATGGTATTGACCCATGGTATTCACCAAAATGGCACATGGTATTAACCCATGGTATTCACCTAGAATGTAGCCTATTTAAATGGGGGAATTAAACCAACATGTAGCCTATGCTAAGATTCACTAGGACTTTGCAAAGTTTTATTATTTAGTGAAAGACTCGCGAAGATCTTACAAGATTTTATAATTGAGTAAAATATTCGCCATGCCTGGTGAGAGATTCACCAAAAAATTATATATACATATTATATTATTGATAAAATCGCCTTCCATTTTTCCTATATACCATGGAGATTCGCCCATTTATTATATTTATAAATTTAGGGGGGGTTCTTAAAATTTTCCCTGTATATTAGCTTCTGCTAGCTTTTGTGAGAGTGACATTTGTTGCACTTGGTCTTGTAATTTTGATATATCATGTATCATTTCTTCCTCTTCTTCATGAGTCATGCTAGAGTTTTTAGGTTGCTTACTAGGTGTTTTAATTTTCTTTCCTTGGGGCATCAGTTACTGATAATAATTCTCTACTATCCCCTTTGAATTCCTTCAAAATAATTTTTCAAACCAAGCTTAAGCAAAAATTTAAAAAAATCTACACACCGTTTTTCACTTTGTAGGAGCTCGATATTGCCTCTGATGTATCTCTGTAATTTTGGATCATCTAGTTCTGAAATTGTGACCTGTAGTAGCCCTCTATGTCCTCTTTCGAATGCCACCAATATAATCCAAATTGTATTCTCCAAGGAGGAGTTATGCCAAATCTCCCACAGTGACCTGATTATAGACTAGTTCAGTAGAGCGAACTTGTATGACGTGCCACATGTCTTTGTTTTGACCTTTGGCTCTAAAAACTACATACAAGAAACTAAAGTCCATCCTCTTTCTGTTCCTTCTTATGAATTTTCAATCCGATGCTTAGAGAGAAAGTTATGACGATTTTCCCCAGGTCACCTATTTGGAATGTAATTCAGGAGTCTGCAAAAAGACCAACTTCCTCAGATGATATCTCTGCAAATATAGTGTAAAAAGATCTGAAATTTAGACCCGAGGTTTAGTGTGATTTCATTTCAAATGGGTTTTTTTTTCACTTCTGAAACGTCATAGGAAAAGGTTATAGTGAAAATTCTACGATGACCTATTTGGAGCAGTGAAACCCTAGAATCCAAAGCTCTGAAACCAAATGTTATGAAACCAACACACAAAAATATAGAAAAGATAGATCAACACCTTAGAATTCAGCCTCTTTGAGGGGGAAACCTCCTTTACATTAGACAAATGAATGATTCTTTGATGATTCAAATGACAAAACCTCCTTTCTATATATAGGAGTCTAAGGAGTCACAATATAACCTAGTCGACCTAACAATAATAATATAAAGGCATAAAAATAACAATAGAGGGATTCTATGGGGCATAGTAATAAAAATATGGGGACAATAGGGGCACAACAATATTAATAAGGGATACAACTACAATAGTAATGGGGTAATCACTAGTATATAGGGACCTAACATTTTTATAAAGAATTAGCACCGAATGAAGGATTTGTGGATTAAATACATATGTTAGCCAAGGGTTGGAAAAGGGAAGGTTGCAAATGTATGTCTAAAGGGTTTATAACATTATATAGAGGTTATGAAGAGTAAATGAATCCCGATAGAAAGGAAAAGGGTTGTATTAACGAAAAGTCCCAATAGAGGGTTTAAAGCAGGGTGATTGGGTTCTGATCTAAAGGAACTATAGATAAAGGGGGCCTTAACCATTGATAGTAAAAGTTTGACTCCTTAGGTGAGTAATTACCTAGGATAATGTATTTATGCATCTGTATGTGTACTATGGAGAAATTAGGGGAAAATCTGTGTCAGGAGTCCTTGGTTAGCCACTGTCGATGCCTACATCAGCTACAAGGCTAGAAATATGACTATTAAAAATGGGCATTTGTCCAAGGAGTTAGTCTTGTACCCTCTTGATCAGCCATCTGTAGAACATGACTTATCTTTATGGCTAGAAGAGGAGGAAGAAGATGAATTCTACTTAGCTCGACTCTGTACCTTAGAAACTAACATGGGAGGAGGACAATCGGATGAAGATGATTTGATTGAACACATACTCCAAAGTCCAACTTGTTGAGTCTTGAAAATGTCATTCATTTCCATTACACTTTCACTATTATGTCCATTATATCACCTCCATTTCACCTCCATTTCACTACTATGTCACCACATTCATCCCACTTTCATTATCATTGGGCCACCTTTATGTTTTTCCAATATTTATTATTTCTAAGCCTTTTAAGTGAATTTGTGGTTAAACATTAGAAAATAATGTGCATATGCTTATACCTAACAAATGGGTTGAGATTGTTGACATGTGTAGGTTGAAAGGAGGCTTCTAGAAGACCCTTATGTGGCACTCTATGGCCAAATTCGAATTTCGTTGGAAAGAATCATGGGATCATGAGGATATGTGTCACATCTCCTAATTGTATTGTAACTCTAAGAAGACATGTGTCTTATCAGTTCCTATTCTGATTAGGACTCTAGAGGTAGAGGGAGAGATTCATGGATTTTCATTAATGAGATGGCTCTCATCTTTTTGTATAAATAGGAGATCTCTCTCCTTCATTTGTTAGTCTTCCCTTTTAGTCTTTTCTTAGTCCTTTTAGCTTGTTATTCCCATGGCTTTTGAAAGCTTTTGTACTTTGCACTTTTGAAGAAATTGAATAAAGCTTTGATGTTCTCAACATGGAAGGAGATGTGAAGTAGATGTCATGGAGCATATTAGGATGTAAGTAGAGTAGATTTCATTTTGTAAATATTGCTTTGTAGAATGTAAGGTAGATTAGATTTTTCATTCCTGCAATTTTAATTCATGCAAGTGTGTTTAATTTTGCTTTGATTTCATGACTAATGGCATATGTGATCATCTTGTCTATGTTGATGACCTTTATTTTTCTAGTTTGATTTTCATTAGTATCATTTCTTTAACTTGCACTTTACTTTCTGCTCTTAGATATCAAGTTGTTCATCTATTGATGGTTCTTTTTTCCATAATCAAATAACTTTATTGGAGCCAAAATATCACTTATTACAACTTGGTTTAGTTTGCTTTAAGACTCACATTGTTGACTTGTTCATAACTGTTCTCACATGATAAATCTAGCTGAAAGACAAAAAGGTTAAGAAAAGGTTAAAGTGGTGTGATTTGTATCCTTTATGTAGTGTCACTTAGATTTCATATTGCTTAGATTAAGTTTTCATTTTCATTTTAATCAGCAGCAGAGATACTGGGCCGATGTCATTAGTCCTTTATTTGATGTCTTTATTTTCCTTTAAGCATTTGATTTCATAGGTAGTAGGGGGCCCCTGCCTTGTATAGTTGTCACTTTAATTTCTTGTATTTCTTTTTCTGATTTTCATGTATATTAATGTACAGTTTGAATTACTTCATTTTATTTTCTTTTTAACATGTATATTATTGTACATAAATTGCTTTCAAGTTGATTGTAGATTAGTGATGCACATAGCTTTTTAATGAACTAATGACGTGATAGAATCATCTTGTCCTTTTGCTGAAGCAGCAAGGATACTGGGTCTCATAGTCATTCTCTCATTATTTGATTATTGCATTTTATTTTGATTGAAGTAGTTGTATATTTACACTTTTGTTTAAATACTAACTCCATCAATAACATGTTTTAAGTTCTTTTGAAGTGCTAAGTTTTGGAAGTTACCATTAAGGACATAGGCATTGTCTTGAAATCTTTATCCATACTTGTCCTTTAAAAGTATTCTTAAGACCTTAGAAAACCAACAAGAACAAAACCCCAAAAATAACATAAACTATAAAACAACGAAGTAAGAGAAAGGTTAACTAAGCACATATAGTGCACCACACTTCATCAGTTTACGATACCCGGATTGATAATTTATGTAGAGCAATTTAAGACATTAAATTGACTAGACATTTTGGCGCCGTTGCCGGGGAAGTGTAATTAGGAGACCTTATTTCTTACATCTGAAAAAAAAAAGTTAATAATTCTTGAGTATGCTCTCCTCTTGCACTTTGTGTGATCTAGAGGATCAGAAAAAGGATTGTTAAGTAAAAAATAAAAATAATAATTCTTGAGTATGCTCTCCTCCTGCACTTTGTGTGATCTGGAGGATCAGAAAAAGAATTGTTAAGAAAAAAAATAGGAGACAAAATAAACCTCATCACTTCAATTGATTCAAGGAAAAAAAAAAAAAAAAAAGGGAGAAGAAAAAAATAAACTTCATTTCATTTCCATTTTCACTCCATGCCATCCATTTCATCAATAAAAGTTATTTCCTCATGATCATTTCCATTAAGATTGCCTAACTATCTCTATTTAGCTAAGTGGTTGCTGTGATACTGGTTTCCGCAGCTGATACCAGGTTTCCGCAACTGATACCATTCTGTTTTTCAAACTTACAGTCAAGATATTAGTGCAATAAAATGAAAATGCAGGTATGACTATGCAAATTGAGCCCCAAAAACCATACTGAGGATATTTTCATTGTCATGGGGGAGTGGCAAAGAGGCATCCAAGATATATTCATAACTCGATGTGTTCCTCTGTTGTCATGTATCCCAAAGGCTTTCCCAAAATCTTCATGAATGGACTATTGCCTTTACTGTTGTCATCCAAGGAAGAATTTTTACTGTTATCTATAGAACGCATCCGTAATTGATTGTAAGAATCTTCTAAGACATATGTTCGGCGAACACAAATACGGAGTGGATTATAGTTGTGCTACTCATTCTGTTGTCTAATCCGAGAGTGGAAAAATGATCACTTGTTGTCAAAGACAAGATGTCTTGTGCATAAGAAAGTAATGTTGGTTGTTGCGTAGGAAAGGGAGAAGCAGCCTAGGTTCATATTCTGCATAAAGCTCCACCTGGAGGCCGTGAAAGTCTTTGCCTACATGAGGATCTGTTTCAAACAGTACATGCAAATATTCATGCAATAAATATATGTAGGTTTCCTCAGATCTGCATATATTGCAAAAGCTTTCTCGTAATGTTTATCAATGACATACAAGTTAGCTAGGGCCTCTTTCAAAGTTGAAGTACCTGTGTAACACACCTGCAAAACAGTAGATCAAACAAGAACAACGAATGCAGAACAGAGAACAGTAAAACTCAGAAAACGTAAACACAGAAAAAACGTCAAACTTCAAACGTTCGATTTGCCCAAATGAAGATGAATTTCAAAAAACTAAAACATGGGTTTTTTTGCCAGGTGGGTTAATTAGATAACCCAAAAATCGTTTGAGAAAATTCGTGTCGATCTGGGAGAAATCTTCGGTTCTTTGGAGCTTCTTTTTTGTCGCCGCGTGAAGAAAAACGTGAGTTATTAACTGATAGTTTGATTAATTAATTAACTCCGCGTGTCTGAGGAGGAGAAATCCAAATAGGAGTCATCTATGTGCTGTTTTTCAAAGCCTAATTATAGTCTTATTCGTTGTACTCTTGAGACGTGACCGATGTGTACACAGTCATCCGATCTGGAAGGTTCCCGCCGTTACTCTACCCATACCATACACCTCACATGCTTTGCTGAAAAATCGTCAAACTCAAGTGATTTATTTGAAGCGAAAGTCAAATCAGTTAATTGCAGCTCAAACATGTAAATTGCATAGTTCAACAGCATCTTGCTGGGGGCGTAGGCCCAAGGAGGGTATGGTCTATGTCTAAGTCTATGTACACTTTGTTTGAGATTATGGAGGTTGTTTTGTGGGAGTTTCAGAGCGATTCTTCCTCTTGCTCTTGGAAGGAGATTGCACGGATGCCTCCATCACTGTGTGAAGTTTTTCAGAGGACTTCTTTTCATTCGTTTGAATGCGTGGGAGTGGAAGATTGCGTGTGCTTCACATCCTACCAATGTATGGATTTTGCCGTTTACAATTTAAAGGAAGATACATGGAGTTGGCTTCCCACTATAGATGCAGGGGACGGATATCCGCGTCTCATGACGTTTAAACCCAGGCCCGATATGAAGGGGTTTTTTTTTGGAAAGTTGTTTACCGGGGCCTGTTTGGGAAGGCTATTTTGCATTTATCGGTGAAGGCAGCCAATTCCAAGATTGAAGACTCAACAAAACATGGCAGTTTTCCAAACAAAGCTTGGCAGAGCTGAACCGTGAATTGCACTAGTTAAGTTAGTTGTCTTGAAGGGGCACATTTTTTTTTCTCTTCCACGCACACAGCCACTCCATTTCACAGTACTTTCTACACTCTGCACTTTCCGCAGCCAATACAGCGTTTCCGCAGCTCACACAGGCTTTCCGCAGCCAATACAGCGTTTCCGCAGCTGTTTTGTTAAACTCTAGGTTGCAGGTGTCATCAAGAAAAACAAGTCACATGGGTAGCTAGGGAAATGTCAGTACATGGATGGTGTCCTATTCATTTGGTCAAATTTGATGAAAAAGACCCCGGTCAAAGGGAAGTCAAATTGTGTGTTATCACAAAGTCGCCACACTGAGTCGCCACACTAAGTCGCTGCATGTCAAGAAAAATAATAATTTTGAATCAATGAAATGAACAAGTTATTTTCTCACTTTTCTGAAGGTATTGATTAATTTTGGAATGATAATGAAAGATGAATGGCTAACTTTTTATTCAAGATTTTTAGCTACAAAGCTGTTCCCCAATTCCGCAGCCAGAAAAACCTCATTGTTCAAATCAGCCTATCTTTCTCATACAAAATCAGATTTTGATGATTTAAGTACCATTGGAAAGATCTCAACAAGATATATATAGTGAGAAATATATCATTAGAGTTTGAAATGGCAAATAATGAAATAAATTGCTGAAAAGAAGCAACATCAACTTGAGGCACTAATTCCAAAGCAGGTATAAATTCTTTTGATTTTTCCTTTGAGAACTTGTTTCATTAATACAAATTCTTAGTTTTGTGTGTAAATATCATAACTAGAGAGATTGATCACCTCTCTCCTTTGATAATCTTACATTCCATTGCAGAAGAAGTATTAGTTTTTTTGCAGGTTTCAAGAGGAAGGACAAATGACTACAAGAGAATGGTGTCTCTCTAAGAGACCAATTTGTTTCATAAGAAGATGATCAGCAACAAAGAGGAAATATGCTGATGCAAAATCAGATCCAAACACTTGAAAAAAAAACTTTCAGATACTTTTGTCTCCATCACATCCATCCATCACATCCATACTTCATAATAAACCATTCACCTCATTCCACTCCATATTTTCCATTTACATTCACATACACTTTCCATCTCTTTTTGTCCATTCATAACCCACAAATAAAAGCAAGAGGCTCATTCACATGCTTATTGCCATTGCCATTTCTGTTCTCCATTGCCATTTTCTATTTTCATTTTCCATTCCTTGTCATTTTCATTCAGCAAATAAGCCCTGCTTCAATGCAAATTATTGAGTCCATAGTCCTTTGAGTCTAAGTTCTTTGTAAAAAACACATTGAGGCTTGCATGCCTTAATGGCAGGTCCTCATGCTGACAAACAATGGGAATACATTAATGTCCCTTGTTCGTTAGATCTTCTAGGTGACTCGACATCAGCAAATTCATTCGTACCTAGCAAGATGTGTTTGGGCATCTTGACTCTCATTGTCATCAATGGTGAGAGTTCTCGTGTTGACTAGTGGCATCCATTAATGGCCACTAAGCCAACAATTTCCTACTATGTTCGACACCAGAACATCTTTTCACATAGTAGGAATTGTGCCAATGAGTTTTGAAGACATGAAGACTATTATTTTCAGCATTCTGTAGCAGATTCAGCAAGTTTTAGTAGAAGCAGTAAAAAGTCATCTTATCTCTCTATCCATGACTCCTCTTGATTAGCCACTTGAAGAAGAAAATGATCAGAAGTTTTCAGCCACCACACATACAACTCATCCATTCCAAAGGGTAAGTGAAGGTACGGAATTTTCTAACTTTTAACCATAGAATTCCATAAAAAGCTAGAATGATAATTGTTGGAAAAACATTTCTCTTCCTCATTTCATAAAATTGCCAATACCATCAGTTGGGGGGGGGGAATACATTCATATTCATATCTTGCCATGTCCATATCATATTCAAGAGCTCACATACTTCCAACATATATTAATTATTACATTGCTATTATGAGCATACAATGGCTTTTGAAAAAGTGCTTAAAGGATAAATTGGACACAAACAAAATCATGGTTGTCACACAAGAACCAACCATCATGCAATCCAATAAAGATATATTTTGTAACAATAATCAAAATATCATTATGCAAAGTTCAAATATCAAAATAGAAGGCAACAATAAAAAAAAATGGTTGTAACACAAGAACCAACCATGTTGCAATTCAAGTGAAACACTTTGCAAAAATATGAAGTTATCAAATGATATCATGCAAAGTTAAGCCAAAGCTCAAGGATCAAAAGAGTTAATGTAATATATATTGCATGAGGACATGCAATAGCTTCAGTTGTGGGGTATGTTGAATCTTGAAAATGTCATTCATTTCCATTACACTTTCACTATTATGTCCATTATATCACCTACATTTCACTACTATGTCACCACATTCATCCCACTTTCATTATCATTGGGCCACCTTTATGTTTTTCCAATATTTATTATTTCTAAGCCTTTTAAGTGAATTTTTTGTTAAACATTAAAAAATAATGTGCATATGCTTATACCTAACAAATGAGTTGAGATTATTGACATGTGTAGGTTGAAAGGAGGCTTCTAGAAGACCCTTATGTGGCACTCTAAGGCCAAATTCGAATTTGGTTGGAAAGAATCATGGGATCATGAGGATATGTGTCACATCTCCTAATTGTATTGTAACTCTAAGAAGACATGTGTCTTATCAGTTCCTATTCTGATTAGGACTCTAGAGGTAGAGGGAGAGATTCATGGATTCTCATTAATGAGATGGCTCTCATCTTTTTGTATAAATAGGAGATCTCTCTCCTTCATTTGTTAGTCTTCCCTTTTAGTCTTTTCTTAGTCCTTTTAGCTTGTTAGTCCCATGGCTTTTGAAAGCTTTTGTACTTTGTACTTTTGAAGAAATTGAATAAAGCTTTGATGTTCTCAACATGGAAGGAGATGTGAAGTAGATGTCATGGAGCATATTAGGATGTAAGTAGAGTAGATTTCATTTTGTAAATATTGCTTTGTAGAATGTAAGGTAGATTAGATTTTTCATTCATGCAATTTTAATTCATGCAAGTGTGTTTAATTTTGCTTTGATTTCATGACTAATGGCATATGTGATCATCTTGTCTATGTTGCTGACTTTTATTTTTCTAGTTTGATTTTCATTAGTATCATTTCTTTAACTTGCACTTTACTTTCTGCTCTTAGATATCAAGTTGTTCATCTATTGATGGTTCTTTTTTCCATAATCAAATAACTTTATTGGAGCCAAAATATCACTTAGTACAGCTTGGTTTAGTTTGCTTTAAGACTGACGTTGCTGACTTGTTCATAACTGTTCTCACATGATAAATCTAGCTGAAAGGCAAAAAGGTTAAGAAAAGGTTAAAGTAGTGTGATTTGTCTCCTTTATGTAGTGTCACTTAGATTTCATATTGCTTAGATTAAGTTTTCATTTTCATTTTAATCAGCAACAGAGATACTGGGCCGATGTCATTAGTCCTTTATTTGATGTCTTTATTTTCCTTTAAGCATTTGATTTCATAGGTAGTAGGGGGCCCCTGCCTTGTATAGTTGTCACGTTAATTTCTTGTATTTCTTTTTCTGATTTTCATGTATATTAATGTACAGTTTGAATTACTGCATTTTATTTTCTTTTTAAGATGTATATTATTGTACATAAATTGCTTTCAAGTTGATTGTAGATTAGTGATGCACATAGCTTTTTAATGAACTAATGACGTGATAGAATCATCTTGTCCTTTTGCTGAAGCAGCAAGGATACTGGGTCTCATAGTCATTCTCTCATTATTTGATTATTGCATTTTATTTTGATTGAACTAGTTGTATATTTACACTTTTGTTTAAATACTAACTCCATCAATAACATGTTTTAAGTTCTTTTGAAGTGCTAAGTTTTGGAAGTTACCATTAAGGACATAGGCCTTGTCTTGAAATCTTTATCCATACTTGTCCTTTAAAAGTATTCTTAAGACCTTAGAAAACCAATAAGAACAAAACCCCAAAAACAACATAAACTATAAAACAACGAAGTAAGAGAAAGGTTAACTAAGCACATATAGTGCACCACACTTCATCAGTTTACGATACCCGGATTGATAATTTATGTAGAGCAATTTAAGACATTAAATTGACTAGACACAACTCCCAACACCTTGTCCTTAGTGTTAGAAAAATATTATATATGATAGAGAAATGTAAGACATATAATATCTGGAAAAAGACATACACATAAAACCAGAGAGACATAGATATACGTGGTTCACCCAGTTTGGGCTACATCCACCTCGAACAGCCAGTCCTTTCTTTCTATTATCTAGCAAAATGAAGAGACACAACCTACAGCAGATTGTTGTAATATCCTTTGTTTTCTCTCATTGTCTCACCTCTCCGTTTCTTGCTCTGAGAATACACACATATTCAATAGCCTCAATACATTGCCCTCATACAAAGAGAGGGGTCGCCTTCTAGGGAAAAAAGCCATAAACCAAACATAAATTCTACCATCAGATCATCTGCCTAATGAACGACTCAGATTGACTAGAAATTACTATACTTTTACAAGGCCCCCCCCCTGCACCCCCCCGCATGGAGGGGTGTATAATCTTCCTAGGGTATACATCCGGTTGAAACAAAGACCTCTAAATAATCATGCTCCACACCGAACCCTTAGAGGAAGTAATAAAGGAAGCCAAGAGAAACCATCATATTCATCTACGTTTAGCTGATTCAAACCCTACCCGTGTCAAAAAAATAGAATTCGACCCTGAATGAACTTTGAAAATCAACTCCTCTCTTTTCGAAATTTCTTAATGAAGCATAAACACATCAATAAAATGACATAGGAACAAAATTCCCTCTATTGATTGTTGGTAGAAGAGATACATTATGTGATATCCAAACACTTGAAAAGAGGTCATTGAGGAAAGGTGCTTAAGAGCTCTTAGCAAGGAACTCCTTTATTCAATCTCCTATGCAAAAATCTTCTCTCTTAAAGAAACTAAGAGAATTCTCAATGATGGTAGAAATCTCTCTACAATGAAATGCAGGATTGTTTGGGGAGAAATTTTGCTAGCATAACTTTTCCTCTTTTTTTTGGTCTTCCAATGGCCTATTTATATATAATTTTGAACTCCTCCTTCCCTCCCTTAGCTCGTTAATGAGAAAATGACTTGAGAGAATGACAAGACGATCCCTTGGGGGCTGAATATCTCTAAGTCGAATAGAAATCAGTTGTCCTTGGATGGTACATGTCAGGGAATCCCAATTCAAACTGTGTGAAGTGGTCCCGGATTGCTTACTCAGACTTTGGTTGACCCGTGCAACTATCGAAGAAACAACTACGCGATTGCTAATTTCTGCCTTTGGAGTGTCCACGCAGTATGATTTTTTAAATTATACCTTTGAAAGATTTTCATTTTTTATTTTCATGATGTCTTTAATTGGAAAAGCTTTACTTGTACATGTTGTTGCCTGACTGTAAGTGTCATTTGACTTGTACAATTGTATGTACAATGTTTCCATATTAACAGGTTGATTTCAAAGTTTGTGAGTAATTGTTAATATTTCTTATAAGAACTCAAGGTTTTATTTTTTTATATTTTAGTTTGTTTTACAACAACCATCCTTCAATGTCTTCAAATAGGTGATAACATACAAAGAAGAGCCATTTGAAGAAATGATTGACATTGACTTAAATAGGGGTTGTGAGTATATGTTGACATATAAAAAATTAATTGTGGAATTTGTAAGTATCTATGTTGTTTTACTTCTTTGAGTTTATAATTAATATAATTTTTTTTTTCTTTATATTAAATCTATAATTTATAATGGGGTTCAAAACATGCAGGAAACAAAGTATGAAACTACGCAAGCAGAAGACTTGTTGCAACAAGGCAAGAGACTTGGTTTTGAAACCATGTGCACAGTTTATGAGTCACTTCTTGATATTCAATTTACAATGATGTGTGTTATTTATTTCAATTTTCATTATTCTCACCAATGTAGATACATTCATTACATTTTATTTTTATGTTTGCATATGAAACAATATCAAGAAGATGAAAACAAGCGATGTAATCAACAAAACATTCCTCCAAATAACCCAAGTCATGGAAGTAGCTCGAGCACTGGCACCAATTCCCACGAAGAATGATCTATTTGGATATCAATGCAACATGTTGTATTTTTTGAAATAAGTTTTTGTGAAATTCAAACATTTTGTTTAATGTAATGGACATAGTGTCCCAATTAAAAGACAAGGGGTTACCAATAACAATCCCATTTTGTATGACAAAGAGCCTCTTATTGATATATAATAATATACATTTTGATTTATTCTATGGTGTCATCCAATGTCACTATGAAATGTTACACCATTGGTTAAATATATGGATGACTAAATATTATAATGAAGAGTTGTCAAATCTAACATAACAAATTAATCCAAACATCATATAAAAATGTACTAATAAAATTTTAATTTATATGAATACTGTTATAATATATATGTCAATTTTTTATGAATAATAAATTTAAAAAATTACAATAATTTCACTATCACGGGTTAATGTTTCCAAAAAAGAGAAAATATCATACAAAAAACGGGTGCGTCCGTAACATAAAGAAACATCGATGTGTTATGTTATATAAAATCATCATGATGACATCATTTTGCATGACTGGTACCTCTTCGAAAAACGATAGGACCAAGGCTTAACGCACCAGTGCTTTCATAGAACTAACACCCCAGTCCTACAAAATATTATTTCCAGCCGCAGTCATTATTAAATTAACAACAATGGTCCTTTTATATAACAAACACACGTGTGAATTTATATAAATGGTATACATCAGTGCTGTGGGTTTAGACAAAAGCACCGAGATTGCAATTATTTTTTGCATGCCTTGGTGTCGTTTGTTACACGAATGCCCTGGGGATATTTTTATCTATTAGAACCAGTGCTTTATGAAACGCAATAGCACTGGTCCTTTTATATCGCTAACGCACTGGGGCATTTATACAAACTATACGCATCGACGCTATAAGTTTCAACAAAAGCACAGAGACTGTGATTATTTTTTTCATGCCTTGATGTCGTTCGTTACACGAATGCCCTGGGGATATTTTTATCTATTAGAACCAGTGCTTTATGAAACATAATAGCACTGACCCATTTATATCGCTAACACACCGAGGCATTTATACAAACGATACACATCAATGCTGCACGTTTCAACAAAAGCACCAAGACTGCGATTATTTTTTGCATTCCTCGGTGTCGTTCCTTACAAGAATGCCCTGGGTTTTTTTATTATCTATTAGAACCAGTGCATTATGAAAGGTAACAACATTATTCCTTTTATATCACTAACACGTCAAGGGAATTTATATAAACTATATGTATTGGCGCTGCAAGTTTCAACGAAAGCATTGATGCAATAATTACGTTTTTCATGCCCCATTGTTGTTCCTTACATGAACTCCTTGAGGTTTTTTTTTATCTATTAGCAATGTGGCACATTTATATATGTAGCAGAATGGTGCTACTTGTTCCATGAAGCACATTGAAAAAAAAAATCCATTAAAACCTACAACCACCCATATTTTTTAGTTGTGGTGAATTTATGTTAAAACATCTGCTATAGCAAACAAATATTTTAGTTGATGTTGTTTTCACAATTTTTTCCAATTTTATAACACTAAAGCCTCCATTATAACCTCCGATAGAAGGTATTTTCCTTGTAGTGAGAGTTCATTCTACCTGTTCTCAACCATGTTTTGGATAGGTGATATAGGCTCTTCCTCCCCTATGGTTTCTTCAAAAAAATTTGGTTGCTCACCTAAACGATTCTCTAACTCCCCCGTCGTTAGAGTGGGAACTTCACAATCACCAAAGAAGAGGAATGGTTGAATTCTTGAAGGGGTTGGGGTTTTTGGTATAAATTTCCCTTGATTGTCCCTGCTCCTATGAGGAATGAAATATATATATATATATATATATATATATATATATATATATATATATATATATATATATATATATATATATATATATGTGTTTTTTATCATTTTTTTGATTTTTTCTCAAATCAAACAATGTTGATGCAAAGCAACAGAACGATGAAAAATAAAGGAAACTTCTAATAGAAGCAACGCCTACTTTGAAACCTCCCTGACAACGATGCCAAAAAGTCATGAGCCTTAGTATTACAATAAGAGTGTTGCAACTCCCAAGGATACCAACTTTAATTATCAACCCGGGGTTCATACAAACTTAAGAGGTGACATTGCTATATACTCAATAGGTTAAGATCTACTCGTGTCACCTTCAATCAATGGACAAGACCAAGGCATACAAATACCACTCTATAAGATGACTCTAGATTGGCAAAGAAAGAAGTTGCAAGAAAGGAAATTTATATTCCAATTATAGGAATGTAAATATTACTCTTTACTTACAAATGAATGGAAATGTTGCTTAGTCAAAAGTAAATCTTAACCCTACTTTGCAGGAACGTAAAGGTTATACTACTTGCAAAAATATAAACATTGCAAAATATAAATTCTATGCTACTTGCAGGAATGGAAACACTAATGTAATTGCAAAATGTAAAAGTTGCATTAAAAAGGAAACCGAACCTATGCAATGGAAATAACAATGTTTGGAATTGAAACATTAGAAGAAGCATGAATCCAAGAGAAACAATCCTCGTCCATTTTGCATAAATAAATGATCATGAATTCAATCTCTAATCATAGTATTTAAAGATATTAGTTTTAGTGATATAGTTCATTAGGCATTCCATGAGGAAATCAAGAAAATCATCATTGTAACTTTAAATTCATAAATCTTTCAACTAAGACTAATTACATAAATGTGTTGCAATGAAGAAAAGGCAAGTATTTATGAGGATTTTACCAAGATTAGCACCTCTCAAAGGCCCATATTGCACAAAAACAAATGCACATGATGTCCTTCAATGGCCCATAAATGTGCTTTCAGTGGCAGAGTTTTGAGGGCGTTGTGAGGTGAGGAGAATGAGGATGATGATGATATGAGGAGTGTGGGATTACCATGCCAACCTTGCAAGACAATAATAGTACCTGCACACGAGACAAATAATCCTCTTGCAACTTGAACATAATGCTAAACTTATAACAAAATTGTAGCAAAATGGAACTGAATGAGAAAGGATGAGTGTAATTTATTGAAAATAAATAAGAAAGGATGAGTTTAATTTTATTTTCAATCTATCTACTGCATCGAAAGATAATCTAGCTTGCAACATGCATATGACATATCCATGAAAGCTTAAAGAAGGTTGTGATTTAACCCCTAGATATGCAGAAAAAAAAAGTATGTAAAGGAGCACTGGTCTATGATCTAACAACAACAAAGGAAAGTAACCATATAGTTTTTGGATTCTACATATACATCTTCTATATCTTCTCTAGAAAACTCCTATATATTCTACATCTTCTCCAGCTTCTTCCAACGTGCCTCTGCATAGTAAATGAACTCAAATGCACTATTTTCCAACACATTAATCACATTAGGCCACAAAATATGACAACCACCCTTTAGTCTCCTTATTAATCACATTATAGTAAAAAAAATGTTAATAAATGCGAGAAAAGATAAAACTATAGGTTGAAGGACAAAAAAATGGGCCTTATGATGTACTTATTACTGAGGCCCATTAGATATATGACCATGCAAAGCTAGATTGAAACCTTGTGAACTAAATTGTGAAAAAGTTATAGACTACGACTGAATACTAACACTAGAACTACTATAACTACCAGATCTACCAACTATGTATACTCTATGATATTTTTGAAATTTCTAAGTTTTAACTAACTTTGAAATAAAATTGACAATATTTTGATAAAGTACCAGGAAAGGTTAGGGAAAAAACTAGTTACATCACTACCTTGTGGACTGCCACTTGCGGGGAATGAATCATCCTCAAGAAATAACCGCCTCATGATAAATTGATCTCTTCATCCATAAGAGTACTTTGATCAATCATCACAATTAGTTTTCTTGATGTTTCTGGTGTCTAGATTCTTTTTGACTCCTGGTGGGCTCCACTTTCTCTATTTTTATCTCCTATCCCATCTCTTCTAGCTCCTCCTTTTTCGCTAGAATTAGATCCTTCACCTACTTCAATATTTGAAAACTTCGGGCTACCCAGTCCTCCTATTCGAAACCTCAATATATTCAATGATTCTCCTATTTGCTACAATTATATTTATTGTCATCTAATCTCTTGCAGCTTCTTTTCATGCCACTTATCAACTATTTTTTTTTTAATTTCTTAGTACACCATTCCAAGGATGCCTTCCCTCTTACAAACTCTTTTACAAACTAATGTTCTCTTAAAAGCAATCCAACATACTTCTTGTTGGAATTGATCAATTTCTTGGCTTTATTGGCACTTAATAGTGAAAATTTTAACTTTCCTTTATGTGTGTTGATGGTGAAAAAATTTCCATCCTTGAAAAGCGAGTATTGGATTGCTCTTCACATGAATATTGCATCTTGCATGTACATGTAGGTATTACAATTACTAGGGGGGTGAGTAAGTATTTCATGCCAAATTTAATTTTACTTAATTCATGCTTTGACATTTCAAACTTATCTTAAACCATTATTTCATTAGTAGGATACTGTGTTATAAATGATGAGAAACATTAAGTATAAAAGCAAGTAAACTGGAAGAATGCAAAAACACATCAACACATATGGACACTGGATTTTTGGGTGGAAACCCAATGTCGGAGAAAACCATCGTTGTTGTCATATCTGTCTTCTTTCTTATTATAAAGAAAAGCTTTTACATCTTGTATTGGTGCAAAAACCTACTTTTCCAAGGATATTTTTAATTATTTAACAACTCTCATGGACCATCGCTATTAGACCATTTTAGCTATCGCATTAACCAAAGGATATATTTTTTTTATTTAACTACTTACCATTGTTATTGGACCATTTTTTCCATATCATTAACCAATTAACTAACTCATGTCAACCATTTTAATAAGTCTTATAAATCAATTTGTACCAAATCAAATCTCATTATCCCATTGTATTTCCACACTCCATAGAGATCTGCACCTGAACCGTTCCTGTGAAGTCTATAGCCATAGTTCCAACATTAGGTACTTCCAAACACAACTTTGCATCCTTATTTGCACATTCCAATGTATATGGCCATGGATGATCACAAACTTGAAATCCCAATTTGTTCATAAGCATCCTTTAGTAAAAAAAAGGAGCATGTTGTTTGGGTATAACTTCCACCATTATTAAGTGAATTATTGAAAGTTTGCAAAGAGGAATCACCATGAGCCCGAGTCAGAGCCAGAGTCAAAGTTAACAACCAAATTTCCTTGAAGTTGTGCAACAAAGAAGCCACCATAATGATTTTTTTATTGCAGGCAACCACTATGTTTCCAAGTCAATTTTCTTGTTGAACAATAGTTAAACAATGCTCAACAAATGGGAAAACCCATGAAGCTAAGAAAGTTGGAAGCAACAAGAGGAGATGTATGAAGATTTTTTTAAAAATTTGGAAGTGAAAAAGAAAAGGAATGCCTTGACATTGAAATGCATATGGGAATGCATTGATGATAACATTCTTGCCCTCATTGTAGATGCAAAGACAACCAAGGAGGCATGGGAGGCTCTAGAAAGGAATTTTGGTGTAAGGGGGAGCACTCAACATGAAGATGAAGGTGGATCTATAGTAGCAAATCTAAATCTCACTTCAAAGTGGAGGACAATGATGATGGTTTGTCAATAGAAACATCATATCAACATGATGCTATTCAGTGAGAGAAGCCCACTTGAAACTGGAACAAGTGGAAGACAACCTATCTGCAACAACATATGTCAGTAAAGAAGTGCAATAAGAGAAATCTCATTGCAGAGCAAAAAGAGTAGAACCAATGTGGTTTCACACATGCTTTTAAACTTACCATTGATTTCCAATGTGCAAGTAAGCACGCCAATTATGAAGAAGAATTAAATTTCCTTGAAGCATGGCTTGCAACACCATGTTTTGAAAAAAATTGCATTGTAGTTGTAGAAATGAATGTTGATGGCAACTAGGATGATGAAAACATTAATGAAATTTTCATGAAATCCACAACAAAAAGATAACATGTGGCAATAATCCACATACAATACAATTTTCAAAGAAGTCCAGAAAACCTTGAAAAATGAAAGAGCTACACCAACAAATCAAGAATTTGAAATTTGAAACATACAACAAAAACAAAAACATCTGATACATACTATTAAAAATAACATCGAAACCATGTACTCGTAAGACTTCTCTCAATGTCATGGTCAACAAAATAACTAGGAAACACTTCAATTCCTCATTGAAATTGAGGACAAGAAAATAAATGTGAAAATGAACACTAAGCGAAGTGTAAATGATTGAAGAGAAATGCCAATATTAGAAATGTTACAATAAATTTAAAAATCAATGATGGAATATGCTATTGGAAAACATGGAAACCATGTACTCGTAAGACTTCTCCCAATGGCATGTTCAGTAAAATAACTCAGGAAACACTTCAATTCCTCATTGAAATTGAGTACCAGAATAATAAATTTGAGATCGAACACGGAGCAAACAGTACATGATTAAAGAGAAATGCCAATATTAGAAACGTTACAATAATTTTAAAAATACATGATGGAATATGCTATTAGAAAACATCGAAACCATGTACTACTCAATAAAATAACTCAGGAAACATTTCAATTCCTCATTGAAATTCAGTATCAGAATCATAAATTTGAAAACGAACATGGAGCGAAGAGTACATCATTAATGAGAAATGCCAATATTAAAAATGGTACAATAAGGTTTAAAAAATACAATGGAATCCCAAACCAGATAACTATCTTTCAAATGAAAGCAAAATAATCCTTTTCTCGGTGAAAAGTTGGAACTATCCAACAGAAAGAATTTCAATTTCTACTTCATTGTAAACTGTAGATGCTACCCAAAAAAATACAACTCAACAAAAAAAACAAAAAGCTATACAGGAAATACTACAATTGACTCAGACTCTATTATTTTTTTTGCCCTTCTTCTTCTTGGTATTTCTGTTATTTCCCCCTTTCTTGGTACCATTGTTAGTCTCCAGATTCTCCCCACACTCAGATTCTCTCGTGTTCTTCTGATCAACCTTCTTTTCTTCCTGCTTATTGGTGATGTCACTTAATCTGTGACCGGTCACACTAATCACAGTGCTCTGCGTCTCCTGATTCTCTCCACACTCAGATTCTGGCGCCTTCTTGTGATCACTCTGCGTCTCCTGATTCTTTCCACACTCAGATTCTGGCGCGTTCTTGTGGTCACTCTGCGTCTCCTGATTCTTTCCACGCTCAGATTCTGGCGCGTTCTTGTGATCATTCTCTTCTTCTTGCGTCTTGTTGACGTTACTTGTGCTCTCGATCTCCTGATTCTCCCCACAAGCAGATTCCGGCTGGTCGTTTTGATCAGTTTCTGCCCCTTCTGCCCCTTCCCGCTTCTTGTTTTTACTTGTGATCTGACAGGTCACATCAATGACAGTGTTCTCCGTCTCCTGATTCTCTGCGCACTCAGATTCTCGAGTGCTATTGTGATCACTAACTGCTTCTTGCTTTTTCTTGGTGTGATCAGTGCTCTCCGTCTCCTGATTCTTTACGCAATCAGATTCTATTTTATTGTTGGGATCAAGCTCTTCTTCTTGCCTGTTGGTGTTAATTTCCTCTTCTTCCCTATTGCTGTTGTTACTGAAGCTGTGACTGGTCACCCTAATCACTGTGCTCTTCTCCTCCTGACTCTCTCCACACTCTGATTCTCGCGTGTTGTTGTGATCAATCTCTTCTTCTTCTTGGTTTTTGCAAGAAGTATCCCGTTCTTCTTGATTCTTATTTTTGTTACTGTGACTGACCACAACAATCATAGTGCTCTCGGTCTGCTGATTCTCTCCACACTCATTTTCTGGCGTGTTCTTGTTGTCATCAGTCTCTTGAACTTCATCTTGCTTATGGTTGTTAATCTCTTCTTCATGTTTGTTGCTACTTTTGCTCTGCCCACCTTCAGATTCTCGCGCGTTGTTGTGATTAATTTCTTCCTCCTCTTGCTTATTGTTACGAGTCTCTCTTCTTGCTTGTTGCTCTTACAATTACTCGTCGTGGGGGCCTCCTCTTCTACTCGCTGTTGCTGTTGCTCATGTTGTTCTTGATCATGATTATTGGGTGGTGGTGGTGGCCTTCTAATCACTACTTGCGAATTTCGTGGTGGCCTTCTAATCACTACTTGCGAATTTCGTGGTGGCAGTGCAATTTCGTCGAGCAATGAGGTCGTGCAAACGTAATTCTTAAAAATATCAAGCATTTCTTCGCCCTTCTCCTTTTCAACCTGCAAATTACATTCATTCATATTCATGATAGTAATTATAGCTATCTATATCATCATTTTCTGATATGGACAGGACATGAGGATACAAGTAAATAAGTAAATAACAAACCATTAACTCACCTTTTGAACATCTCGACTAAATACAATTGATCGGTTTTCATTGCTTGCCAAAGCAACATGGGCGACTCGTCTGAATGGAACATCTTTTATGATGTGCCATGTCACGGGAAATTTGTCCTCCCACTGCCAAAGCTCTGTTTTCGCTCCGAAATCTACAGGGCGAACCATTTCAGCCACCCCACAAAAATGACCGCTTCTGTTCACCTGCGTCCCACGAACAACAACATGAGATGTTATTCTTAAAATAACGGTAATTTTTGCAGGATGGATTCTGGACAAGTACTTAACATAACATAAAATTCAAAGAAAAGATTACCGAAAATAGTAAAAATATGGGATAATTGGAACTAGCAGCACTAGATGAATTTCCTTCCGCACTTTGCTGGTTTGACACTGCTTCAGCGTAAGCGGCATTTAATTTATGATTTCCCCCGTGAGTGCTTGTCCACACTCCATGCCTAATACTGTTAAGGACGTGCTCCGTGTTAGAAGATTTGATAACAAAAAACTTTGCATTGGCATGTCGAGTCACAAATCCTGGAAGGTTGTAGTCATCCCGTAAAACTAAAGGGCCACTCCCAATTCCAGTCCGGGACCTATGGCCTTGTGGTTGTTGCAATTGTAGCTGCGGATGATAAGAGCGACGTTGCCGCTGTGGTGTTGCTCGTTGAAATTGAGAAGTGTGTCTATTGTCATCTGGATTTATAATATTGACAACCAGATATATGGGTGGAGCTTGTGGTGGTGGCGGAGCATATAGGGGTGGAGCTTGTGGTGGTGGCGGAGCATATAGGGGTGGAGCTTGTGCTGGTGGCGGAGCGTATATATAGTGGGGTGCGTAAGGGTATTGCTCTGGATATCCATAAGCATATGGCACTCCTTGCTCCTGCGGTGGTTGACTCACCATGGCTGGATTGGTGTTAAATCGTATTTCTTGCTGCTGCTGTGGTTGTGTTGCCGTAGCCATATTGTTGTTTGTATCAGCATCCCTGTTAATACTCGGGACTGAACTGGTTCATATGGACTGAATGTGTGTTTGTGTTGACACTTTTGGGTGCTTCATTTTCCATCTCAGATATGTTTCTGAATAACCACGAACAACTCTCTTAAAATTTTTCCTTATCTCAATACCGCCTTCTTCAAACTAGGATTTCTAGAGTTGAACCTGAATGGTAACAGTGATGAGTGTAAACTTAGTCAATGCAGTTTATGAAAATACTTATTCGGAATATGCCACCCCTCTGATACAAAAAAGAGACAATATTGCTTAAGAAATCATGCCGAGGAAGATAAAAATAAAAAAAAAATAAAAAAAAAATATCAATAGATAATCACCCTACCTGCAATGTTATTGCTTTAATGAAAAATCTCCGAAGTAATGAGTATCTCGTTCACCGCACCAAAAATCTCCGAAGTAATGACCATGTTGTTCACCGCAAGAAAACCTTGTGACCCAAAATGCGAATAGCTGTGAGCGTCGGCGAATAAAATCGAACTTTCAAGAGAATTTGTGAGCCATCATCTATCGATATTCTAAATTTATATCTTTAATGTATTCCAAATTGCAAATTAAAATCGAACTTTCAAGAGAATTTGTGAGCCATCATCTATCTATATTCTATATTTATATCTTGAATGTATTCCAAATTGCAAATTATTCGGACAATATATTTTCCGTCGGCCATGCGATGTTAAAATTCGGACAATATATTTTCCGTCGGCCATGCGATGTTAAAAGTAAAATGTCAAACATTATCATTAAAACTCGGGTGGCAATGTATTTTTAATCCTAATTTTGGTGATCTTCAAAAAAAAATTGGGGGTTAATTTAAATATTCCCAACTTAGGTTTTAAGTTTTTTATTATTAAAAAGACAAAATCAATATCCATGTTTTCTTTATACTAAGTTTGGTGGTCTTTAAAATAAAGTTAATTTAAATTTTCCCGACTTTGATTCGTTTGGTTAATTTTAATTATTTTTTATTAATATAATTTTTGTATGATATAAATTTACCGGGTAGGTTGGCAATCACTTTTTTATAAGTAACATGTGAACTATGTTATAAATAATAGGTAAACTATGAGATTTAAGTTTCATTTTTTTTTTTTTTAAGTTAAACTGAAAGACAAAACAAATGTTTTGGATATATTGTAGCATAATAGAGCCTAGTATGCACCAACATATAGTTAGGTAGTCCCAATTTTTTTATATTTAAAATTAATTTTGACTAAATTAAGGTAGACATATAAATTAGATGAGTCTTAAATGTCCATAAATAAAATGAGTGGTAAATATCTATACATATTAATTCATGACACCTATCAAAATATTCATCTCACAATACATTTCACGTTGCTATTTTTTTTTTTCTCTGTAAAGACTAATTCTATTAGAAGGAAAGAAAAATATAATTACAAAGAGACAGAAACATAAGTCTAGAGCATCTGAGTGCTTTCAGGTCATCAAAACTGTCCCATAATTGGGAAAACCAGTTATAGTGAACAGAAAAAAAACCATACATAAGAGCAGAAATACAACGACAAGACCAAAATGAGGATATGAGATAACCCCTTTTGAAGAAGTCGAGACAAACACCGAGATACAAAAAAAGCTGCACATGTCAGCAATAGAACCACAGACTACCGAGCCACAAAAACATGAACAAAACCACAGAACCATGAACAGCCAAATCTAATCAGTGAGCAGTAAAAGAACTCTGAGTAGACATGAGGGGGTCCAAGTGGCGTTACATGGGGACGTCCTGGTCTGGTGGCTCCTCCACGACAGGGCAAGCATTGTCATACCAAATTTTGCCATCCCTCGCCACGTCACCAGCCACGCTGCCACCTGGAGGATCCGGCGTAGGACGGGTTCCACTTGAGCTGCCCGCAATGGCCATCGAAACAGTGGCACCATGAGAGCTGCCACCTGGTGGCCGGGTGTCACCTGGAGTGTCACCCACCTCATGCTGCTCGCCATGCCTTTCTGCCTTGCCTTCATCTGCCGGGTTCTGCTCAGAGCCATGGCTGCCCGCAACTCTATGAACGCCCTGAGAATGCTCTGCCGAGGTACGCGCAGGAACATGAAGCTGAGCTTCTTCTTCAGAGAAAATGATGGTGATATTAGCCGTGATGATGGGCCTGTTCAAGCTGCTCTGAAATCTGAAATGAGTCGACTGGAAGGCATTGTGCGGGAAGGGTCTGCTGGACAGGCTGGGGGGAGGAGAATTGGCTTGATATGAGGTTAGAGAGGCAGGGGGCGATGGCTGATCGATGGACTGAGCAGCCTGAGAATGCGCGCGACCACCACGACTCCCTCCATGGCGACTTCTCATGCGATGACGTACCATGGCTAAGCAACGAAGGGGAAGCTCAGTAGAATGGGGCTCTTTGATGGGAAGCCGAGAATGCTCAGTGAGATCCAGGACAGGGTTCAGAGAGCAAGGCTGGGAATGGGAGAATGGAAACCCAATTCCAAAATCAAGAACCAGCAGGAGCCAACAATAATTGCCTGTAAATCATTCTACAACAGGGGATTCCTACATGGAGCGAGTAGAGGCTAGAGGACGGGGTGCAAACAGTGGGGTTGAAGGTCGAATGCGCCATGTATAAACCATCAGCTGCCTTGTCTCAACCGAAGTGAGCATTTAAGTCGTTCTGCAGGCGGACCTGCTCTCGCCTTAGGTGATCCATCATGTGCCAGGTCTGGGCTTGGATTATAGTGCTATCCAGCAGCTGGCAGGGCCGAGCGCCGTCACACCTAATTAATGCCATTAATGAGCTCGGGAATCACCCGCATCCGGGTTTGCCAAAATTAAAAAGAATAAGAAAAATTAATTAAATTATAACTTTATTATTATTATTATTAATTATAAAAAAATTAATAATATGGCTACTAATGGAGATTCACTCTCACTTTTCTATGTTAATCATTAATGTGTAAATAACTAGATGGAGATTCACTCTCACTTTTCTATGTTAACCATTAATGTGTAAATAGCTATTTTTACAATACCATGGGCCAATATCATGGCTTATCAATGCCACATACTCAATATAACACATGTTGATATGACACTTTTGTTTTTTAAGCTTGGTAGGACTACATCTTCATCATGTCCAACTTCTGAGGGCAATAGGGGGATAGCACAAGATTTGAACCCAAGACTTGGGTGAGACTTAATTTCCACCACCATTGCCAATTGAGCTACCCCAAGTGGACATATGGCATTTTTTTAATTAATTAATTTGAGATAAATTAATTAAAATAACATAACTAACTTAAAATAAATCTTAATCTTGATATATATTATTATAAATATTTCAACATATTCACTTCCCATAGTTTAATTGGCAATAGTTGTGCAAAAAAAAGTCTCACCAAACTAAAAATTTGGGTTCATATTCTATGAAAGTTAAACCTCTACCATCTAACTAATAATTAAATAAAAATTCTTGAAAAATTATTTTAAAATAAACATACTTAATTATTAATTACTAATAATTAAATAAAAATTCTAGAAAAATTATTTTAAAATAAACCTACTCAATTATTAACCTAACTAAAGTACAAATTTTATATTAATAAATCTATTTGTGTTTAAATCAATATTACAATTTTATAAGTTTTTATATTAACATTTTATAAGTCTTTATACCTAATTAAAAAGTGATAGGGTAACTATGTTAATTATTAAGGTTTTGTAAATTTTTATAAATAAATAAAGCGACCTAGCAAATTATATGAGTACTAATATATGGTTAAGTATTGTCAATAAACCTTATTTAAAATTAATTTGACTAAATCAACACTAAAATGATCATCAATTTAATTTCAAATAGAACGCAATGTCAATAAGTTTTCAGTACGTAATTAAAGTGATATGCTAGTTATTAAGGTTTAATAAGTTTAAGATATATAATTAAAAGTAATATGGGAATGCTTTTTTTAAGCAAGCAAAAATATGTTATATAGAGTATAATTAAGGAGTCACTGTGAGGTCCGGAGCCGATGCCAAACCGAAAAGAGTTAGATGTGGGTCATTTTTCTGTGAAGAGGAGATCAGATGGTCCATTATAGAGAATGGATATATAATCCATTAGAGAGAATGGATATCTAAGAGCGTAACATGGATCATGCAAAAATTAAAAGAGAGATTACAAAAAAAAGTTTTTACTAGGATTTCTACCGGTGTGGTTATCAAAATTAGTGTTCACTACCATTAGTGTCATGTAGTGAACCAAGGAGGAATTATAACAAATGAAACTAAACAAATAACTAGTTTAGGATGCCTACTTTCTGTTGGAGCCATAAAGCTTGTTACATTTTATTGGTTCTTACTTCGCAAGATCTCTCATTGCTTAGAGAATCATTACTTGTTTTTCCCTCAACTATGAGGCATCCATAAGAGTTTGTATCTTGATGAGAGGGCTCTTTGACGACAGTTTGGGAACCACTTGTGGGGGGTTGCTTTGAGCTACACACCTTTGCTTTAAGTTTATGGCTTAGAGAACCTTGGACCATAGGACCTTTGCCTTGCACTTCACCTATCGGGAGATCAGGGAGTGGAGGGGAGTGAGGTTGGTGAGTAGAAGTTCTATCCTGATAATGTTCCAAGCAATTGGAGGACGCTGAAGATAAAGGAGCAAGCTAGAAGTTGATACTGATGGTTCTGGCGAGATTGCATAACACAAGACAAATTCTTCTAAGTTGAGTGTTTGTTTCAACCATCCTTGTTTGAGTGCCCTCTTTAGCAAACTCCATATTCTAGAGATGGTGCACTAACAGGTTTAGACAACCCAATGTCCATCACCAATCTTCTTCATTCCTCAACCTCCAGGGAAGCCACCCTACTACGAATATGAACATGAATGTCTCGGTTGAATAGCTCCTTGTGGTCATCAATCCAAGGAATGTGGGGTGGACGCCCACGACCTTTGCCTCGTCATCTTTCTCTTCCTCTCTCTCTTACCATGGTGGTGATATGAGAATCGAAGAACCCTATGTAGTGATCTCTAGTGACAATGGCAGGGAGAGCGATGGAATGGTTGTGCTTATCAACTGCTAATCTACGCATAAAGGAATTTAGGGGATATTGCAAGGTTGGGAAATAAGTAGGGACATGAGAATTAACTAGTGCATCAGAGTGATTGTGAGGGAGATCATGAAAAATATGTGAAAGGAATGAACCTTACAATATGTATTGACTCTAGCATCTATCACCTAGAGAGAAATTGTAGTGCATGGCCACCACTTGGAGGTCTCTATCATTTCAGTCCTGCTTGATTTGACAGGGATCCACTAACGTGACAACACCCAGATTAGGGAATATGGTAATGTTTCTTATATATAAAGGTGTCATTTTATGATCTTCATAATCTTTATTTTAAAAATGGATTAATGTTATTTTCTAAAGTGGGTAATGTTGTCATTGCAATTAACATCCTCCAAAATTTTGCCTACAATTGAATTTTGGAGCCTACTCAGGATCTTATGATTTGTCATCCTATGGTCACTCCATGGTCATTAGATGTTTCATAAAGCATTTAAGTCTTCTTTCTAGTTTTATCTATCAAGTCACTTGCACGCACATGCTCAGTCTTCGATGACTTCATAAGAACACCGCCTTTATGCAAGCTTGAACATGAATAGCACTATCCATCAAGACAGTGCATGTGCAATGATCAACTCATGCCAACAGTCGGTGCACACTTTCATTGATAGTCCCCCATCACTTTGTTGCATTTGTATTTCTATTTTGGTGAGTTTTCTCAACTACCATCTTTTGGGCATTTTTGCTTTCACAAGTGTCACTTTCACATTCACGACTATCATTTTGACTTGCTTTTACTTTATTAGTTTCATTTTCATGTTATCTTCACTCTGGTATGTGTAGATTTTAAGGTCCTTCACACTTTATAAGTGTCATCTTATGATTTCCTCATGTTTCAGGTGTCACTTTTGTGTGTTCACTCCTGCATGTGTCACACCTTTTTACATCACCAAAAGTTAGCTCTGGTGCACTTTCCTACATTAGAAAATCTTACGTATCATTAGAACATGTGCTAGACAAAATCCTATAGCTTAGCACCTTTTGGTCATAGTCATCGCAGTTATCATAACTTGGTTTCTAAGTGTTGTAATGTGTCATTTCAACTGTTGCACTTAGAAATACGTGTCACTTTGTTGCTGTTTTAAGGTGTGACCATTGTTCATGAGTCCTGTGCATTCCATTTCCTTGTATTAATGGCATTTATGTGTGTGACCTATGTTTTAGTCGTGTTAGGATTTATTTATTTCTCCTACTCTACTAGTTCCACACTTAGCCATTGTGAGAGCTCCTATTAGTCCTTCAGCCCAACGCAAGTTATAAAGTTGTTAATCCTCTTACCAAGTGATAAGCGCAACTTATTCATGAGCCTCATTAACGTATCTTTCCTCCCATACTTATGCACTAAGTATTTTCTAAGGCCTCCTCCCTCTCACAGTGCATCAGTGCTTCCTAAGGAAAAGTGACCTAGACTTGTGCTACCTCCCTCAATGAAAAGTGAATTCCTAATGAACAAGTAGCCATTCTCATAGAGAAATGTGCCCTTCCAAGGCTAAGAAAACTTCAAAACAATGAAGCGTACTTCAAACACTTAGTGAAAAATTGCACTTCAGAAGAATAAGGACCTTCTTTCCTCTAAAAAGTGCACTTTGGAAGAACAAGGACTTTCTTGCCTTAAAAAGTGCACTCTGAGAGCCTAAGCGCACTTCAAAACAAGGAGCATACTTTGGAACTATGAGCACACTCCTTCGACTCGAAGAACTACACCCTCCTTGAGCGGATGGTGCACTCATGAAGAATGAAGCTTCACTCTTATCTTAGTGTGAATGGTGCACTCACAAAGCACGAAGCCTTAGAACACATGGTGTAATCACAAAGCATGAAGCTTCATCCTTCCCTTTGAGCACATGGCATAGTCAATAAGCTTGAAGCTTGAGTGTACTCCTTCAACATGAAGAAATGTACCCTCTTTGAATGCATGAGCACATCCTGAAGGCTTGATTATTTTTGTTTTGTCTCTTTGGCATGTGCACTTGTGCCGTCCTTGTTCTCATGAGTGCATAAGTGCACCTTGAAGGCCTGAAGGCCAAAAGTCTCACTCCTTCGTCTCTTCAAAATGCACCCTTGTGCCCTCTTATCCTTTTTGACCGCACGATCAGACCTTGAAGGCCTGAAGCCTCACTTACTACAAGGAAAATGCCTTCTAGTAGAGGACCCTATAAAAATATCCCAAAAGTGCTTTTGTAGCAAAGATGAGCGGGCAAATGTTTTAGTGGATGTTTCTTTGGTTGTGCATCTAAATTATTCAAGTGCATCAGTGCTTTATTATCAATAAATGCACCGTGGCTGCATATAACATGGTGCTCTATAGAGTTATTTTTTTGAAAAATAAAAAACAACGGTGTGCTAAATACAAAAATGCACTAGTGCTTGAAAATTTGCTAGCATAGACTCATTCATATAGTAAAACACACCAGTGCTATTAGATATTGATGTCCCGATGTGGTAAACTTATAACAACGCCGCAGGGTATCTTATAATTTAGAGTACCGAGAGATGGTTTCTAATTTCTAAAAAAAGGCTGGTGCTATTGTAAATCCATAGCACCAGTGTGTTTAAGGGTAATGTAAAGACCCGGTGAGTCTTGATAAATCACTGCAATAATTTTAAATTAAAAAAAAAAACAAGATTCTTTTGGATATAGTCCACCCCAGTTCGTTTCGTGAAACACACTAGAGGAGGCTTAACTAAGAAAAACCCTCCCAACCGTAATTTTCATTTTTACCATCTACAGTGCGGTTGAGCTCTGAAGTGCTGGTGCCACTCTTGCCACGTGCAAGCACCTTGACGTCGGTGCTTCTCTTGCTCACCACCTTTTAGTACCGTGCTCACTGTTTGAGTTTCCAATTTTTTAAAACGGTGTGAAAATTTGTTTTTCTTCATTATTTGTACACAATGCCTCCTCGACAACCAAATGTCTAGGTAATATTTATGTTTCTTTCTAATTTAAGTTTTTAGCAAATTAGAATTAAAAATTAGGTTGAATTTTTCATTGTTTTTTCAAAACAAAAAAAATTCGACATGCGGTGCACTCGATATGTTTGGCTCGCATTGAGCGCGGTGCGCCCCATAAATTTACAATGTGCACCACATTTTGGTGTGTGAACATAGTGCACCATTGTTGTGGTGGTGCGTTTTGTAAATATAAACACATCGGGAAATATGTGACAAATTGGGTGCTGATGCATCACTCCTAGTGCGTTTATATTTACCAAACACATTGTAGATAAATATTTTAAAATATTACTATATCTCGGTGCATTCGATAAGCTGAATGTAATATTACAGTGCTAAGATGTTATATGTGCACACCGGTTCACAAGTATGCTCTACCACAATGGAAAGTTAAATTTCTAAAACACCCATGGTGCGTCATACTTATGTGTGCACCGTTATCAGTGCAATTATAGATGAAAGCACACTGGTGCCGGTGCATGACTATGTTTTGAGTGCACCGAGATTTTTATTTTATATTTCTTTTTTAGATCGAAATTTATGTTTCCATTTCTATAAATACATGTTTCATTCAATGAAAAAAATTGTATTTTATGTATGAGGCTGATGTATTTTATATGTAAATCATGTAGCAAAGACGTCAGCAGAGGGAGCAACAACATGAGCAGAAGCAAAAGGAAGACCCTTTGATCCAAGTGGATCTTGGAGGCCACCCACCTATTCCACCTAGACCTCCAATCGGTTTCATCAGTTTCCTTGTTTACAACAACATTTACTATTTTTAACATTTTTTTGAGTCTTGAAATTTTAGAGCAGTTTTGACCCCCTAAACAACATTTTTTTGAGGTCTACAGCAAGCCCCGAGCCATTGGAAAGGGCAGCAAAAACTCCTGTAGTACTTGGAGAGATATTTCCAATGAGGTATTGTATGCACCAAACATAGATAATATGGCTAAGTTGCGACCCTGGGAAATTGGCTACCCAACTAACCTCAATGGGGCCTATATACTCTTAGCATTCCATCTCCTAGAGTTAGGGTTTTTGTTGTTTAGGGGTTTCCATTGTTGTTCAATAATAAAAAGACCCTTGAGCCTCACTGTAACACATTTCAGAGGCATGTAGGTGCCACATCGCTTCTCATAGATAAGCTACCATTGCCCAAGCTAGTTTATTTCCATTTATGTATGTAAGCATATTTTTGTTCTATGATATTAATGAAATGAAGTTTTATTTCTATTCTATGATATTAATGAAATGAAGTTTTATTTTTGTTCTGTGATATTAATGAAATGAAGTTTTATTTCTATTACATCTATGTGTTTATGTGTATATCTGTATTTTATTACTTCCTAAGTTCGGATCAATAGTATTAGAGTAGTTTGTGCTTTCTCTATTTTTCTTTGCATCTCCATAATACTGTCAGGATATAAGGAGTTAGGGCTTGAACTGGTTGAACCTTTGCAAGACTCGCCTCGAAAACCCTGACGCCCTCCCATGGCAGAAGAAAAGAAAGACGAGGGGGCATGAGATCCTTTCAAAATATTTCTCAAGGAAGCCCTTAAACAATATAGGGATGTGATATTGGATAACTTTGCCCAAATCCTTTGGCGGCTACCCACATGCAACACATCTTCATCTAGCAGCCACTCTGGAGGTGCCACTCCTTGTAAGTTACAAGTTAACTTTGATATTACCATATTTGAAGGCCAGATAGATGCAGATGTCGTAGATAGTTTGTTAAATCTTTTGGAAGGATATTTTTCAGTTCGTGACTTTTCCAATAAGGAAAATATTACTTTTTCACTCCTCAAAGTCACCCCATATGTCAAGGACTGTTGGGAAACCTACTGTGAACAAAAGGTCGAGAGGGAATCCTCACTGTTTTCAGCCACACCTACTTGGAATTATTTCTAAGATGCCATTAAGGAACAATATTACCCTATCAGAGGCTATGAAGATAAATACATAAAGTGGATCACGCTGCGGTAGGGAAGGGAGCAATATATTTCAGAGTTCACAAATGTTTTCCATACCCTTCACGTGAAGCTGGGTATCAAGGATTCTAAGAATAATTTAGTACTCAAGTACCGTAGTTGTTTACAAAAGTACATCTAGGGCGAGATGGAGTTCTTGGAAATCTTCTTGCTTGGTGTCGCCTATTAATACAATGTCAAGATCAAGCATAAATTTAAAGAGAAGAGGTGAGAATTTGGATCTATGAATATGAATCAACAGAAAGGTGCCCCCAAACAATGGAACAAAGGACAAATGCAAGGTGAGGCAACCAACGACAACCCGTTGAAGCCGCAAGCAAAGAAAAATATCATGAAGACAAAGAAGGAGACAGGGAAATAGTGTGGATTCCATAAGAGCCCCACTCACAACACAAGTGAGTGCCAAGCCAATAAGTCACTGGTGGCTGAGCTAAAGGCTTATGAATCATATGCATGTTATGATTCTGAGTCAAAAACTAACAAGGGAATGGAAAAGGGAAGCATATTATCGATTCAGATCCTAGTGCCACTGTTTCCACCACTAAGATCTAGAAGGATGAGCCTGACGATCCAGAGGAGGGGGAGAGGATATTCCACTCACAGATGTGGGTGAAGGGTTATTCGTTGCAATTCATTGTTAATAGCAAGAGCCAAAAGAAACTCATTTTAGTAGAGGTCATGAAGCGGTTGGGCCTATCGACCACACCACACAGCCATATACCATTGGGTGGATTCACGAAGGGCGAGATCTACGCATTAGCCAAAAATGCCACCTTCCCTAAAGCATCAAGCCCTTCACATATGAGGTACTATGTGATGTTGCTCTTCTTTAATTTTGTGATGTATTATAAGGCCAACAATACTTGTGGAAGTGAAATGTTGTGTATGAATCTAGGCCTCACATTGTTATTATTAATTTGGGCAATGAGGTGTATATGATACCATAGGTAGCATCGCATACCACCATTTTTTCGATCACTTTGCAGCAATGTAGTAATATCATTTCCCAGATCGAGAAACTTATTTTCCTTATGATTCACCCTTAGGGAAAGAAGAATATTGTGGCCATAGGCTCTATATAGGGCTCCTCTACACGACAAAAACAGATGGACAAGGTTGTGGAGGAGTATAGGGACATCTTCACCTCACCTACAGGGGTTGATCTACACTGTCAAGTGAAGCACTCCATCGAAATGAGCTCGGGCATGCTGATAGCCAATGGACCAATCTATCGACACTCTGTTATGGAGAACGAGGAAATCAAGAGGCATATTTAGGAGCTATTGCAGAAAGGGCACATCAAGCCAAGTTCATCACCAAGTGGGAGCTTGATCGTGTTGGTACAAAACAAGGGTGGGACCTCGAGACTCTGTATTGACTATTAGGCGCTGAACAAGATCACTTCCCAAAATAGGTATCCAATCCCACATATTAATGACCTTTTGGACCAGCTCAAGGGGACCAAATATTTCAGTAAGATTGACTTGAATTCTAGTTATCACCAGGTACCGATCAAACTCTCTGATGTGTGTAAGGCTACCTTCAAATTCAAGGAGGGCCTTTTTGAATGGTTGGTCATGCCTTTTGGGTTGACGAATGCCTTTGAAACCTTCATGAGTCTGATGGATGATTTCTTGTGACCCTTTGTCAACTCATTCATGGTTGTGTATTTGGATGACATTCTGATATTCAGCTAGAGTTTGGAAGAGTACCTCCACCATATTCAACAGGTCCCCAAACCCTGCGGAAACACAAGTTGTGTGCCAATTTGGAGAAATGAACTTTTGGCATGACCTAAGTTCAATATCTGGGGTATATCATTGATGAGAAGGGTGTGTATGTGGACCCGGCCAAGATACAATTCATTCAGGATTGGCCATCCCTAATCAATATAATAGAGCTCCGCAGATTTCTGGGTCTTGCAAACTTCTACCTCAAGTTCGTGTTGGAGTTTTCTCATATCACTTGGCCTTTGAGTCAAGTCACTGAGGGAGAAGCAAAATAAAAGTTATTTTGGTATGAATCCCAACAGAAGGCATTTTCGAGTTGAAGCATCACCTCTTCTCTGCACTAGTGCTCACATTACCATACTTGCAACAACCATTTGAGATTGAGATAGATTCCTCTGACTATGCTATTGGTGGAGTCCTTACTCAATAGGGGCATCTAGTGGCATATCACAGTTAGACACTTTCAGACACAGTCTGAAAGTATCCCACCTATGACAAAGAGATGTATTCCATTGTGTAGGTCTTTCGAAAATGGAAGCATTGCATTATGGAGAAAGAAACGATTATCCACACATATCACCGACCACTACAGTTCATACAGACACATGGGAAATTGCAAAATAATCGCCACCAGAAATGGTCCACATACCTACAATAGTTCGATTTGAAAATTAAGTACAAGAAGGGTAGCACCAATAATATTACAGACTGCCTCAGCCGACCATTGGTCATGGCGCTGACCACCGTGCTCGACTCTTATGGTAATGAGACTACGGGGTGAACACATATTTACAAGAGTGATCCATAATTCAACAACACATACCAGACACTCTTGGAAGGAAAGAAAGTTCCAAATTTTCACCTCTAGCATGCACAGTTACTCCAACTCGTACACCTTTGTGTTCCTTTAAGTGAGCATGCGAAGATAATTTGGGAGGTGTATTACAGTCAGGGTACTTGACCTTTCAGGGTAGAGAAAACAGTGGTAGTACTGCAGAAGTATTTTTATTTGTCGAACCTTCAAAAAGATGTTGGGAAGTACATCAAATCCTACACTACTTGCATCATTGCCAAACTGACCATCAAGAAGCAAGGCCTATATACTCATCTGCCTACTACTATTCAACCTTGGGAATCCATCTCCATGGATTACATGTTGGGCCTTCCTTCTACTAAGCATGGAAATGACTGTGTTTTCGTGGTCATTGAGAAATTCTCTAAGATAGCCATTTTGGCAGCTCGCAAGAAGAGTATCACAACAAAATTCACTGCTAAGATCTTCTTTGAATGAGTGTGGGTACACTTTCAGATCTCATAATCCATTATCTCAGATCAGGACAATAGGTTCCTAAGTACATTTTCGTCAAGTCTCTAGTCGATGCTCGATACCAAGCTCAATAAGTCCACGAATTTCCACCCCCAAACTGATGGCCAAATATAGTTCGTCAACAAGATGATCTTACACATTATGTGCATGTATAACTTGAAACATCCACACGCATGGGATGAAAGCCTCCCCTATGTCCAACACAACTACACCATATCTCTCCATAGCTCAATTGACCATAACCCTTTTTAGGTGGGATTGGGATTCTTGCCACTATATCCCATTGATGTGGCCATACCATTTGCATCTACTCAGGCAGATTCGGCTCATGTCTAGTCCGAAGTTGACAGGGCTAACAAATTCATTGAGTGCATTCAGCACATCCACCAGTAGGTTCATGGCATATTGGATGGAGCCAATGATAAGTACAAGCAGTGACATGATCATCATCGGGTTCCACATAAGTTCTAGGTGGGCGACAAAGTTTGACTACATATGTAGAAGGAATGCCTTGTTGGGCCCCATTGCAAGCTTCTCCCACTTGTTATGGTCCATACAACATCACCAAGGGTGTAGGGGACAATGCCTTCGATATCATCGTTCCATTTTTCCTTGGCCTACACCCAGTATTCAATGTGGACCTCCTCTGGCCATACTTTCCACCATTGTTGGACACATTTGACATTGCAGAACGAATCACACCAACGAAGTTAAACCCATACTACATGGAACAATCCACAACTGATCAGATCATGGGCATGTATATCAAGAACACTTGCCAACAGAGTATCCAACTATATCGAGTTGTCAAAGCAGGCCAAATCCTTCACTAGGGAAAGTGGTTCACTAAGGACCAGGTTCAACAAAAATTTCCTCACCTCATGGAGGCTCTGAACGCAATGGGTACCATTGCTTCCTAAAGAGGGAGGAATGATCCAGGTGGATATTGGTGGCCACCCACCTTTTCCACCTAGACCTCCAGTCAGTTTCATCAGTTTCCTTGTTTATAGCAAGATTTACTATTTTTAGCAGTTTTTTGGGACGTGAACTTCTGGAGCAGTTTTGACCCATTAAATGGCATTTTCTTGAGGTTTGCAGTAGGCCCATAGCCATAGGAAAGGGACTATAAAACATATTGTAGTACTCAGAGAGATATTTCAAACAAGGTATCATATGCACCAAATGGAGATAATATGACCAAGTTACGACCATAGGAAGTTAGCTACCCAACTAACCCCAACAGGGCCCACAAAATCTTGGCGTTCCATCTCCTGGGGTTAGGGTTTTGGTTGTTTACAGTTTTCCCTTGTTTTCCAATAATAAAAAGGCCCTTAAGCTTCATTGTAACACAATTTAGAGGCATGTATCTGTCACGACTGTTCTCAGAGATAAGCTACCATCACCCAAGCTAGTTCATTTCCATTTCTATAAGTAAGCATATTTCCGTTCTTTGATATTAATGAAATGAAGTTTTATTTTTGTTACATCTCTGCATTTATGTGTATATCTGTATTTTATTTTTTTCCTACTTAAGTCTGGATCACACATACAATATGGTTTGACCATGGCAGGAGTTGAGTGATAAAAGGTGTCTTTTTAACCCCTAATTATCTTCACATTAATTGTCAACCTATAGATGATTTTTTATCTCAAGAGTGTACTCATTCTGAGGAAGTCGCTTGCTCAAGAGTAATGTTTTGCAGTATAGTGCTTAAAATGAAAAAGTAAATGAATGTTGGAAAAAAAATATAATTGGAACAACAAGAAACTGAAATGTTCTGTAACTAAATCATTTACTCAAAGCAATCATCAGTCGAGGACTCAATGATGATAACTCTCTCCCCTGTAAACTGATGCAAATGAAAATCAATCATAGGTAAGATCTCCAATATGAGAAATTAGACAACTGTTGTCAATGTTCTTTACAGTTGTTGATCTTTCAATCCACACTAAAGCAAATAACTGGAAATGGCAATTCAATTGGAAATGCTTACTAAAACACACTTGCTGCAATATCAATTAAAAGATGAAATCAAATCCTTGCAGAAAAGAACAGCGACTAAGTCTATTGAAAAATTGAACAACAAAGCTTAACTTTAGCAGAAATGAATTGAACAACAAAGCTCATCTTACAGAAATGAAATATTAATGGAAAGGAACAGTAATACTAAATTATTGAAGATGAACAACAACGCTAAATGGAAATGAACCGCAAAGCTAAATGAACAACAATACTAAATGGAAATGAATAGCACTACGAAATTAATAGAAATGAGTAGCAATACTAAATAAGCAACAACCTGTAATGCGCGACAGAATCTAAAGTGAACAATGAAGCTTTATAACCAAAATGAACAAAATAACAATTTAAGTTGTAATGAATAATAATCTTGTTATGATGGAAGAAAATGGCAACGCGATTCAATTGTAGAAGGTAATCATTAAACAAACCACACTTGTAGAAATCAGAAAGATACAATACATAGCAGCAGCTTAATCCACGAGAGGTTGGGCCCTTAGCCACCAGTGAATGCTGCTAGGCTACTTTAGATAAGGCGAATGAACAACAACCTCCAAATTATATATTAATCATTGAACTTGAATGACATTACAATGTGATCGCGTTCTCTTGGCACCACAAGTATGTAAACTAGAATTACAATTTGAAATAATAGAGATCCATCCCCTTTCCTCCTATCCTATCCTATCCTATCTCTAATATATTGACCCATTTAATTCTCTCTCTAATCATCCATCATGAATCATGAATCCCCTTCTCTGATCTCCGTTTTCATTTAAATACAGAGAGAGGAGAGAGTAGTTACAACAGAGATGATTACAATATGATTCTCATTACAAAATTAGATTTCTCACAAAAAAAATGATAAACATTATCCTATTTGGAATATCTCTTCATCAATCATTCAATAGGAACAGGTCGAATTTGGTATTGTAGCTGAGATATTTTGGAAAACAGCCACAACAGCGAATCTAAGAAAAACGTCTTCAGAGAACCTTCTGTTTCTCTTAGTACGGACCGAATTTAGGAAAACAGCTCCATGAAAATCTAATTTGGTCCATTTTGGACAAAACCCATGTTTCGGACTTTCCAGATTCTTCTCCATTTGACCAAAACTTCCAATGCAAAATTGTCACTTCTTATTCCAACGAATTTCTGAGTTGGCACATTAATGATGAGCTGGAGATCAAATCTTCAATATGGAAAATATCTTAGAGGCTAAAATGGTGAAAATATTTATTAATAAACCATCATTGGTAAAAACATGCATAATAATCAATTTATTTAAAAATAAAGGAGAAGAAATAATATTTATCCATAAGAGCATAAACCATTATAAGATGGAATTATATGATAAACCATGATAAATGACATGATAAAGAAGAGTAGAAATGGGTGGAATAAGCGTTCAAAAGTGATAATAATAATGACATATTGATGACCCAACATACCCCTAAACTAAATATATTGCATGTCCTCATGCAACAAAAAACAGAGTATATTGCATGTCCTCATGCAACCCAAAGACTCTGTGTTAACCAATCAATAAAGAATTGTCCATCCTAGCTCATGAAATGGATAGAACAAATGAATTCTTCCTCAATTAATGAATATTCAATTTTAGCAATCTTGATGAAGGTGTAACAATTTTTACATTGACGTTCAAGTTATGTGTATATGAAGTTGTAGCAAAATATGATATAAGTAACAACAAACTTCATTAACCATTTTCTCAAAAACTACAAACCAGTTTTTGTTGAAATTTCGCAAGTAGATTTCTACTATATTAATGCTTCTATGATCCAAAAATCAAATCATTTTGATGCGCAGATCATGAAATATAAACAAAACGGTTGTAGGTGATAGTGCATGATTTTCGAAATTTTATGAACTAATTTAACTTGAAATTATCTAGGTTTGTGTATTTTAATGATACATTTATGTTTTCTAGAGATCACAAGAATTGAGTTCATAGTTTTAAAAATATGTGGAAATCAATTTCTGCACTGTATAAAAATGAAATTGTATGCCTTAAATGAGAAAGAAAATAGAAAACATCCATCATGCATAGCAATTCCTCCCCCAAACTGAAGAATTAGCATGCCCTCATGCAATGCTAGAAAACAAATTGAGGTGGTTGCTACCATCTGTTGAATTCTATGCTTGGTGTAAAACAACATGGAATAAGGGAGGTGTTGAGAATGAATAAGAATAACAATGGATGATAAAGAATATTAATGACATGGTCACAAGAAAGAAATGAATTAAAGAAACACTCCCCCAAACTGAAAGATGATATGTTGCTGAAAAATGGGAAGTGGTAAAGATGTGGAATGAAGGATGATAAATAATGCTCAAAATGGATTTTCATGAAATTCTCATAAATTCGTAATAAATAAGAAAATTATGCTATTTCACCTCTAGTTTTACTTCCAAAAAGAAAATGTGGAATGACATATATCGACTAGCATTTGTTGAAGCTGATGTAGGCAGAGTTGGTGCTGAAAGTGATGCAAAAGGTGGAATCTAGGAAAGCACATCATGTCTGAACAATTGTTCACGTTCGTGAGTTGCTCGAGCCTCTTCTGTTAATTGCAATAGTGTGGTCATGCTGCGAATAGAGTTTCCCCCCCATACTTGTTGTTCTCCTGTAAACAAATCATTATTTTGCATACAATGTTCTTGAATCCACAGTGTTAGTTTTGAATAGCAACAGATAAGATGCATGAGCAAATTCCAATAAGAAAAACTTTTGTATACATGCAATACTAATATTTTGTCAAATCAACAAGTTATGACAGAGTGTAGTAATTATATCGCATGCTATCCCATAATGCATACATTCCCCCCTCCAATTGGAAAATGGATTCCATGACCATAAAGCATATGAAAGGTGTTGTGCTGATGGCAAGGCAAGAGAATGAACAATACGGCAGTGAATGAAGCAAAGTATGCATATCAATGATAGAACAGCAAGAGGTATGGTTATAATGAGAGTAGAGTGTGTAAACATAGTTATGAATAAGAGATATGATGCTTTGGATTGATGATAAGTTATGAAAAAAAGAAAAAGGACAACAATATGCCATAAGGATGCTTTGCTGATGGTATTCTAGCTGAAAATGATGCGATTGATCTGAAAACAACTTCTCATGCGTAAATGTTCAAAACAGGGAAAAAAATTAAGGAAATAACTTCTCTGATAAAAAGAGAAAATAAGAAAAGGGTATTATAGTAATAATTGACGATAAGATATAACTTCAATACCATAAGTAGAGCCTCTACTGCCAGTAGGCATCTATAGTCTCGACATGGTTGCTTTTTAACTCGTATGGGCTAGGATCCTCAATCTAGAAATGGAGAGTTCTAGTGCTGTTATACAGAAGAGATCAGTGTGCTGGTGTGGTAACCAAATAACCACACTGCCATTCACTGAGATGTAGCAAAAGTGATCAGGTTAGCTCGTGATGAGACCTCCTGTTCCAAGGATAATTTGGCTTTCCAATGGATCATAACCCTAGTGTGCTGGCCATAATGGAACGTCACTTCGCTACAGCCTTATGAACATGGTAGGATAGCTCGTAATGAGACCCCCTATCCTCCATCTACAAACAAAATTTTGCTGTTATTACACATTGTTATGATTAAAAAAGGGAGGCTCAGTACTCCTTAAGAGTAGGGATGATGGAAGAAGTTGAACATGTCAATAGAAAAAAAAATATACCCATAATCTCATTTATTACAGACAGAGAAGATTATAACCAAGAAGGGAGGAACCAACATGGTATTAAGATGATCAATCAATATCATGTTCAACAGAAAACAATGCAGTAAAGTAGTATATAAATAATTGTGTCCCTTTTGAAAAGAATCTATCATCAAGGAGTTGTCTTGTTAAAGATCATGACATGAATAATATTAATTCGCTTTAATAGAATCCATAATTCTTGTCCTCATAAAAGTAGTGTACTTCATGCCATGATGGGGAATTAATAAAATGTGGTTGAGATGAACTAGGAATAATCCCACAAGAGGAAAGAAGGGTTGTTGTCAAAAATACTCCCAAAGTGTTGTTCCTTTAAAGGAACAACAAAAACACTCAAAAAGGTGTTGTTCCTTGTAGGGAACAACAAAGGAAAATACACGCAAAAGTGTTGCTCAAAGATATCTGAGCAAAGGAGGTATGATGGATATCAAAAGGGATGAGGCCATTTCATATCATCAAACATCAGGTCTCCATCATTTGTCAAGAAGTCATTCCAAGAAACAAGCCATTCACCACACATAAGGGACGATTTTTCTTCAAACTGTGTTTCTGGGAAAGAAACGATGAATTTGAGAAAGGTGAGAGAGGTTTTTGTCCATCATTAACTTAAGAAGAATAACATCTTTCATTTTTTACACAGGTTTCATGGTTTGGGAGAAATGTCAAAAACATCATTTTCCTCAGGAGGGTTAGTGCACCTCTGGAGTGACCTTGCTAAAATCAATTTTTATCCTATATGAAATGACAAAATGACTCTGTTAATTATTCAACTAATAAGTAGACACAAATATATTTTCAATGAGCTATCATGAGCTCAATTTGGAGTTGAGGAAGGCCTTCAAAAGTTGACTGCAACATCACTATGCATTTCGGTAGCCTCATTCTGCACATTTTGACCAATCTTGGGAGATTGGACCTTTGACAGGGAAAATGAACTCCAAATTGAAAAATTAAAGATGTTACGGAAAGTAGGCTTGACGAGATTTCCAGCTAGCTATTTCATGCTCATTTCGTCTAAGGGGAAGGCCTCTAAAAGTAGGTGGAAAGCAGCATTGTGCTTTTGACCAGTTTTCACAAAAATTGTTGTTCCTTAAAAGGAACGACTGTTATTCCTTAAGAGGAACAACAACTATTCTTTAAATGGAACAACAAAAACAAAAACATGTGAAACTATTGTTCCTTAAATGTTACGGCTACTGTTCTTTAAGAGGAACAACAGATGTTCCTTAAATGGAACAACAAAAAGACAAACATATGAAACTGTTGTTCCTTAAATGGAACGATTGTCGTTCCTTAAATGGAACGGCAGCTGTTCCTTAAGAGGAACAACAAAAAGACAAACATACGAAACTGTTGTTCCTTAAATGGAATGACTGTTGTTCCTTAAGAGGAACAATAGTTGTTCCTTAAGAGGAACAGCAAAAAGACAAACATACGAAACTGATGTTCCTTAAATGGAACGACTGTTGTTCCTTAAGAGGAACAACAACAAAATTCATATGAAAATTGGTGTTCCCTGTAGGGAACAGCAAGGGGAAAATAGAAAAAAAACTAATTTACAATCTATTATCCAAGCGAATCCAATCAAATAAAAAGAAAACAACAAAATAGGTAAACTTATGTACAGGTTTCAAGAGAATAAATTGTTTAGTGGACTGAGGTTTTCGAAGAGTTTCCTTCTGCAGCAAGAATTTGTGTTGTGGGGTCCTTATTGTTCAACCGCCAATGGAGTGGAAACTACAATTTGAAGGGAGCAAAATCTCAAACACAAAAACATAAAAGAAATCAGAAAAGAAACAACACTTTATTAAGTTACAACAGTTATGATGTTATTTCCTAAGGCAAGGAAAAAGAATGATCTCTTTGAAAAATATTTTGGTAGCAGTGACATGACATGAACCTTCAAATAGAAATGAATTCTTCATTTCTTCTGTTATGAATCCGTTGGGTAATGAATTGGATGAAATTCCCTTGTTTTATTGAAATTTCTTTCAAGAATTGCTCGTCCATAAATTGACCTTCTTTATTCTCCCAGGACCTGCAAAAAACGAGTGTATACCTGTAATAAAACATTAAATAATGGAGAAAGAGAGGTGATCAGGCTCTCCTAATCCAAGAATTATGCAAAAAAACAATAGTTAGTTACTCTGTATAACAAATCCTCTGAGAAAATAACAAAGTAAAATTTATTCGTCACCTGCAGGAGAGTAGTGGTCGACCATACTTACCATCAGTGTTTTAATCACAACTTCTTTGTTTTTTGTCCAAATTGAGTGATTCCAAAGCCATATGAGAGCTAATTCAAAGGTATACCTCCAATAGAAACAAGTTTTAAAAATTCAATGATATGATATGTCAATTTTACTTAGAAAAATCAACATAACAGAGTCATTTTCAATTACTCCACTTAGAACAATAGTGGATATTTTAAGCATAGATTCTGCGTTTGATGTCGGATTCAAATGATTCAAATTGGAAATTAAAGTATATTTATTTATTTATCTCCAATTGAAAATAGGTTTTGAAGACAAAAAGAACTGATAGGTCAAATACTCTAAGGAACAGTTGGAAAGACAGAGTTTTAAGAGTGCTGATTTATGATAGATAATCAGTAGTTTGATCATAACTTTATCATACGATGTCGAAAATGAGTGATTCAAATTGAATTGTAAACTAGATTCATAGGGGAATCTACCATTGAAATAGGTTTTAAAAATATGTTCATTTAGGCCTTCAAAAATGGACTGTCCCAACTCTATTCCTGAGCTACCTGCTAGACACCTTGTCAATGTTTTGGTTCTAACTTTTTCGTTTCAAATAAAAATTGAGTGATTCAAATTGGGTTGGAAAGTAGACATCAAGGGATACTTATGATACAAATATATTTTAAAAATATTGTCATTTACGTCTTCAAAAACTGACTGTCCCATTTGTGTTCCTGAGCTGCCTACTAGTCAACTTGTCAATGTTTTGGTTCTAACATTTTCGTTTCAAATCCAAATTGAGTGATTCAAATTAGGTTGGAAAGTAGATAGAAAGATATAATTAGGATAGAAACAGATTTTAAAAATATTCCCTTTTGGTCCCTCAAAATATGACTGTCCCAACTGTGTTTTCAGAAATTTCATCAAACCCATAAGCCAAAAAATATGATATTCAAGCATTTTTTCCAAATTGGTGATAAAAATGAATATGAGTATTTGTAGAACTGTTACTTCCATTATAATTTATTTACATACACAAATGGCTTAAAATTTTTATCACCAATGTTGATTTTCACAGCGTGTTGCAACAAGAACACTCTTCTTACATTAAAAAAAGTGTTTATTTTAATTCCCTGTTTTTTTAATTTCTTTTTTTTTTTCACTTCTGGTTCACGGATACTCGGGTCAATGGGTAGCCGCTACATCCAGGGTTGTTCAACACTGAGTGGACGCACCCGAAGGCATCAACACCCCTCGACCTATTTACTGACCTAACCCCAAGAGCTTTCAGGATTCGACCCTGTGACCTCCCATTGGCGAGGCACTTGATTTGACCGATTGAGCTAACTCTTGGGGCTCTGTTTTTTTAATTTCATTTTCTACACTAACCTATTTTGATTTAAAAAATGAATATGAGTACGTATAAGAGTACTTCTAGTGGAACCATTTTTGAAATAAGGCTTCAAGTATGCACATACCTAAATTTGAAAAATGCATGTTAATGAATATTAGGGTATGAGAAGCCAACTTCCCTTGAAAAGATGGTATAAAAAATTGTTGAAGTATGGAGTGAAACCAATCTTCAATATATCCTTTACTTTCTTGATTTCCCGTATCCATCATATCATGAAGTTCTTGAGCTTTTAAAATGACTTCTTGATGAAAACTAAAAGAAACCTCATTTTCTTCAATAACTTTTACAATTTTTTAATTTGAAACATTCTGAATTTCATTGTAAGTTTTTTCATATGGCGCATGTGAGATAGAATGAGTGGGAAGGGTGGCTAAATTTTTCAGTTCGACACTGTAAGCATGTTGTACTGGTTATTTTGGTGAGGTTGTGGAATTAGTTGAGCAGGAAATTGTGTACGTAATGAAGCATTTTGATGATGTAGATGATTGGGTTGAGTGGATGATTTTGATATGCAAGCAAGATGTTGTGGAAGAGCTGGTGGAGAATATGGAGGATGTGTTTTTGTTACAAGATGAGGGAGAGTAGTCATGCAATCATAAGATGAACCATGCAAAACTTATAGAGAAGTTTGGTGGTGGTTATATTGAAATCGCTGCCCTAACACATTAGTATTCCATAATGGATTATGGAAGTAAGAGAATGGAGAAGAAGTGTTTTGAACCATACCTGTAGGCCATGATTTACATGGTTTTGACCTTGATGTATCTTCCTCATCTCTTTGAAATGATACTTCCATCCTAGATAAGGAAGAGCAACTATCTATGGGATGCTCATTTCGGTAATGAGGGAAAAACAATTCATCAAATTCTTGATTTTTCTGAACCTGCAAAACATCCAATTTTGAACTTAGAGAGCTAATAAAATTAACTTTAAAATTTTCAAATAAAATATTGATTTCAACTCTTATGTCTCCTATTCTTATAGTAGATTTGGAAAAGAAAAAACAAACATCTCTAGAATTCTTACCAGCCTTGGAGATTCCTCTTGAGTACCTTATGCACAATTCACAAACATCATCAAATGATCACTGAAAAACATCACCTTTTCCAATCAGATTTAAGAGTTCTAAAAATTCATCTTTGATTCCTTTGAGTAGGGGTGTTTTTAAGATCTATTTTTTCAAATGCTTATGCTTTGATTTTTGAAGGTTGTAATGAAATCACTCTACATAGTCCCCTAAACTTTCATCTTCCCCTTGTATCATATCGAAAATTTATTCATTGGATTTGCAATAGTCTTGGTGCTTCTTCAAAAATATGTTCTTTAGGTCTTCCCATGTTTGGTTGCAGTTCCCACGTAGGCTCATGAACCATCGGAGAGCTGCTCCTTTTAGAGTAAGAGGAAACACTTTCAACCTTTGAACATTAGTACAATAATCATATCCTCTACAAAGTATTTCAAACTCAAATAAGAATGTATCTGGATCTTCATTTGTCAAACCATGAAAATTTGGTAGAGAAGATGGGGGAGTTATGTGCATTTGTGTCACTCCTCCTAGATCTTTGATAGGGAATTCAAAAGTAGAAATGTGAGCCATTTCTTACCATAATATAAGATGTTCTTCATGTGTTTATTTGAGGCTCCTCCTTCAAATGTTCCTGTCAATTGGTTAGTGAAATGGGTGGTGCTTACATCACCACTTAAGTGAAATCATGAGATTTTTTTTTCAAAATTTCTATTTTTTTTAGTCATTCACATAGAAATTCAAACATTTATTTCTACCCTAAGTTCTTTAACAATCCTATTGGAAAGTGGGCGGGGGAGCAGGGCTTTTACATGCTCCGTACGCAGGTTCTTACCTTCCGTTTTTAATACCCAATTCTTTCCTAACAGACACCCATCAGATGCACACTACTCTTTAGAAATGGCTACACTCTCCTTGACAACGACGCCAAAATGTTGAGTGATAATTGGTGTCTTTTTAACCCCTAATTATCTTCACATTAATTGTCAGCCCGGGGATGATTTTTTATCTCAAGAGTGTACTTAGTCTGAGGCGGTCACTTGCTTAAGAGTAATGTTTTGCAGTATAGTGCTTAAAATGCAAAAGTAAATGAATATTGGAAACAAAATCTAATTGGAACAACAAGAAACTGAAATGTTCTGTAACTAAATCATTTACTCAAACAATCATCAGTCGAGGACTTAGTAATGATAACCCTCTCCCCTGTAAACTGATGCAAATGAAAATCAATCATAGGTAAGATCTCTAATCTGAGAACATAGACAGCTATAGTCAATGTTCTTTACAATTGTTTTTCTTTCAATCCATACTAAAGCAAATAACTGGAAATGACAATTCAATTGGAAATGCTTACTAAAACACACTTGCTGCAATATCAATTAAAAGATGAAATCAAATCCTTGCAGAAAAGAACAACGACTAAGTCTATTGAAAAATTGAACAACAAAGCTTAACTTTAGTGGAAATGAATTGAACAGCAAAGCTCATCTTATAGAAATGAAATATAAATGGAAAGGAACAGTAATACTAAATTATTGAAGATGAACAACAACGCTAAATGGAAATGAACTACAAAGCTAAATGAATAGAAATACTAAATGGAAATGAATAGCACTACGAAATTAATAGAAATGAGTAGCAATACTAAATAAGCAGCAACCTATAATGCATGGCAGAATTGGAAGTGAACAGCTAAGCTTTATAACCAAAATGAACAACATAACAATTTAAGTTGTAAGGAATAATAATCTTGTTATGATGGAAGAAAATGGCAATGCGATTCAATTGTAGAAGGTAATCATTAAACAAACCACACTTGCAGAAATCAGAAAGATATAATACAGAGTAGCATCTTAATCCACCAGAGGCTGGGCCCTTAGCCACCAAGTAATGCTGCTGTGCTACTTCAGATAAGGCGAATGAACAACAAGCTCCAAATTATACATTAATCATTGAACTTGAGTGACGTTACAATATGATCGCATTCTCTTGGCACCACAAGTCTGTAAATCAGAATTAAAATTTGAAATAATAGAGATCCATCCCCTTTCCTCCTATCCTATCCTATCCTATCTCTAATCTACTGACCCATTTAATTCTCTCTCTAATCATCCATCATGAATCATGAATCCCCTTCTTTGATCTCTGTTTTCATTTAAATACAGAGAGAGCAGAGAGCAGTTACAACAGAGATGATTACAATATGATTCTCATTACAAAATTGGATTGCTCACAACAAATTGATAAACAATAACCTATCTGAAATATCTCTTCAGCAATCATTCAACAGGAACAGGTCGAATTTGGCATTGCAGCTGAGATATTTTGGAAAACGGCCACAATAGTGAATCTGAGAAAAACGTCTTTATAGAACCTTCTATTTCTATTAGTACGGAGAAAATTTGGGAAAACGGCTCAACTAAAATATAATTTGGTCTGTTCTGGACAAAACCCATGTTTCGGATTTTCGAGATTCTTCTCCATTTTCCCGAAACGTCCAATGAAAAATTGTCACTTCTTATTCCAACGAATTTTTGAGTTGGCACATTAATAATGAGCTGGAGATCAAATCTTCAATCTGGAAAATATCTTGGAGGTTAAAATAGTGAAAAGATTTATTAATAAACCATCATTGGTAAAAACATGCATAATAATCAATTTATTTAAAAATAAAGGAGAAGAAATAATATTTATCCATAAGAGCATAAATCATTCTAAGATGGAATTATATGATAAACTATGATAAATGACATGATAAAGAAGAGTATAAATGGGTGGAATAGGCATTCAAAAGTGATAATAATAATGACATATTAACGACCCAACAATAGGTGAGAGAGGGGGAGAGAGATTTATAATCTCACCCTATTACTGTAGTGACCCAAGCGCTCTTAAGGAATGTAGGCCTCCTCAAGTACTATGAGGAGGGTACATACCTGAAGGTGCACATTGTGCTATTAGAATTTTTTTTCTACTAATGGAATGTCTAGTAGCAATATTCTAGTGTTGGTCTTGAGTTGTGGTATAGACCCGCTGAGAAGGAAATTTATTTTATTACTAGCCTATTCAAGAGAGGGGAGGATTTTACCTAGTTCCCTGATATACTGCATGGTGTTGCAGTTCAGATTCTACTTTCATACACTTTGAGATATGTTAGGCCTCATGCAGTTTTCCCATCAGATTTTCAAGTTTGTGGTTGACAACTACAAATTTCTTCTTTTGCTACAGAGGAGGCTAGGTTCCTCTCATTATTAGTCAACACCATTTCACATAATTGTGGTGATGGGAAATAGATTAGTTTCTCTCTTTTGTATTATGTTGATTCTTTGATTCAGGCGCCATGTTTCATTAGATGGTCTGCCATTTTTTTTAGGCAGTTTTGCATGGCTTTAGATAGGTGTTGTGCATCGTCGAGACATGGGAGAGAGACCTTCCCTTTTGTTTCCAAGATTTTTTGTTTATTTTTTAGAGGTTTCTATAGATGAGGCCTACATTTGATTGTCCCCCTCTTAGGCCGATCAATGAGACCCGAATGTGAATGTGGAGGAAAATGATTCCCAAGAGGGGCATGCTGGAGTTTCTGGCCAGGAATTCGAACGAGGGACTGGAGCTACTGACTAATGTGGATGACCATGATTTTTTCTTGTTTGAGTATCCGTAAAATGGGATTAATTGGAGAGGGAATCCCAACATCTTCTTCATAGTGGATGAGCCTCTAGATGATAGAGGTAATATTATTGTTTTCTTCAAATTAATCTAGTTTATTTTCTTGTTTTAATGAATTAAAATAAAATTTATTCTAGCACATCCTTTAGCTTGTTTTGTTAAATTTGTTAATGAAATTGTCTAAATATTTTTGTGTACTATATATTTTATAAAAATATGCTCATAGGATAGGGGTATGCATCCTCCCCCACTACTGGATAGAGGGGATCAGGAGAGAGGCGAGGCCCAAGAGGGTGAGGGTGAAGCACATCCTCAGGGGGGCATGGGCGTCTTGGAGCAGAGGCTTGCTATACGATATCAGATGGACTACTGTGATAGATCAGCCAGATTTTTGGTTCAAAAGGGATTCTTCCCTCTGAGGTCTCGAGATATCAATGCAAATATGAAGTTTGTGGATCTCTACAGGACCTGTCCATGGGATTTGATGTCTCTTATGTGGCATGTCATCAGAGCTAGTACTTTACTAGTAGTGATGTGCTATACAGGGAATCATGTAGCAACACATCCATCAGATGATGAGGGTGGTCATGATGATGATGAGGGTGATGATGAGGATGGTGATGATGATGCTTTTAATGGTTCCACCCCATCGGATCATGGTCGTCAGGGTGTCAGTGATCCTTTTGGTAGTACACATGCTCATCAGCCACCTAATGATGTCGATTAGATGCCATAGCTAGAGGATGTGCCATATGTTTATCCTAACATAGCATATTGGTCACCTTCTCCTGCAGACCAACCATGTCCTTCTACTGTAGACCAATCACCTCTTAGTCCTCCACCTCAGCTAAGTTCAATAAACGTACTTGATAAGGAAGGAAATTATTGATTATCCATCATCTTCTATTGCAAACTAGGCTGCAGGTCCTACTACATCTATTGTATCAGATATTTGATTGCACTTATTTGACTTCTATATTGTGAAATTTTTTTGTTCATGTTTATATACTTAGTTTATATGTTTGTGCTGATGTGTATATTGTTAGGTTGTGTAAGATATGTTCATTTAATGTTCTTGCAGATAGATGTGTACGTGATAGTGGTTATTTGACATGAGATTTATATTACTTTGAGGATGTGTGTGGTGATGATGTTAGATTACAATCTTTGTGTTTTGTTATATGTGACCATGATGATGATGTCTTGTTAGATTATTAGATTTGTGTGCTAGATAATGACGTTTATATGTGCTACTAAAAGTGTATATAATTAGATGATGGTAGTGAATTCAAATGTGTAACTTATATGATGTTTATGTTTTTTAGATGCTTATCGTCATGATGCTTATTTTTATGAAATAATGTTGATTATCGATTATGTATTGGTGAATTTATATCAAACTTTTATATATGAAATTTCAAGTAAAACAACTTAAAAAAATGCAAAGATATTTTTATAAATTACAAAGTTAGTATGGTTGAAACTATGATTGTAAAATTATGATAAATATTTTTCTATTGCTTACATAGTTCATTGATATTCAATCTAACTTAATTAGTAAAATATTTCAATACTCACAATGATAAAATAATTGAAGGTAAAATAATTTAGTCAGCTTCACTTCTCCGTATTAAAATCTTAAAAATATGCCCCCACATTATTATTATTATTATTATTATTATTTTCTAAATTAATATTACATATCAAATCTATATTAAACGTTAAAAATTTTACAAATATCCATCATACATTGAATGAGAAAGAAACAATTACTGGAATAAGAATTCTCTCAATCTTTCTCACTAAAGTGAAAATATAAGAAAAAAATCAATTTAAATTATTTTATTTTTCTCTATATAATGTATCTATAAAATTATGTTATTTCATATGGACATTGAAATATTTTACTTATGGTTGTGAGTACAAATATTTTTTGTTATAAATATATTCTTGTTTAAAATATCACATGTAAATGGAATGTAGAATGAATTACACATAATGTAATATCAATAATACTATTTCTTGTAAGGTGAAAAAAAATACATTTTTTCCTTGCAGTAAAAAGTAAATTATATTTTTTTACTCATTAAATTTCTTTCTCATAATAAAAGCTTATTTTTTATTTTTTTTACTTTTGATTACATTATATCTCTATATAAAATTATATAAGATTAAGGTGTAAATTGAAGTATTTTAAATGTGGTCGACATTGATTTCTTTTCTTATTACTATTTTTAATTTGTTAATTTCAATTATTATTACTTTTTTAATGTAACTTTATGTGACAACATATCTCCCATACTGAGTTGTAGAGAGCATCTAGGCTCAATTAATTTAGATTTAATACAACTTAAAAAATTCTATTTTTATTAGTAAGGCTATGGATTTTCAAGCAATTTAAATTTAATCTTTATAGCAACTCTTACCAATTTAAAATAAAAATTTCTATCTCTAAAGATGAGGATAAAAAAATGTAAAATCATTCTTATGATCAAGTTACCTTTTGGGGATTTTCTCTATTGGAAGTTCTCCCTTAAAGAGGCAAGTGAGCTTTGTTCTAGTAATAAAGATATAATTAACATTTTGATGTTATTCTCGTTCTTTATTTGCTATTGTGCTAGTTTGAATTTAACTCTTTTTAATAATAAATGAGTTAAATAATACAAATTAAATTATCACGAGATATTCACCAAAATTCATGTCTTTCACATTTCTCCTAGCTAATATTATATCACGTTCACAATGATAAAGACATATCTACTTTAATTCATGTTTTTCACATTTCTCCTAGCTAATATTATATCATGTTCACAATGATAAAGACATGTCTACTTTAAATAATTTAGTTAAAAATACATAATATATATATATATATATATATATATATATATATATATATATATATTACATAATCTAAATAGGAAAAAAATGCATCACCAAGTCTATTTGAAACTCAAACAAATGTCTCTTGATCACCATCACAAATGTGGTGCACTTGGTATGTTTTGATCGCATTAGTGCTACCATATTTACCCAATGCACTGCCTAAATAATATTTAAAAATATAGCTATATCGGTGCATTAGATAACGTGAACGTTCTGTCTCGATGCGACAATGTTATACATGCACCAATGTGCATAAGTGTGAAACATCACTACCAAAATTTATATTTGTGAACCAACAACAGTGCGTCATAGGTATGTGTGCATCTTCTATGTTGTGGTTGTGGTTGACAGCCACCAGAGCAGATGCATGATTGATTTTTTTTTTTGCGCACCGATGAGTTTTTTTAATTGAAGGTTATGTTTCCATATTAATAAATACATTTTCATTTAATAAAAAAAATGTATTTTTATGTATGAGGCTGATGTATTTTATATGTCAATCATGTAGCAAAGACGTTTGGAGGGGCAGCAACAACAGGAGCAGGAGAAAATGGAAGACCCATATAGTATGGTCTGACCATGAGAGGCCATATCAAAAAGGGAGAATGCCCAATTTTTGTCCTACAATACAAACTCCAAGTGTCTTACCTGGATCTCAGAGGTCCCTACTACAAATTGCCATGGCACCATGGATTTCAGAAATGGAACTATGAAAAGTTTATACTTTGTTAAATGTTGCCAGTTCAAATGGTAAAATAAGAGCGAAATTAGAAGGCAGTGGTACAAAGGAAATATATCATATTAGGGTTTCATGGATCTTATCAGTCACACACCAAACATCGTGAAAACTTGCAGGCATGCCTTTCACGCCATTGTCGTATCATACAATTGATGTTTGTCAAATCGATGACATGATGTATTGGCTTAGGCTCGTGACTTTCAATGACATGATGTATATGGCTTGGGCTTGTGTCATTCAATGATCATTTTAGGAAAGATATATTTTAATAATATATCACACAAACCACCTTATTATGTAGCCTTATCACTTATTATTACTGAACTTATAACGACATCTCTACTTTAAATAATTTTCTTATAAATACATAAGAACATATATTTATTTTACATAATCTAAATAGGACAGAAAAACGCATCACCAAGTCAATGTGAAAGTTAAACAAATGCCTCTTAATCACCAATTCTTAGTCATAAAATATTTATTAATTCAACTTTTATTTATAATTATCATCGAAAAGAAAAGTCAAAATTGTTCCATTATCCATGAAGAGAAAAAAAACCTCCCATGCATCCATGTAAGCCCATTTATTTCTCTTATGGTCCATAAAAATATGTAATGAACATTTTATACATGCATAAGACCTCATTTTAGTTTATAGCAGTGCGTCATAGGTATGTCCGCACCATCTATGGTGCAGTTTTGTTTTACACAGCGTTGAAGCTGGTGCATGATTCTGTTTTGGGTGCACCGATAATGTTTTTTTTTTAATTGAAAGTTATGTTTCCATATTAATAAATACATTTTTCATTTAATAAAAAAATGTATTTTATGTATGAGGTTGATGTATTTTATATGTTAATCATATAGTAGAGATGTCAGCAGAGGGAGAAACAACAATTGGAAATACTTAGTGAAATAATGAAAAAAAAACATACAACGATATTATAAATGACAAAATAACACAAGTACATATCACTCTCCAATGTCATCACCTTGATTATCTTCCTCGACGCTTGGCATGATAACACTATTGTTCTCAAAAACATGTTTGATCTAGGGTCGTGTCTTAATGATCCAAACTTATGCATGAACACAACAAAATATAGAAATACCCATATACATAGAGATGCAACATAAATAAAACTTCATTTCATTAATATCAAAGAACTGAAATATGCTTACATACATAAATAAAAATAAACAAGCTCGGACGATGGTAGCTTATCTCTAAGAATAGATGTGGTGGCTACATGCCTCTGAACTATGTTACAATGAGGCTCAAAGGAGTTATTATTATTGAGAAACAATGGAAAACCATAAAAATCCAGAAACCTAACCCTAGGAGATGAAGCAACAAAATTGTGGGCCCCATTTGGGTAAATTGGTACATCAACTTCTAAGGGTCGTAATTTTGGCAACGATCTTTGTTTGGCTATCATAATACCTTGTTTTGAAGATCTTGACGAGTAGGCCGAAAGAAATTGAGTTAGCTAGTTTGGGACTTTTTTAGTCTCTTTGTTTTCCCTAAAGAATGTATTTTAGTCCCTCAAAATGGTTTCAGAAGTTTAGGACCCAAAAACTACCAAAGATAGTAAGTTGTGCTACAATTAAGGAAACCGAAAAGAAATAACGGTGGGAGTACAAGTGAAATAGGTGAGTGGCCACCAATATCCACCTTGATCAGTCCCCCCCCCTTGAGGAAGCAATAGTCCCCATTGCATTGAGTGTCTCCATGAGATGGGGAAACTTCTGCTAAACTTGGTCCCTGGTGAGCCACTTGCCTTGGTGCAGGAGTTGGCCAACTTTGACAACCCAATATAGTTGGATCTTCTATTGGTGAGTGTTCTTAATCTGCATGTCCATTATTTGGTCAGTTTTGGCCTGTTATATGTAGTATGGGTTTAACTTTGTTGGTGTGAGCTATTCTGCAATGTCTGATGTGTCTAGTAATGGTGGAAAGTATGGTCGAAGGTGGTCCACATTGAACACTGGGTGCAGGCCAAGGAATGGTGGAATGTTGAGCTCAAAAGCATTGTCCCCTATAGCCTTAGTGATGGTGTAAGGCCGATGTTAGAGCGGGCGAAGCTTACGGTGGGGCCCAATGAGGCACTCCTTCTGCAAATGTAACCAAACTTTATCGCCCACCTAGAACTTGTGCGACACCTAATGCTGATCATGACGCTTATTGTACTTAGCATTGGCTTTGTCACATATGTCATGGACCTGTTGGCAGATGTCATGAAGGCACTCAATGAAGTTGTTAGTCCTGTCAACTTTAGACTCGACATTAGCCGAATCTGCCTGAGTAGTTGCAAATGGTATGACCACATCAATGGGACATAATGGATGGAATCCCAACCCCAGCTGAAAGGGGTTGAGGCGGGTTCAACTATGGAGACCTTTGTTGTAGTTGTGATGGACATAGGGGAGGCTTTCATCCCATATGCGTGGATTCTTCAAGTTGCACATATGCATAATGTGTGTGATCATCCTATTGACAACCTCTATTTGGCCATCAATTTGGGGGTGGAAAGTCGTGGACTTAGTGAGCTTGGTATCCAACATCGACCAGATACTTTACCGAAATGTACATAGGAACTTGTTGTCTCGATATAAGATAATGGACAATGGGATCCAAAAATGTACCCACACTTGTTTAGACAAGAGCATACCCAACTGTAGTATGACTCCAAAATTATCTTGCCACGCTCACTTGAAGGAACACAAATGTTTCCTAGGTTGCATAAGGGTGAATCTTGGAGGTGAAAAATTGGGACTTCATTACCTTCTAGGAGTGTCTGGTATGTGCTGCCAAATTGTGGATCACTCTTGTAAAGATGTGGCCACCCTGTAGTCTCGTTCCCACAAGAGTCGAGCACAGTGGTCAATGGCATGACCAGTGGTTGGCTAAGGCAGTTTGCAACATTGTTGGTGTTGCCCTTATTTTACTTAATGTTAAAATGGAACTGTTGCAGGAATGTGGAACATTATTAATGGAAATCGTTCTGCAACCTCCCTTTTGCCTGTATGAACTGTAGGGGTCAGTGGTCTATGTGGATGGGCATTTCCTTCCCTAGAATGTAAGGCTTCCATTGTCAGCAAGCCTGCACAATAGAATACATTTATTTGTCATAGGTGGGATACTTTCAGATTGTGTCTTAAAGTGTCTCACTATGATATGCCACTAGATGCCTCTACTAAGTAAGAACTGCACCAATAGCATAGTCAGAGGCATCTGTCTCGATCTCAAATGGTTTTTGTAGTTATGGTAATGTGAGAACAGGTGTAGAGCAGAGGTGATGCTTCAATTTGGAAAACCCATTCTATTGAGATTCAGACCAAAAGAACTTTGCTTTTGTTCTACCCCTGGTGACTTTACTTAAAGGCCAAGTGATATGAGAGAACCCTAACACGAACCTGTGATAGAAATTAGCAAGACCGAGAAAGTTGTGGAGCTTTTTTAGAGTGGTTGCGGCTGACCAATTATGAATGACTTGTATATTGGTTGGGTCCACATGCACACTCTTCTCATCAATGATTTACCCTAGATATTGAACCTGGGTCATGCCAAAATTTCATTTCTCCAAATTGGCACACAACTTGTGTTGTTGCAGGGTTTGAAGGAGTTGTTGAATATGGTGGAGGTTCTCTTCCCAACTCTGGTTAAAGATCAATATGTCATCTAAATACACCACTACGAATGCATTGGTGAAGGGTCGCAAGATTTCTTCCATCAATCTCGTGAAGGTTGTAGGGGCATTCATCAATGCAAAATGCATGACCAACCATTTGAAAAGTCCCTCGGATTTGAAGGCAGTGTCCACACATTGAAGGGTTTGATAGGCACCTAGTGACAACTGGACTTCAAGTCAATCTTGCTAAAATATTTGGCCCCCTTGCACTAGTCCAAAAGATCATCAATTTGTGGGATTGGGTACCTATTCTAGATAATGATCTTGTTTAGGGCCTGATATTCAATACAGAGTCTCCAAGTCTCATCCTTCTTAACCAATACAATCAGGCTCCCACATGGTGATAAGCTTGGTTTGATGTGCCCTTTTTGCAATAACTCCAGAATTTTTCTCTTGATCTCATCATTTTCCAAAACAGAGTGTCTATAGATAGGTCCATTGGGTAGCAGCGCACCCGGGGTTAGATCGATGGAGTGCTTGATATGACAATGCAGAGGTATTCCTGTAGGTGAGGATAAAATGTCCCTACACTCCTCCATAACCTTGCCCATTTGCTAATGTTGTGTGGAGGAACCCTATCTAGAAGTCGTGGCCACAATTTGTTTCTTACCTTGAGGTTGAATCATAAGAAAAACAAATTTCCTGTTCTGGGAAATGATCTTACTGCATTTCTTTAGAGTGATCAAAGATATGGCAGTAGGTGGGGCTACCTATGGTATCTTATACTACTTATCACCCAAAGTAATAATCACAGGGCGAGGTCTAGACTCATATATAACATGTTGCTTCCACAAGTATGGTTGTCCTAATAATACATCACAAAGTTCAAGAGGAGCAACATCACAATACCTCATCCATGAAGGGCTTGATGTTGTAGGGAAGGTGACATTGTTGGCTAACACAGAGATATCATCCTTGGTGATGTCACCTAATTTTGTACAACTGGGTATTTTCTATAGTTGGTAGGCCCAACCGCTTCACGACCTCTATTAAAATGAGGTTCTTTTGACTCCCGTTGTCGACAATGAAATGTAACAAAGAACCCTTCACCCACATTTGTGAGTGGAAGAGGAGTTCCCCCTCCTCTAGATCTTCACGATCATTCTTCTGGATCTTAATAGTGCCCATGGTGGCACTGGGTTCCACGTCAATGATCTAATTTTCATTCCCCTTGTCGGGTTCTAACTCAAAGTTGGAACATGCGTCTGATTTGGAAGCCTTCAGCTCGACCACTAGTGACTGCTTGGCCCTACCTCTCTCACTTGTGTTGTGAGTGGAGCTCTCATGAAAATCACACCATTTTCCCATGTCGTCTTTCTCTTCGTGGTATTGTTCTTTCCTTGCAGCTTCAACGGGTTGTCTTTGGTTTCTGTGCCTTGACTTTGTCCTTTGCTTTGTGGTTTGGGGGTGTGTTTTCCTTGCTTTAGATTCGCAGATCCAAAGTATCTCTTCTTCCATTTAAACTTCTTCTCAATCTTGACAGTGTATCGGCACTGTGCCAAGCGAGGATATGTCCAGGAACTCTATCTTGTCCTGAATGTACTTTTGTAGACAACCACAATACTTTAGTACCAAATATTGCTGAGAATCCTTGATACCCAGCTTCATGCGAAGGGTATGGAAAACATTTGTAAACTCCAATACATCTTGGTCCCGTCCCTACTCTAGTGTGGTACACTTTATTTATTTATCTTCATAGCTCCCAATGGGGTAATATTGTTCCTTGATGGTGTCTAATAAATAATTCCAAGTGGGTGTGGCTAAAAATAGTGAGGGTTTCCTCTCCTCCTTTTGTTCACAGTAGGTTTCCCACCGAGCCTTGACATGTGGGGCATCTTTGAGAAGTGCAAAAGTAATCTTTTCCTGATTGGAAAAGTCATGAACTGAAAAATATCCTTCCAATAGATCTATCCATTTATCTAAGATGTCTGCATCTATCTGGCCCACAAATATGGGAATATCAAAGTTAAATTGTACCTTAAAAGGAGTGGCACCTCCAAAGTGACTGTTGGATGAAGATGCATTGCCTGTGGGTAGCTGTCGAAGGATTTGAGCAAAGTTATCCATCATCACATTCCTCTGTCACTCGAGGGATTCCTCAAGAAATATTTTGAAAGGATCTCCTACCCCCTCGTCTTTCTTTTCTTCCTCCATGGGATGCCATCAAGTTTTGTGAGGTTGGTTTTGCAAAGGTTCAACCAGATCGAGCCCTAAATCATTATACCTTACCTCATTGGGGACATGCAAAGAAAAACGGAGAAAGAGAAAACCGCTCGGATACCACTGATCTAGATGTATGCAGGAATGCAATAAAATACATAAAGACCCATATACACAGAGATGCAATAGAAATAAAACCTCATTTCATTAATATCAAAGGATTGAAATATGCTTACATACATAAATAAAAATGAACTATCTTGGACGATGGTAGCTTATCTCTGAGAAGAGATGTGGCAGCTACATGCCTTTGAACTGTGTTACAATGAGGCTCAGAGGCGTATTTATTATTGAGAAAAAATGGAAAACCCTAAACATCCAAAAACCTAACCCTAGGAGATGAAGTGCGAAAACTATGGGCCCCGTTTGGGTAAATTGGTACATCAACTTCCCGAGGTCGTAACTTTGGCATACGATCTCCTTTTGGCTATCATAATACCTCATTTTGCAGATCTTGAAGAGGAGGCCAAATTAAAAGTAGCATGTTGGTTTTGGAATATTTTGGTCTCTTCGTTTTCCGTAAAAACATCTTTTAGTCCCTCAAAACAACTCTGAAAGTTTAAGACCCGAAAAACTTCCAAAAATAGTAAGTTGTGCTACAATTAAGGAAACTGAAAAGAAACAATGGTGGGGGTCCAAGTAGAATAGGAGGGTGGCCACCAATATCCACCTGGATTACTTAATACAAACCACCAATCCTTATCTAACACATTTGGGTAAAAAACCAACCGGTTGCAGTGTTTTGGGAAAACATAAGGTTCCCTAGCTTCATGTGACATCTTTCTATAGTTTATAGATATTATCCAACTATCACGGTCTTCCTTTACATTATTCCAATCAAAGGTGTCCCACCACTTGCACCTAAAAATAACACATTGGAATGAAGAGAATTCCACTTGAATGATATCTTGTATCTTCCCAATGTAATCTAATGTCCCCTACATTAGCTTTTGATTGCGGTGGCTAACATGACTAGATTGGTTGAGCTCAACTTCCACTCCACATTCTTGTGTCATTCATCCATCATCGATATTGTCCGTGGAAAAAGTATGTCCATATGCCCACATAGATGGGAACAAATGCACCTATAAAAGAAGTGAAAAAATCACAGTGTCATGTGTCTAATAACCCGAACATAATTAAAAATATAAAAAAAATATATATAGATGTTACAATTTAGAGGTGCAATATGAAGTTAAAACTATATAGAAAGATATTATAATTACTAAGTTGTTGCACCCAATCCCTATTTTTTGCGCATCCACTTCAACATGCGAGTAACAACCAAATGCACTGTATTTTTCTCTAAATTGATCAACAACCCAATTGTTAATGCATGTCATTGGCATATTTTCTTTTAAATCATCAAGATAAGGCACACTTATACCATTAAACCATTTGAATTCCTTCTCATCACTATCCCATTTCCTCCTCTTCTCTTCATACAATGCGACCCATAGTTGTGTCACTTCCATATTATAAAGCATGAATTTGTTGATGGCTTCAATTTTTGAATTCGCTGATGAAATCAAACCAATATATATTATATATAGTACGTATGAGATCAAAATATGCATTAATATGAAGCTCAATGTGAATAGTTATTGTGTAGTAATTTGACAAATGATAAGCCCACACTTACTCTTTATCATGCACCTCTTTCCATTCATTTCATGAATCTCCCCTTCTCTTTTGTCTTCATCACTTTTGTCATCCCAAATCACCACACCTAGTGTGTTGTCGATCTATTTGATGTACTCACTAGCATAATAGAAAGACACATACGATATATACCCCTCTTCCATAGACCCCTCATGTTTTTCCCTTTGTCAAACAAAACCTTTCAATTTCTTCATGTACCTCTCTAAGAATAACATCCAACGACAAGCAATTACCATAACTAATTCAACCTCATCTACTAGGTGAATTAAAAGATTAACCTGCAAGTCCATGAAACTTGTCGAAAATTACTCCTCAAACATACAAACAATCTCAACTATCTCTTGATGCCACCATGGAATTCTAGCCATATGAATCTCCTTTGATGTGATACAATGTACAAATGCATATAATTTAGATATGGCATGTCGTAGGTCTTGGGGGAAGTCACTATTCACACACTCATGCATGAGCAGAGGATAATAACACTACAAAATAAATAATACATTATACAAAAATAAATTATAAAATATCCCATTACATACAAAAAAAAACCATTGTTTTGACATAAATACTCTTAGAAGGTTGAAATAGTTATGCGATTTCAACCCCAACAAATGGTCATCCACAATGAAGAAACATCGTAGTGAAGACCCATATAAAGATGGCACCCTTGCATTCATTATAACTTCCTTTGCTAAAGAAAGATCACCTTTCTTTAAAATCCATGGGACATCACCTTCTTTGAAAGACCAAGAGGGGCTAGCCACTCCTCTAGTTTCTTGTCTTGGCCAGTGTTTCTTTTTAGTTTTAGAAGAAATAAGGTCTCTCCTAACATCTAAGGTGTCATTTTTTTTCAATGATATGTGCCTCCATAAAGAAGATAAAACATTTTTAAATATATGCATGGGATCTAGTAAGTGGAAATCTTAAGATGCTCCCAATATGGGAGCTCATAAAAGACAAATATCCTTTTCATCCCAATGGGAAATTTCTCAATATATGTGTCAAAGAATTATGGACCATCAAACATATGCTCCCCATTTGAATTAATCATTTCTTCAAACTTCTTCTCCTTCTCTATCTCATATGATCTCAGCCATCCATTTGGTGTCATTATTGCAGGCCTTTAGGTTCTCTCTGGTTTACCATTGAAAGCAAATGTTTCTCTTTTGTAAGGGTGTTCTTCCAGGAGGAATACCGTGGAGCAGTCATGCAATGGCTTTCATAGTTGTTCAGACCATCTAGTCTTCAGAGAAGGTAAAAACATTTACATCCATGATACTTCTTTGTTACAAGACCTATGCAATTATTGTATATAGGCCGACACGTTAGCGACCATGAAGATATGTACAATTGCAATGAATTAAATTAACATGAAAAACATTAATATTGTTACTAAACAAATCAATAAGAATGTAATTTACTAGAGAAAACTCCTAAGCCTAGATAATAATGTATTGTGTAAGCACATATGCCATACAACATAAGAATCCTATATGTTGCGATTGGTATTAATACATCATACACATGTATCCCTTCCCATAATCCCTTAAATTCATCTACAGGGACTATGAGAGCCAACATAAGATGTTTATTGTTCACGGACAACCATGGGGGGATATTGTTATTGATCACTACTATAGGCCAAACATAATAGTTGGCGTTTTTGAGGGCATATGGGTTTATTCCATCCATGGTTATGCTAAATCATAGACTTCGTACTTCATCCTTGAATTTTCTAGGCCATGTATCCTTTATATGTTTCATGGCTATTGAATCTATTGGGATTCACATAACTCCTGAATCACTTTTGTGTGAGGCATGCCATCCCTGCAACATAGCTAATTATTTGCAATGAAAGAGTCTTTGAATCCTTGGGATTATAGGCATGTGCCTCAATATATTATGAGGAGGACCATGTGATTTAATTGTTTTTTTTTAATTACGGTACCTGTCATGCCCACAGTTCAGACATATCATTTTGTCTGCATATTTTCCTCTATATAGAATACACTCATTTATACATGCATAATATGATGTGTACTCAACACCCAATATTTTCAACAACTACTTTGCTTCTTCGTAGCTACCCAACAAGACATTATCACTCAGAAGAACCTTATCATTTAATATCCTATAGTTAGTGGGGAATACAATTGTACAATATCTATATTTAACAGTCATAAAATCAATCAATTTTAAATTTGATTGTGTGACAAAATATAATGAACTTGATAGATCATTCCAGTCAATTACCTTAATATTTACGAGAAACATGAATTTGACATGCCAAACTTTGCTTTCACATTGTACAACATCATTGTTGTCCCCAACTGAGTAGACTTTGACTTCTCTCCAGGTCCAAAGAGAGGGGTGGTGGAAGCAGATTTTAGGCTTTCGAATAATGTATCAGTGATATGAGCATCATCCCATAGCTCATCATTCTTGAATGCATAGAAAAAAATTTCCTCCATGGAAGTTGTATTCCTTAATTAATCATCCATTCCAACCTCCATTTGATTGCCTGCATTGCCAACTTGTGATGAAGAACTACTATTGTTGTAGTCATTCCTAATTGGTGAATCTGGACATAGTGGGAATTGAATAGGGGGTTGATTCAACCATTCTTTTTATGGTTCCACTCCGAGCCTTGCTCTTAATGCAACCTTGTCTCAATTTGACGTTGTAGTGGTATGCACCAGAAGATGGTAGGTTGGTCGCTCATCATCACTAGAATCCTAATTTCAAAAAAATATTGAACATTATTGGTACAATATCAATGACATTAGTAAGCATGATAATGGAAATGGTTTTTTGAAATTTCAGTATACAAAACAATTATTACCATCATTGACCCAAGATTACAGCTAGAATATGCCATGTTCCAATTGGCATGGTGAAGAGGCTATTCATTTTCATCTACCAATTGCTTGCAATATGTTTCTCGTCATGAGAGCTTTCAACATTTTTGAAAATAATACGGAGTAATATTTTCTGCATATAAACTTAATTCTGAGTCTGGATCCTGCAAATAATTTGGATACATTTTTATTCAAATTGACATGGATTAAAAAAAGATTCAATTAGATAATCGAAATATAAATAAAATCTAAACTTACTCAAGATGGAAAGGGAGAACTTCATGAAGAACTTTGATCAACAATATGGAATGAGCTAGAAATTGAAGCATTGGCCATTTGATATTAATAAGATTTTGTCCCTGCATTTGAGAAAAATCAGAAATAAAATTTGTGTGAATATCTAAAATTAATCTCGAGAACCATATAACCACAATATGAATTTCAATATAGTTTTGAAACCATTTTTCAAGAACAAGGTGACTTGAAGAGAAAAATGTATACTATGAAGTACTATAATTTATATGGGTGTGTCCTAAAGGATAATTTTATATTAATATGCCATTTTGAGTGAAAATAAAATTACAAATAACTTTTAAACCCCACTAGTGCGCTAATACGAATAAACCACACCATCCATTTAAATAATAAGTACACAAGGACATTTAAATAATATTCAAATTG